>BSBK01000385.1:0-362500 GCA_027943335.1 Chamaecyparis obtusa
ATATGTATATATATATGTGTATATATATATATGTATATATCTCTATATCTATATATATATTATATATATATATATATATATATATTATATATATATATATATATATATATATATATATATATATATATATATATATCAATTAAGGTGTCAAGTGGCTAATTGAGGAAATGGATTAGATCTCAAGCATAATTGATGATAATAAATAGCTCTTGTGGAACAATGTTATCAATTTCCATGAAAAATGGTCATCTTACACACTACTCAATGGATAAAAATAATCAACTCGTTGTAGGCCTAAAATATAAGGCAAAAAGACATATGTATGTGGCTTTCACAATTATATTTTTCTCCTACTTCAAATTGAATGCAAAACTAATATGAGTATGCATGTCAAAATAAACAAGAAATCAACATGGATATTAAAATATTAATCTCAGGTGATACAAATATGAATGATGGTTCTTGTAAGCTCCTTAGAATGTGTGTTCTACATTATAAATTTAAAAAATAGGAAAAAGAATTAATGAATAGCATCATCACTCATTAATGGAATCTTTAGGAAAGTTTCTTCATCAATTGAAAGGTTCAAGGAGTGACTGAAAATTCTATTTCAGAGACAGTTAATGCTTATCATGTTCAAAATCATAAGAACTATAGTTCTCTCTTTACTACATGGGATGATGCCATTCCAAAGAACTGGAAAAATCTTTGTCTTCCATTCAAAGGTATTTTGTTACCCCACTCTAAGACAGAGGTGGATAGAAGTAAGATAAAATGGAAGCCTCCAATTATAGACTTCTTTAAAATAAACTTGATAATGCCTCAAAAGGAAATCCAAGAGAGTTTGGTATTGGGATTTATGTTCGAGATCATTCAGGAGAATTAAAAGCAGCTAAATCAATTGATCTTCCCATGGGTAAAATAATATAGTAGAATCAATGGCACTTATGCAAGGTTTATTTCTTATTAAAAATTAGGTTCCACCAAGGTCCACATAGAAGGTGATTCATTATTAGTCATTCATGCTTGCAAAGTAAGAACCTATCACAATTGACATGTAAAGTGTGTTGAAAAAGGTGTGGAGATTATTAGACTCCTTTGAATCATTTCATTTAACTCATTGTAGTATCACTCTAACCCTATCTTGAAGTAAGAAGGTAACATGATATTGGACTTTGGATTAGATGTGGTATGAGGTAAGCATAGTTGATTTTAAGTGTTAGTTAGTCTAGCTAGAAGCATATTCAGTATATTATAAATTATTATTATGTTAAATGATGGTAGGATACTATATCATTTAATTGAAATGATTAGATGTTTCATCATATTATTGTTTTTAGCCTTTTTCATATGGTGATATTTGTAGGCTTGTTAGGTAATTATACTTGTGATTTCATAATGATCATTGCTATGATAATACAGTTACTTTATAGTAGTAGATGATAACTAATGAGGCTGATATGTTAGTTTAGATGTAATATGATATGTTGATCATGTGGTGATTGGTGGTACTAATGTTATTTAATGATATTTTAAGGGAAATGGTGTATTTTGTTAGATGAGTTATAATCATGATGACTGAATGATGATTAATGATGTCATGCTTGTTCAATGTTAAATAATGACTATTTGATGATGTTATGATTATATGATGTGATGGAAATTTTTATGTTATATGATTGGTGTATCCTTGCGATATATGATAATGATTACTTGCATGTTTATGGGTTGTTGATGTTCCAGTTTCTGTTATACTCATGATATTATTCTTATTGATTATATATGATGTGCTTGTATGAAGAGGGATGAAAATAGTTACTCACTTGTGAGGTCCACATGATGTCTCAATACCATTCACTTCCTTTCAATGATTGATATATGTGTGTGCATATGTGTGTACTTCATCTATTGTACTAACGTGGACGGGTACCGAGCATCGACTTCACCCGAATTGGTAGGTTTGAGCATGCCCAAAATATATACATATAACCCATGATGGTAATTAAAATTGGAGTTAATCACATGGCCAACTAATTCCCCTACCCCTAATTGTCATTCATAGTCTAGGCGACAATTGCCACATTATTTATTTTGGCCAAACAGTTATTGGATGGTACCAATTGGCTGGGTTCCTTGGTATGTTGAGACATGTGATTTGGTTGTGTGGTTTGTGACATGGTGCATTTGATTTTTCCCTCTTTAAATAAGTGTCCTAAAATTTAATTTAAAACAAAAACCTTGCTAATAGGGGAAGACAAGTTTTTTAGCAATGATTGTTCTAAAACTTGGATAAGTTAAATATTATCATCTAGTCATAGTCTATAAAAATTTTTTTATGAATATTGTTCATATTGTTATTTTAAAAGTAATTGTAGACTCGAACCCAAGACCTCCCAAATGAGAGGCTCAAAATTTACCATTGTGTTATGGGGTGTTCCTAATAATCTTATAATTAATTAAAATAGTACAAATATTTTAATAATATTTTGAATTTTCACATAACAAAAAATAATTAGAATAATAGTGTATATTTGATGGAACATTAAAATTAAATAATCATATAAGTTCAATAACCTATAGAATCTATGAGAGAGAGAGAGAGAGAGAGAGAGAGAGAGAGAGGAGAGAGAGAGAGAGAGAGAGAGAGAGAGAGAGAGAGAGAGAGAGAGAGAGAGAGAGAGAGAGAGATCAATTAGGTCATTATCTTAAGCACAATTTTCATTCATTTTCTATACAAAACTTTTCTAGGAGTTTTAGACTTTGTATGGTAAATATTATATCATTTGGATACTTGATTATTTTTTAAAGTGATACTTGGTGCTACTTGAGTTCAAGTTGTTTTCTTTCACATCTATAGCTCAAGCTAGTTGACATCAAGATGTTTATTAAATTAAAATTAGTATAAACTTAGGGATGAAATGAGTAAAATTATAGTAATTTGAAGTTATTATATATTAGAAATAAATAAGTGACAAAACTATCATTGATTATCCACAATCAACTTAGCATAAAACTTAACCATACATATTGCTTTATAAGTTTCTTTCCATTTAGTATAAAACAACAACAATATAAACAAGTTATAATATACTAATTTTAATAATAATATTCTTTATAATAATACACTAATTTATAATACAATCTACATCTTAATAATAATATAATATAAATAACGATAATATAATATAAATACTTTTTTTTATACAATATGAATAATAATGCTATAAATATATAATAATTATATGATATAATAGTAATATAATATAATTGATATAATATGAAAATATATAAATATAATGAATAATATTTGACGATATCTGCTCGTTTCTGTTAATAATCAGATACCAAAATTTAGTTTGATACAAAACTGAATATGTAAACCTAAAAAGAACTTATAAAATTAAATTCACAACCATTTTATAAAAACAAGGGTTTTTCTCTATAAAGACATTGATAGGAACGTTTTAATGGAACTGTGTTTGCAAAGCTCGCCTATATTTAGTAAAAACAAATAAACTCTAATAGTGACTAATTTTCTTTGTTTTGATCGCTCACACCATGGCTATAAATTGGTCTTGATTTTGCTTATTTTGTCATCAATCTCTATAAATTCCATCTGCAATGGGTCAAATTCATTATCAAAGGGGAATATATTTTGTTTTTATTTTTCCATTGTGTTTTAATGAAAGTTTAAAGTGAAGATTGAAATCAGGCTGCAAATCATTTTGATGTGGATACAAAAATAATTTTATCTAAAAGTCTATGCCACTACATGTATCTTCACTAAGAAGAGTTACAAGAAAGAAAAATTATGTAGCTAGTTGGAGAAACTATTATGTTCACGTCATCAAAATTAAACTTAAATTGGATTTGGATTGAACTGAAATGGAGTTAGTAAGAGCCAGTGTATTAGCACCCATTTACACAAAGGATCAAATACAGTATCCATGAAACCAATACATACAATAGTGAAAAGCTCTAAAATATTGACATAAATACAAACAAATATCTATACACAACCAATTTATAAAGAAATATTTAGAAATAAATATAGTTGTCGAATGTCTTTGTCATTGCCATTGTCGAATGTCAATTTCTTCTTCTTTTAAACTTGGCTTAAAGACTGTTGAGGATTTTCATTGCAGAAGTCATCATTTGCAGGGAGTCCCATTTTATAAAATAGAATCATAGGTTAGTAACAACATGCATGAAATGTCTTTGACAACAAGGTGGTGATATTAATTTGGCAGTCCTTAATTATGACTTATCTTCCATGGATATATGTGTGTGACACCCTCGCAACTAAGCTCGATGACGCTAGAAATTTAATGCTTTGTACCACCTATGTTTCAATATAATACAAAGCTTGTGGAAATTTAATCATCTTTAAACTAAATGTCATCACTTCTTTCAAAAACTTACTATGCCTTGATAAGACCATTGTTGGATGATCGTCGCTTCTCCCAAGTTTCAAACTTCATGATCAGAGGTTGCAACGTTTCTTAAATAGGTGATATGGTGACTATGTTGCAAGGTTGGGAGAAATAAAAAGTTTCGAACCATTTACACTTCTTTTAAAAACTTACTATGCCTCGATAAGACCATTGTTGGATGATCGTCACTTCTCCCAAGTTTCAAACTTCATGTTCAGAGGTTGCAAGATTTCTTAAATAGGTGACATGGTGACTACGTTGCAAGGTTGGGAGAAATCAAAAGTTTAGAACCAATTTACTCACTTATGAATTTTTGAAAGAGGTCAAATGCCCAACATCATGAGATTGAAGATTTTTAAGTCTTCTTAACCTAGGAGAATCACCAGTATAATTACTGACCAATTTTTTTATGGGGCCATTTTTTTGGAATTCACGATAACACAAGCTTTAAAGGGGGGAAAAGGACTAAAATGATTAATATAATACATAATCTTAGGTGAAGACTAGTGCTAAAGTCCATTGGGTGTAGAGTCAGAAAAGAGGTAGAAGACATAGAGTTGATTACAGAGGGGTGGAGGGGAATAGGGCACGACAAAAGACTAGCAAGCCAAAACCGACAAGGGACCAAACTAAAACACACCAAAATTTACCTAAATATATACACGATCATAAGAACCTACCTTATAGAATGCCCAAAGTTGATCATGCAAATCCATTAACTAGTTGGGGAAAATAGGACCCACTGCGAAAAATTGGTGGATGGTCATGCAATGTTTGTGAACCTAGGGATAATAGGTAGATCCAATGACAACTTCTCATGTGCTTTAAATCTCTACATATAATATCACAACAAATAACCACATGTCCTCATATATTTCTTTGACTTTCTGAGAATGACTTGTCATGTCTTTATTATTAGGCCAATCTTCTTGAAGAAAATCATATTGTATGTCTTGATCCCAATAAGATTTTTCTAAACCATGAATGTCCTCATTTCTGGAAGCATCATTGACTAAAAGACCATTTATTACTAGAACATCTTTATCAGTTTCTCCATTTGTTAAATTGACCAGCATGTCCCTTTCAGACACCAATTCAACATTTTCACCCATATTGGCTGAAAAATCATTAATAACTTTCTCCATAAACAATCAATCACCAGCAGAATTTCTTAAAAAATAATTTAAAAGGCCAATATTATGATGATCCTCTACTTATTTGTTGCTGATGGAAATCCCAATTTGGGATCCAAATGGTTCTCTTCTTTCTGCAACGTGCAATTATCTTCAGAAGCACTCTAAAGGATATACCCCTTGATTTCTCCTCGGTCATGAAATGAGAGCGGGCTTCCATCGGGCAATTGACTATCACATATTTCAAAAAGGGGATTTCTTATAACCTCTAAAATTTCATTGTATCCCATTGGCACATATTGTGGATTAATTCTTCCCCAATTGATTATTCTCTCAAGATCTTTCAATTGTTCTTCTCTTCTTGTCATTATTGTAGCATCATCCTTCTTTTCTATATTGACTACAAATCCTTTTGAATGTTTCAAAGATGTATTAGAGATGAAGGCTTCTTTTTATGGGATATGAAATGAATCTACATTTGTTAATACTGGTGATAATCTATGACCATTACATTCCATGAGCATTAGATCAAATTTTGCAAGAAGGGCTTCTCCTCAATAACAATAATTACTATTAGAACTACAAGCAAATTGAGGGTATAATATATTTTCAACGTATGCATGTACTTCTTTTTCTAATATAATATTATATTTCATTCTTTCATGAAAATATTTTAGTATGGGCTCATTCATACCTCTTTTAGTGTCATCAGATATGCAAGTGAATTCTTCTATCCCTACTTCTGTGATATGACCATTCATATCCACAATTCCGCAATGAAATTCATTGCCTAGGCCTTTTAGGGACCAACTAGGAACATATATGGCCTTTGGTTCATTTGGTGGGGACTCTTCTATTAGGAAGGATAAATGAATCCCTCTTTGTACATGTCGCAAAAATATTAGATTTCATACCATCAATAGGGTGGAGAATTCTTTCTTGTTGTTGATTTTGAATCCTAGATATTGGTGTTCCCACTAATGCTAGATTTGAATCTTATTCGCCAAACATAGAGAAATTACAAGGCACTAGTTCCCTTGATCTTTGTATTGCAACTTGATAAGCTTCTTTTTCCAAATTTCTCAATTGACAGTATATTTGATGCACACATTTTAATAACCATGTTGACCTACGATCTTCAAAGAAAATAGGGGCTTGAATACAGTAGATGAACATGTAGTTGTCACATCCAAGGGTGTCGTTTCTTCTTCCTCTATTTTCCACCCTAATCACAAGTATGCTCCTTTATCTGAGTGTTTGCAAATTGTGATGAAAAAGTTATTAAATGCTAATATCATTAAACTTCCTCCTATTAAACCTATTAACCCGACTACGATATCTTCCAAGTCCTTTGATCCCAAAGATTTTTGTCAATACCATTGTCAACCTGGACATGATACTGAGAGGTGTTATTCCTTGAAGAATATTATCCAATATTTATGATTGATTCCAATGCTATATCTGTTGATGTCGATGCTAGCCATGGAAACAAATCTGTAGCACCTCCTAACTAGAACCTATAGATTTACACCAATCCTTTACCTTCTCACTCTACCAACACCATTGCCCAGCCTTCTTCTTCTTCTACGTAGATTATTTATGATGTAAATATGGAAGAAGCCAACCATGTTGAGCATGAACCCCCACCTAAACCTCAACCTCAACCTCAACCTAGTAGACAACTTCGTATTACCTTTGATCATTCCAAAATGATTAAAGCTCGTGATGGTCCTCTGTACATTATTACTAGGGTTGCTGAAAATCCTTCCCGTCGTACTCTTATGGACCCTACTTCCATCGTGAATGTCATAACTGAAGAGCATCTTTTTAGTAAACACTTGCAAAGAGATTTCTATGATATGACATATGCTTGGATTTATACTTGTAATGGCTTTCTTTATCGCCCTCATGGTTCTATATCCTTGCATGTAGAGCTCTATGGTAAAGTTGTGGATACTACCTTTTTTGTCATCTCTACTTCCGATCAATTTCAAGTTAAGCTTGGTTTTCCTCCATGCAAGCTGTAACTTATCCTATCCATAAATTTCTTAAGTTACCTCATGATGGAGAGATCAAGAATGTTAACCATGGTCTTTATCGTCCTTCTAGGCCTCAAGACTATGTTGGCCTTGATTTCTTTTGGTCTTCTTTACATACAACACCTCCAACCCATCTTGATTACCTTTTCTGATCTTATCAAGCCTTTAAACATGGAAAGATAGTTGAATTGAGTTTTCCCAAGCTTGATCCTACCTATGGTCTTTTACCTATTATACAAGTTCCTCCTTTGTCTAATTATTTGACTTTTTTTGAGAAACCTCTTGTTCCTATCTTTCAACCTAGTGTGGTTCATTTAGTTCCCCTATCATAGGGAGAAAAGGACCCGATGTTGATTGATCCCACTCCACCTCCTATCTCTAGCAAGACCAAACATAACCAACATGATTGTGACCATTGAAGTAAATGTCAAGCTAAATCCAAGGCACATGCACATGCTTTCTAAAACATTTTACCTTCCTTTAACTAGCCCATGCTTGATCCCATGGAGGAAGTTAATAATCATAACACTATTCCAATGGATAAATATGATGATTCTATTCATATTTTGGATTCTATTGTGATTAATCATGATGAAGGAGATACTCTCAATGATCCTATTGATGTTAACAATGATATACATGCTAGTGATAATGATGAATATGATACTATTGATCTTGATAATGATTTGCCTAACATGCTTTCAAAACAATTATCAATAACTCCTAGTATCGAACAAAGTGACCCGCAACATGGTCCTTATTTGGAATTGGAAATTATTCCTATTGTGTTGGATGTTGCTCCTCTTGTGAGTTTCCCACCTTCCCTAAATGATATAGACTGAGATGGGGGGGGCGGGGGGCGGGGGGGGCAGGGGGGTGGGGCAGGCGATGCACTTGATTAAATTCTCTAGCATGGTAGTCTTTGTGTGTTTTCCTGTTGTGTTGTATTTCCCCCATGATATGCTGCTTGTTATATGTTTTGTTTAGATTTCTTTAAATGGTCCGTATTGCTCCATTTGCACAAGGTGATAAAGGAATCAAAATGTTGTAATCATTCTTTTATTTGTACCTTGCTTCTTCTATATGTTGTTATATGTTGTGTTGTAAAATTGTCATTGTTTGTGAATGTGCCTTTGTGTAGTTCGCTTAGGATATTGTGACATGGTAGAACCGAATCTTTTTGGTCTCTGTGATGCCAACCCAAAAATACTCTTCTTTGTGACTCTTATGTTATTTTCCTCCATTGTGTTGTAACTTTACTTCCTTTAGGGAATGATGACATTTAATTTGACATAATATTTCATATGTTATCTTATGATCGTACTAACCCCAGAGTTAGTAGATCCGTTCATGATCTTCTTTTTGTTATGTGCCTATTTCTCTTGATATGTCTTCTCTTAGGGGAATTTCACATTGGAAACTTCTGTAGTGGATGCATGCACTCTCTGTTAAAGTCGTTGCTCCTATTGAGGTGCTTGCAATCGCTTTAACATGAGGGCATAAACTCTTCTCATATTTTGCACACACGCACTATGACAACTTTTCTTCTTTGAATCCCTTTATAGATTACTAAACAATCCTAAAGGCCTAATTCTCTTTCAGATCTCTTCTTGGATTACTAACGATCTGAAAGGCTTGATCCCTATAGTTGCATTATTTCAATCCCTCAAGGATACACACATCCTTATGCCTGGATCGCCTTTTGTGGTTTTGTTATTTTGAAATTTTAGTTTCCTTAGGTGAATGCTTGATGGGTTGACTAGCATGCACACAAACTTGTTGGACTATTCAACACCATCTCCAACATACTTTTGGTGTGGTTCACAGTAAGACACCCACATCCTACTAGGTGAATTAATCACTCTTTTTTATTTTTGTTTCTATTAGGGATATCTCTTTTGTTATGATTTTGGAGTTAATGAGGACTCAATTCTGTTGGGGGCTTGATGGAATATTTGTCTCCTTAGTCATGATGAGATGACCTTATGCATTTTGATCTACTTCATCGAGAGTTTGAGTTAGGCTCACACTCCCGCTAAAGTAGGGGCTAAATGTATCATCTTAAAATGGAAGCATCCATGTTTAGACATGTTTATCCCTCCTTAGTAGGATACTTTGGACCTAATTTAAATGCCTTTATAGACCCATGGATGTACCTTTTCTTTTGTGCTAGATCAGGCCCCTAGTTTCTACTTGTTTCTACTATTATTTTCTCTGTCCCTGAGATCACGGGCTATCCACCGATGAGATGACCCATCAGGGGGTAGGCTAAGGTCAACCTAGCCCCTTGGAGGTAGTCCAAGATCGGCCTCCCTTGAGGTTGGGTGCCTCAAGATTCTGGGCCCATCTCAGGTTTCCAATTTCTTTCCCTGCCTTGTGCAGTTGGCCCTTTTCAATTGAGGTTATAGAATTGATATAAAAGGAGGCCTACTCACTTCATTTTTTAGATCCAAGTTATCCATTAATCATACAAGAATTCATATTCCATTCAATAGCATTCCAAGAGCCTTCATAAGCATTTTCTAGGAGCATTGAAGAAGACCTTTTGCAACCTTTCAAGACTTTGAGCTTTCAAGATCTTTTGCATTCAAGGACATGTCAAGGAGGTTTGAATGAGTTCATTAGAGGTCTTCTAATCATATTTCCATGATCATGTACATTCTTTTCAAGATCTAGATTTCTTATTTGAAGATAGTGGAGATGACCATCAAGGAAGGGTTTGTTCATCTATTCTCCATTTGCATTTGCATATCCTATTTGAGCACATAAGTACATCTACATTCATGGATCCATGACTTGGTATGATTTATCTATTGCACTTTGATGAGATATCCTACATCCCTACAAGATTGAACAATATTGAGCACTTATACATCCTTGTGGATTATGAATTCGGATCCTCCATGAGTGTTTCTATAAAGTAAGGTGAATTTATGCATAATGAGAACCAATAATGTCTAATTTTATAATATATTTTACTCCATTTCATGTACCTCATATTCACTTCCCTATTCTATTTTCGTTCCATTTCATCCCATTTTACCATTTTATGTTGCATGTGATTTTATATATATATATATATATATATATATATATATATATATATATATATATATATATATATATATATATATATATATATATATATACACACACACACACACACACACACACACACACACACACACACACACACACACACACACACACACACACACACACATATATATATATATTATATATATATATATATGTGTGTGTGTGTGTGTGTGTGTGTGTGTGTGTGTGTGTGTGTATAAGTCAAATTTAATATGGTTTTGGGATTAAATATGGAAATAAAATATTGATTATTTTTACTAATTAGTGTAATCACCCAAAAATGGTCACCTAGACTATTAGCCCCTTTTGCTAAATCATCAATTGCTTATTCTTGATCAAATCCTAGTTCTGTCATTTATTCGATTATTTTCTATGGGCTAACCATCTTATCATAAAGTCTTTATTTAATCAAAAGGAATTCCCTCCCCTTTTATTAAATAAAAAAGCCCCCACTTTTCCTCTTATCCTAAGTTGCACAAATAAAGCATTATTCCTATTTTACAAAAAGGGAAAAAACACTTTTTGTCTCATTTGGACACAAAAGTCAACTCTTATTTTCTCATTGGAGGATACTTGTGCACATCGATTGCTCCTCTTTGATGCTCCACTGTTGATTAAATCTTTTGCCTCTTAATCTCCATGGTCCATTCTTTCTCATTTCTTATAAAAGGAGAGCTCTCTTCTTCATTCTAGATCCCCAACTTTTTATGCTAACTTTATGCTGCAGGCTTTCATGGAGACTTTAGAGCTTTTGAAGACTTTGGAGCTTTTTGAAGACATTCTTGCATCCATCTTTCATTCTTGCATTCTTAGCTTAGCTTCATGTTTATGCTTTCTTAGATTAGTTTCCTTTCAAGCTCTAGCTTAGATCTCGCATAGTCTAAATAGTAAGGATTTGTAACACTTGTTCTTTCTTTTCATAGCTTAGTTGCATTGTTCTTTCATTTCCATAGCTTATTTTGCAACCTCATTCTTAGTGTAGTTGCATTACAGTCCATTTGGATTTCTTGAGGATATTGGCATTCTTTCCCTTGTCTTCTTTGGAATCTCCCATTGCATGATTTACTAGCAAGGTTATTGGCTTAATAGCTCTAGCTAAGAGCATTCTTAACACCCTTGCACTCCATGCCTAGGGAGCTCTAAATCGATTTCTCAAGGTTTCCAATCCATGGAATCTCTTGGAAGCAATGATTTAGAGAAGTGCACTATTTAGTGTGTACAATTAGCACTATTATTTTATACCAAGATTTATGTATTCTTATATGTGGGATAAGATCTTCCTGTCATGTATTCTACAAGAACTTCCTATCGCATTTTGGATAGGAACTGTTGTACGTGACTAGTTGCCTAGCAGATCATTTTTATCAAATATTTTTTCCATTTCTACAATACAAAGGATTACAAGGATTGGGAATCATCAATTCCTTATTTGGATGCATATGATTATTATCTTATGACTCTTCATTTCCAATCTAAAATGAATCTTGTGGTGGGATAGAAATTAGTGTAGTTTTAGCCAGTTTTATAATTGTGTGCTAAGGAAAGCACCTTCATAGGGTTAGTATTGCAAATAAATGAAAATAATAACTAAATTACCACAAAGAGTAAGCTATTTTAACAAATAAAGGACAATTAAGCACTTTATGGACCTTTGTTTAGGGATGCTAATGCAAGCTCTCAGCAAACTTCCATTAGTGACAATCCTAAAATGAGAATGAATGATAAAGTAACTAAAAAGTTCAATTCCAAATGAAATTAGCCTTAATTAGTCCTAGATTTGCCTTTCTAACTATAAATTGCAAGAGGGTTGATGCTATTCTCAGATTTTGTGGATGATTAATGCTTGAATTATGCCTTGCTTTTATAGATTTTGGAAAGGGTAGGGGGTGTAGTTGATTTGATCATGATTAGGTGAGGGTTAAGTCTATGGTTCCACCTTTGGAAACCATTTAAATATTTTGTCCTCAAAGCTTGGGACCAAAGGACAAAATGAGTGGACAAGATGCATTCTCCAAGTGAGTGATTGAGATTCAAGTTAGGCTTGATCCATGTGAGATCAATCCTTAAATCCTATTGGTTGATTGAATTTTTCTCCCATTTGGTGGTTGAGGGAAAATAGGATTTAATTAATTGAATTTAATTATTATCTTTAGCCATGTGTACTCCTTGAATGGGTTGATTTGATTTAAATGAACTATGTAATTAATTAGATTAATAACACAATTGATTTGATTTATCATGCTTTATTTGATTTAAGTTGAATTTATGACTTTTTATTTTTAATTAAATTGAATTAAGGCTTGATTGTAATTTTGATTTGATAAATGCTTGATTTGATTCAATTGCTTTGATTTTTGCCTTGGTTGTTCACTTGATTTATCTTGTCCAATTTTAGGTGATTACAATAACAGACTTGATGTCGACTATTGAAGGATATATTGTATGATGTAGAACTATTTATTCCTAATTTGGTCTTTCTTTTGTAAATCATCGAAAATATTATTTTGCACTTGTGGCTACCAGCCACATTATTGTAACTGTGTTAAGATATAGCCCCAAAAAAAATTGTCTTGCCATAAAAATGAGTGAATCAAACTCACGTGCCACATCTTCCATATATTATTTATAGTAAAAGCAAATATTCTATTGTTTATAGACCAAAGATAGGAGTTAGTTTGAACCAAACCATATTATAAAAGGCATTGCCATTGAGCAGATCAGTAGTGATTTTCAACAGTGCAAATTATTGTGTGACACAAACTGTTATGCAAAGAGACTTAGTATTATTTTATTATTTGAAATAAAGGAGTGATTTTCATGATCAAACCAGTGTAAAGAACCACCTTTATACCCACCGTGCAAGCCAGGGAGTAAGGGCCCACTCTTTGGTAAAACAAGGTGATGTTTTTATTTGGTGTGTTTATTTTATGAGTGTGATTTTCTATTTCATACTTAATCTATTTGTTGAATTAGATATTCATGTTTTATTCTATTTAGTAGATTAGTTAATTTAGAGTTGATGCAGGAGCATCCTAGGATTCTTGGCAATCTTGTATCAACCAAAAATATGTTTGTCTTTGAAGATAGATTGTTGGTTTTGATCTTGGTTTGGTGGATTTCATGCTCGGTTTGGGAGACTAGTTGCTCGGTTTCTTTGGTTACCGGGGTGCTCAGTCTCTAAGGAATGCTCGGTGACTAAAGGCATCAGTTCACTAGCGCTCGATGATAACTACGTTTCTCAGTCATGCTTGGTGTGGTCAGTCGACTGGTGCTCGATTATTTCCTCTATTGCTCGGTGTTCTTGCTTACCGACTGGATTATTTTGTTAGATCGGCTTAGCCGACTGGTGCATTTAATTTGGGTTGCGCTCCTCTAGTTATGGATTGACCATTGGACATGTGGGGACCTAGATCTGGCATGTTGCATTCTTCTATGCAGATTTGATGATCATTTGGGGCTATCTTTGAGAGTTTATTTATTTTTGTAAGGCGATGTGAGAGTCAACTGATGTTTTAGCATTTATTATTTATTTGTAAGGGTTTATTGTTTCTTCAGTCAACTTGTGGCTGGGAATTAGTATTTATAGGATGCTTGGGTAGTTGTTTAGGAGGTGGTTGTGGAAAGGAAGGTTAGTAGCCTGCGAGCTTAGGAACAGGAAGATTGCTTGGAAGTTTGAGTACGAGTTTAGATCTTTCTTGGGTGCCTACCAGTGTGTTGTGTGTTACAGACCTGGGCTAGCTGAAAGTTGATGTTGGGGAAAAGATTTGGATCCTGCAAGATCTTGTAGACTGTTACTTACATTGTAATTGGTCGTAACTAAGAAGGCCTTACAACCTGACACATTGCATGTAATCAGTAATTTGATGAATAAAGACTTCTATTTTATGTTAGATCTATTGTTGTTATTGTGTATTTCCGCTGCATATTGGTTTGGTTGCAAGGTCGATCAATCCTTAATTGGATCCACCAGCTTTGACTGCATCATCAAGTGGTATCAAAGCAAAGTTTATTCCTATTTGAGCAAAGTCTATTCCTATTGGAGTCGAGTGGATCTTGTGTGTTCATGTCTAGATCTTGATTTGAAGATGCCTCCAAGGAGAAACTGTGAGATCTCTGAAGAAGAGGAAGCTACTGGTGAATTATGTCTTGATGATTTTAGGGCTTTGTAGAAACAAGTGAAAGACCTACAAGAGGAATTAAGAAAGAAGAAGCCTACCTTGAAAGAGGATAGTGATGATGAATCTAAGGAAGATCATTTTGAAGAAGTTGTCGAAGAAGCTAGAGATTCTGAGGAGAATCAAATTCTGAAAGCTATGTCTAAGATTGGGAAAAGACCTAAGATTGAAGTTTTTGCATTTGCTGGAAGCCTTAGGCCAGAAGAATTGATTGATTGGATCAATGAGATTGATGAATACTTTGAGTATGAAGAAATAGAAGATCTTGATAGGGTTAGATTTGCAAAGACCAAGTTGAAGGGTCATGCAAATATCTGGTGGAGAGAAGTTCAGTTGGAAAGAGGTAGGAGAGGAAAATAAAAAATCACTAAGTGGAACCGAATGGTTGACAAGTTGAAGAAGCAATTCATTCCAGTGGATTATGAATTGGACATGTTTTAAGAAGATGCAAGCTTTGAAGCAAATGAACAAATCAGTACAGGAGTATACCGAGGAGTTTTTATAGAATCCTGATTAGGACTTGTCATTCTAAAGCTGATAAAGAGAAGGTTGCTAGGTATGTATATGGCTTGAGACCTAGTATTCAAGAAGAGTTACTTACTGTGAGGATGACAATAATCGGTGATGCTTATCAGATGGCATTGAAGATTGAAGAGAAGCTGAATAAGAAGTATGAAGGAAAATAGAGTAATAGGAACTGAGGTGGTAAAACTAGTGAGACAGTTGCTGAGAGTAATGTGACAGAGAATGCTAAGCCTAATGTGGGATCTAGCAGTGGTCAAGTTACTAAGAATGCTAGACAGAGAGGAAGGTGGAAGAATGAGTTCACCGGCACTTGTTATAACTGTGGTGAAGCTGGTCATAGAGTTGGCAGTGTCCTAAGAAAAGAGTTGCATTAGTTGTTGAAGAAGACATTGAGAATGTTCTAGAGAAAGGTGAATGTCTTGTCACAAGGAGATTAGCTACATGTGTCCATGAACCAGTGCAAAGGAGAAATTTGTTCAGAACCAGATGTAAGTGCGAGGATAAGGTATGTAATGTCATAGTTGATGGTGGCAGTTCTGAAAACTTTGTTTCAAATGAAATGGTTAGTAAATTGAATTTGGAAAGAAGGAAGCATCCTAATCCTTATCAGATTAGTTGGATACAAGATGTTTCTAAGGTTAGAGTTGAAGAACAATGCTTGGTTAAGTTTCAGATTGGATCTTATCTTGATGAGATATTGTGTGATATATTGCCTATGGATGCTTGTCATCTGTTGCTCGGTAGACCCTGGCAGTTTGACAATAATGTTTTATTTGATGGTCGTGCTAATACCTATGTGGTTAGGCATGAAGGAGCTTGACATAAGCTGATACCTTTACAAGAGATAGGGTTTTAAGGGATGTAGAGTTATCAGGTGTTGTCCTTATGACAAACTTCAGGAGCACAAGGTTGATGAACCTATTCCTGTCAAGTCTAGTTTGAAGGAGAAGGAGAATAATATCTCTAAAGAGTTTGTTGAGATTAAGAGACAGATGGTCTTGCTGGCAGAGATGGTATAGCAGATCGTGACATTTTTGACACAGAGAGATGCAAATGATATTGAGTTGATTGAAGAGTCTGGAAGGGATGAACCTTACCAAGGCACTGATGTGATCAGTAGTGGTCAGAGTCGGTTGCTATCAATTGCCGACCAGAGGGGTAAACAAAGTGGAAGATAGAAGGACTTTCTGCATGAGATACTAAATGAAGTGAAGACTACTTGGGATGAAGGACAAGAAGAGATATGGGTGAAGAACATATTTGACATACCTGTTCTAATTCCCTTGAGGCATTCCTGATTTCCTTATGAGAAAATATTTCTTACCTGGGGTGTCTGATGCAGGAGCATCCTAGGATTCTTGGCAATCCTGTATCAACCAAAAATATGTTTATCTTTGAAGATAGATTGTTGGTTTTGATCTTGGTTTGGTGGAGTTCATGCTTGGTTTGGGAGACTGGTTGCTCGGTTTCTTTGGTTACCGGGGTGCTCGGTCTCTGAGGAATGCTCGATGACTGAAGGCATCAGTTCACTGGTTCTCAATGATAACTGCATTTCTAGGTCATACTTGGTGTGGTCGGTTGACTGGTGCTCAGTTATTTCCTTTGTTGCTCGGTGTTCTTGCTTACCGACTGGATTATTTTGTTAGATCAACTTAGCCGACTGGTGCATTTAATTTGGGTCGTGCTCCTCAATTTATGGATTGACCATTGGATGTGTGGGGACCTAGATCTGGTGTGTTGCATTCTTCTATGCAGATCTAATGACCGTTTGGGGCCATCTTTGAGAGTTTATTTATTTTTGTAAGGCAATGTGAGAGCCGACTGATGTTTTAGCATTTATTATTTGTTTGTAAGGGTTTATTATTTCTTTAGTTGACTTGTGGCTGGGAATCAGTATTTATAGGATTCTTGGGTAGTTGTTTAGGAGGTGGTTGTGGAAAGGAAGGTTAGTATCCTACGAGCTTAGGAATAGGAAGATTGCTTGGAAGTTTGAGTACAAGTTTAGATCTTTCTTGGGTGCCTACTAGTGTGTTGTGTGTTACAGACCTGGGCTAGCTGAAAGCTAATGTTGGGGAAAAGATTTAGATCCTACGAGATCTTGTAGACTGTTACTTACATTGTAATTGGTCATAACCGGGAAGGCCTTACAGCCTGACACATTGCATGTAATCGGTAATTTGATGAATAAAGACTTATGTTTTATGTCAGATCTGTTATTGTTATTGTGTATTTCTATTGCATATTGGTTTGGCTGCAAGGTCGGTTAGTCCTTAATTGGATCCACCAGCTTTGACTGCATCAAGAGTTGAATCTAATATTTTTGTAATTATTTATGTTACTTGTATTTCTTCCTTAAATTGTTGTTGCTATTATTTTTTTTAGGTTTCTGATTATATTCTTGTCATTCTGCTGCCAATAAGTGATAGTTATTATCAGCATAATTATTTTGATTTGTTATGGGATTATCTTTTTGTGTTCTAGTTGCATTCATAATCACTCAACTCACAACTAGCACCCCTTGATGGCATATTGTCTGCACACCTTTCAAAAGCTTATGCCCCCAGATTAACACGTATAAACCAAGCTTAAATTCATTTTAAGTATTAAATCTCTCTCATTATTTTCCCCAGTGTTGGCCTATCAATGCATTTGCTTTGCTTTTAGATACATTTACATAATTTACAATCAAGGTTAATTCCTAAATTGGGGCTTGATCGAGAAAAACCCCTCCCCAATAAAAACAAACATTTTTCTCTTTCAGATTCAGGTTTTAAGACTTGTAGATTCAAATTCAAAGCCTTCAAAATATGTTTGTTGTTACAGATCTAGATCCTGGAAAAACTTACAAATTAGGGGGACGATGATTTTGGCCTAGTCCTAGGTGGATTTTCCTCCAAGTCATCATACCCCCTCCAGGTCGACCTAGTGCAAAGGCATGAATATTTTTGGGTTTTGCATATCACATTTTTTTGGTTTAAGATCTAATCCTATTCAATTTTTTGATCTGTTCCGAGAGCGAGATCTTAGATATTATTTGGAACACACATTCTAAGTATTATAAGGTGAGTTGTCATACTTCATTGGTTATTTTGAGTCTTTCTATATTAGATTTGATGCATTTCATTTCTTTTAGCATTGTATTTACCTTCCTAGTTGACTATACCCAACACATAGGAAATATCATCTTTCTAGTTAGCACTTGGTTAGATCCTTGTTTTGAATTGGTACCCCTACATCACTTGCATTTTGCTAATCTAACTCAAATCCAACTAGAGGCTTTTCTTGGAAGATCTCTTCCTTTGTGGCCCCCTCTTGAGCATAACATTGAGCGTATATGTGTGAAAAGTGTGTTGTATTACATATCTTACCCTCATCACATTTTTCACCACTACACACACATATACATATATGTATATACATATGTATATGGGTGTGTGTGTGTGTATAACTGTGGCCTTCTGTTAACTTGATCCCTACATATTTCTACATCCAAAAATGTATTTAACAACCCTTAAATATTTATTGTCAAAATTACCAAATAACTAATGTTTAAATTCCTTAATCATCCCCTTTATCATTTCTAGTGAATAACATATAATCAACATACAAGAAAATGATGAGTAATTTAGAATAAATTAATTTAAATAAATATATTAATCAACTTCACTTCTAACATAACCTAGTCTAATGCAAATACCTCATATTTTTTATACCATGTATGTGTTTGTTATTTCAACCCATACAAGGACCACTTTAAATTGCAAATGAAGTGTTCCTCTCTCTTTGTTGTATATTTATCAATTATTTCAAGTAAATAGTCTCTTTAAGATACCCATGCACAATAATAGTTTTTACATCTATTTTCTCTACTTTTATTAGTCACGAGTAATATCGATAGATAAATTAATCTAATAGAATTTAACTTAGCAATAGAAGATATTTTTTTTAATGAAAACCCATTCCTTCAATGTGAGAATAAAGTAAAGCCGCCTATCTAACCTTTTAGCATTCTAACTTATTGTCTTCTAAAAAATTATTTTAAAATACTAACATGAAATTACTGGGCTTTCTCCTTTTAGGAAAATCATCTTGGTTCTGAATCTTGTATCAGTCTAAAGCCTTCAATTTCTCCTTTGTGGGTCCATTGACTAGATTCATGCTACTATAAATATGAGGCTCTCTTTGTAGACCTAGGTTCATTATTAATATAACATGAACTAAAAGGCATACAAAAATTCTAGTGGGATATACCTTTCTCCTAGTTTTCATTACACTATAGACCTTCTCAAAGATGTGGTAAGAAGTTCTTGCTATTCCTCCTTGAAAAACTTCTCTAAACCTTCTTCTTCTTCCACATCTTCAAGTTTAAGATTATTGTTCTTCAACATATGCATCTTCCTACTCTTGAGTCTTCGTATCAAAATGTATTGTCTCTTTAATATTTTCTTTTATATGCATCTTAGAATTATCTAATCTATTTAAACATCACATCTTTATGGTAAACCTATCATTTTTGGATGCAAAATATTACAATATTTAATATTCTCTCCATACCGATAAAGATAAACTTATTTGCCTTAAAATATGGTTAAGATCATTTCTCTTTTGAACATGAATGCAAACCTCACAACAAAAAACTTTAAAATGAGAACAAATAGTCTTTTACCAATCTATACAGGTCATAAAGTGTTTTATCAACTAGATCAAAAGTGGGAGATCTATTTACCAAATAACAAACAATGTATACCACTTTAAAGCCCAAAATACAAATCCAACTTAGCACTACTTAGCATTCTTATAACTTTACTAGGCAAAGTTTGATTAGTCTATTATGTAATTTTATTTTGTTGTGGCATGTATATAGTAATATTTTATCTAAAATGATTTCTTATATATAATAACCATTAAATTCCCTAGAGCGATACTTGTGACCATTATTTAACCTCAAAATTTATCTACAAATACTTTAGATTCTTTAAACTTAAACGTTGATACAACATATTCATGTTTCATAAAATAAATCAAGTTTCACCTTAATAATTTATTAATAAGAGTAACATAATAACAATACGTTACAATTGAAGTAATATCCACATGGATAAACACATCCCTGCAAAATACTTCTATTTTTTTTTTAGTATATAACTATTAGATTTAAAAGTTACCCTCAGTTATCTATTCTAGACACTTATTTTAACCATATCCATTAATGTCACTTAACATTATATAGCCATTTCACATCTTAGTCACAACCAATTCCTATTTTCTAGTCCCCTTTCAAATCTAACCTTTCATTTTCCATCCTTATAAATTTTGTAATCTAAAACAATTAAAAATATCCATCTTATTCCAAGGTAAAACAATATCTCCATAAATCCCATTTCCTAATTAAATAATTAAAAAAATCTTATTACTCAATTATCTATTTTTAAATAATAATAAATGTATATTTATCCATTTTCTAATAGATGTCTAATAAATTCAATATTCCAAATTATACCCCCTCTAATATTTCTCCACCAATTTTATCCCATGAACAAAAAAAGATGATTATTGTTACCCACTAGTGACTCCCTTGACTATATTTAGCCTAGGAGGATTACCCACTATTCTGATTAGATGTCAATTATCTATTGAGATTGAAACTCCACCATTCACATTCCCATTCAAAATCTTATAGACAAACTTCATCCTTCATCTTCACATGCATGAATATTCTATTTTTAGGTACATGTTTATCAATTTGAGTACCTACATCTTAATATCACTAGAATACATCTACACTATCACAACGAGGGGTCAAATATTATTTTTGTTTTTATTTTACTTGTGCTTGAAAGGAAAAGATGAACCTAGTAAGACCTATAAGAATTGGTATGCAACTTTAGTACATCCTATGATTTTCTTTTGATCACATCGTAACAACTCGATATAAGCACATACTACTAAGTCACTAAAGAATAAATAGACATAGTCAATTTCCCATTGTGATGTCCCCTTTCTGAAAAATATTTAATAATAAATAATTAATTTTTTATGTAACAATATTATTAGTAAATAATTATATAAATAATAAAAAATAATAATCAATTCAATGACTAATAAATCATTAAATAATATTACCAATTAATAATATTATTAGTCAATAATCAAATATTGATTACACACATATATATACAACAAATAATCATAATCAATGATAATAAATATTATTAATAATAAATATAAATATAAATATAATCGGTTAAAAGGTCAGACTTAAGCAATCAACATATCCCTTCGATGCCCCCCTTTAGAAGTATATTAATATGACAAGCAACCAACAAACAAAATGAATGCATATAGAACATTAAGAAATTCAAAAAGAAAAGAAATCAAGAACAAATTCTCATAACACGTGGAAAGGAGAATAGACCAATATGTTGAGAAAAGTATTTCCACTTTTATAAAAGGTATGTTAAGTATATTCCCTTTGGGTTAATAATATTAGTATTTAATTCTAAGATTAGTATGGATAAGATGAATAAGAATAAGAATAATAAGTTATAAAATATTTTAATATTAGTAAGCAATAAATTCATATTATATAGACCAATATGTTGAGAAAAGTATTTCCACTTTTATAAAAGGTATGTTAAGTATATTCCCTTTGGGTTAATAATATTAGTATTTAATTCTAAGATTAGTATGGATAAGATGAATAAGAATAATAATAATAAGTTGTAAAATATTTTAATATTAGTAAGCAATAAATTCATATTATATAATGAATATGAAATAACTTAAATATAATGGTAAATAAGTAATTAATATATAATTAATTATGAAATAAATAAATTAAATAAATAAATATATATAGAGAGAGAGAGAGAGAAAGAGAGAGAGAGTTATGAATTATCATGATATTCAGTTATTGAATATAAACATATATAAATATATATCATGTGTATAAGAATAAAATTAAATATATATGTATATGAATTATATATTGGGATTATACAATTAAAAAATATAAAAATATGAATTAATTAATAAGTAATTATAATAATGATAATTTTATTAAATTAATGTATATATTGCTAATAGTAATAAGACAAATGCTTAAAGATTAATATTATATTCTTAGGTCTAAGAAACAAACTATAAATTTTAGGAGTTTGATCATTATCTCTTATTAATGCTCATGTAAGATAGAGAGTGTGTGAAAGGGATAGACATAGTAGTTTCAAACACATGATGGTTGTCCCAATGCTGGGTTTATGCCTTGAGGGAGGCCGCTTGTAGTATGCTTCACGCGCCCTTGGCATAATAAATATACTATCTCATGATGTTGTTATAGGAAGGTAAGAAGATATTCATACAACCTATACAAGGAGATCGTTTAAATGACAAATCTAGGATGCTCAGTGAATTACTTGTTGGTTTGCATTTCATTAGATCTATACTTATATTTGAGATATAAACGATATTAATATATACTAAGTCAATTCCTTAATCACTCTCTAACACAACTAAGGGGATAGGGAGCTTGTGGAAGGGAAAGACAAAGTAATTTTAGTCACATGACAAGTAGTTCCCAACACTAGGGTTATGCCTTGAGGGAGCCCACTTGTAGACTATTTCTTATGCCCTTGGCATAGTAAGTCTTCCATCCTTCAAGTAAAGCTAGTGATTAGGAGTAAAGTAAGAAATTAGGACTTAAGTATGTATTATGAATAGGGGATTGTTCTTCATCTAATCTGATTTAATGCATAACATTATATTTTAATCAATGGGAAGTGACATTATCCTAGTAGGAAATGTTACAAGTTGTCATTCCCAAACATCAATTAATGTTTTTAGAGCAAATTAAGTAAGGCCCTAGTTGGGGTCATTGCACTCATCCATCAAACCTTATAGGAAAGATAATGTAGTTTACAGATGCAATACAATTTTGGCAACATGACAACATGTAAATCATCACTTGAAGTACATGAACAAATATGAATAGAAGAAAGATGGACAAATGAGAAGAAACATCAATATATATGAGGAAAACCCTTTCAAGGAAAAAATCTCCACACTACAAAGCATGAAATGAATGTATCATTCCACAATGAACTCTTACAAGGCACTTGTAGGCTCTAGGCCTTTACATGGAATTTATATCTTGCTCTCCTAGAGTGAATTCAATTGCGTGACCCGCAAATAATAATTCCTCTCATTTCTCTCTAAAACTGCACAAAACACATATAATATATAGAGATTTACAAGTTTGAAGTAGCTTATAGACCAAGACAGAGGAGGTGGTATCCAAATTCATGTCCAACACATTTCTCCAACACCTCAAAGCATGCAATAAACACTTGTCTGGAATATTCTCTAACCTGTCCTACGTGCCTCAAACTTGGGCACTTCATTTTTGCTAAAAATAGGTATAACAGATGCTCTAACACATCTTATAGCTGTCATAGAATCTATAAAATATGATAACACTTATAATTGCAACATAACATCATAACCCAACTTCAATTACTATATTTTCCATGCAAGATGCCTTAGATAATACTTGTCCATCCTGTCATAGGAATTGTCATACAATAATGTTGTACACAATTTTATAAGATGTCGATATATGGTAGGGTATCTCTATCAAAATGAGGCACCTACTTTCCCATGTAGGGACAAAAACACATCCTTTTTTCCTTCCACGTCACTGTCTAGTAGAAGAAAAATCATTGTGCCATGTTACAGTAGATAAAAATAAGATGAGCTATAAATTACAATTTAGGTATTAATAAATAAATATAATGCTAGGAATGGCTAAAGTTGAGACATCTAAATTCCAACATTGTCCAACTTTTTGAACACCTTACCATGACCAATTCAAACAAACATTTAACTACAAAAGGCTAAAAAAGAGATGCAACACAATAACCATCCATGTAACCACATGAATCTCCAACATGCTCTTATGCTCCAACAAGATTTTTTAAATGACATCTAAGATGTCTACCATATCAAGTAAGAAATCCTCTCACCCCAACATACCACTGTGTGTGTGAAAATTGTACCTGATCTGTAGACACAACACTCAGTAAAATATTAGAGGTTAGTGATAATCAAAATCGTGCAAAATTGAAAGCTATCTAACCAAGCGATTTACTGCCTTCTAGTAGGTGCGAGATTAATGTTCTCAGATTGTAATCGAGATCAGTGACCTAGATGACACCTAAATGAAGGATTTGAATGCAAAAGATGGATATGAAATAAATGAAATTAAGCTATTTTTTTGGGATTTTTCTATGCAATAAGAATGAATGAAAAACTGATATGAAATTAATCTATATGAAAACTGATATGCTATGCTAATCTAACAATGATATGAAATATGAATGCAAAAATAAGATTGATCTCACAAAGATGTCGATTCGCAAGAGCTTTGATTCTTCAATTCCAATTCTCCAGCGTGATTGTGCAAAATATGAGATGATTTGTGAAGAGCTGAAGCTTTTAATTTATAGAAATCCAGGGCTTTGGAGGTGCATGGGAAAAGCCATAAATCACTCAAATTAACTCATCTTAATTTTTGAGTTATCTGATCATGAAAGATAGTTAATTCTCAAAATCATGCAAAAACATGCAAAAATAGCTTTTTAACTCAAATTAGAGTTTAGATCAGCTTTTTGAACTCCAAAAGGATGTTGAGTTCCAAAAAGTCAATAACTTGCATTGATTTTCTGATTTGGAGTTTAACTGTTTCTTTTGAATATGCATAATAATTAAGAATTAAATAAATAAATAAAGTGATTTATCCTCAACTCAACTGATTTTTGAAATAAAATAATTAATTTATGGGTTAATTAACTATTTTACCAAACTTTTATTAAAAATTATATTATTAAATAATGACAACATGCTTTAATTAATTAAATAAGAATTTAATCAATTAAAGATAGGAATTTTGATTTATTGTCAAAATTAAATAATACAATTAATAATAGATAGAATTAAATTTAATTACATAATTAAGTGGCAAATATTAAATCTAATTAATTAAATATGAAAATATTCAATTAATCAAACTTAGGATAAATGTGATTTATCGCCAAATAATCATTAAATTAAAGATAATTAAGATAATTAGGAATATTACTAGGAATATTCCCTGATGCAGAATTTAAGATAATCAATTATGATTCGATGATGTTAGATGTGCCTTAGGTTAGGACTTTGATGTCGATTTTGTTCGATTTGTCGATGTAGGAGGTTAATGAACTTATAGCCCATTTTTGGGGTATTACATTTTGCCCCTCTTTGAATTACTGTGCGAAGCGCAGTGGTTCAAAGATAGTTTGTGTTTGATAGAGATATGAAACTGATTCAAAAGATAAACCGATCTCAAGATAGAAACCAATTGAGAGATATTGAGATAGGAGGTCCTGAATGACCAGAGATAATGTTCACTGTAGCAGAAAATAAACCTATGATTGCGAAAAAGTGTCAAAACACCTGATTCTGAACCTTAGGATTGATAAGAAGTGAGTGACCCGTTCTAGACTCGATTGTCTTAGCAGAACTAGCAGGTATCACATCCGAATCCTTTAGTTGCCGAAGAACCAAGGAAAGAACACTATGATCTGATGGTTGCAAAAACTGATACAGTTTACAAGATTAGGAGAATACCAGATTGATATGGATCGATGAATCTGATATGCCCCAAGTGATGATAGATTTGCCCCGAGCGATGAGGACTTTTGATGAATCAGCGACTAGACGTGATTGTTGTTTTGATCACTGATGAAAGATATTGATAGATTTGATCGATAGAATTTGATTTACAGACTTTGAATGATGTGCAATACCATGCCCCCTTCGGGATTAAAATTGAAATCTGACAAGAAAAGTCAGCGTTATAGTTTAGAAGCATGTTAATTGATTTGAGAAGTGTGGTGAAACACATTCAAGAACACATTCTGCATCGTTGGAAGGTCCCAAAAGACCAAGTTTGACTAGGTTTGACCATGAGTTGACCATGGTTGACCAAGTTGAAATTTCGATAGTGTGATGTAAGATAATCAGTTAAGTTGAATACTAGATTTTTGTGATGATTGAAGGTTGATTATGCAAGCAATTAATAATATGAATGATCTCAGATTTGAATTTTGATCCCGAAAAAGGATTCTACTTGCTATTTCATTGGAGGAACCTTCGTGTGAGATGCAGTTCTTGTTAGACTTGAAGATGCGATTTGAAGAATCATTTAAGCATTGAAGTTCGTTTAATCATTGTGAGATCATGCAAACATGCAAAATGCAATGAGACATGCAAAATGAAATGCAACCTAAGACCTAGGACCTAGTCATTGATCATATGTCGATTTGTTATCATCATTGAACTTTTAGGTAACCGGATAAATCAATACAATGCCCACTAGCCATGAAACCATAGACATATGAATATCGATTTGTATGCGCAAGAATCAATACAACACCCACTGGTCAACAACCATGGATATATGAATATTGATTTTGTTTTCGAAATGTCGGATTAGATATAAGCACCAAGGCACAAGCGCCAGGATGACCTGAATATCATGTCCATTTTGATATAGCAATTTTTACAAGCATCAAAACATAAATGTTGTGATGACCTGAGTACGCCTTGCGTTACAAACACATCAAACAGTCAAGAGATCATTCTAAATCCAATGTGAATTACCCATAGTGACCCTTTATCATTCACATCCTTAGGCAAGATTGTGTTCCACAGTAGGAGAAAGAACTTACTCAAAAAGATAATAGTTAGATCAAACTTCCTTGAATTTTCTGGGTATCAATGGTCGAGGTACGCTTGGCCATCCAATTCGAGATAGAGGCTCTTACAGTCGGACACCATTTCAATCCAGAAGTTCCAAAGATGTTAGATTTTCACATACAAGCAGAAGACAAAGAAAAGATTATGCCCCCAGTCATCACTCTCTAAATCCTATAAAGGACATCATCGAAGAGCTCGAAGGGACATAATATGCAAAAATCTCAATGTGAATCAGTAAGCCTACAAGGAGATAAAAGCATGAAAAGCACAAATTGTTTTCAGTTGAGTTTTGATGTTTGATTGTTGTAGATGCAAAATCCTTGCTGGAGACAAGACTGACTGACTGACTCAACAGGAAGCTTCAAAGGACTCTGACTGGATAGGAAATGTCTAAGATACATGGGAGACCATAGGATATGACATTGATTGCCCCCAAATTTAAACATTGATAGGATACAGACGCTTGAGCTGATTGGTGTACAAACTGACTTATTGAAACCAGGATATGCAGAAACAAACCGGGAGATATGTACAAACTAAAGCAAGACTGAAAGCTAGGAAAGACCAAGATTGTGCTGATAGATGGAGCATTTTGGAACAAGTGGCGCCTGTTTGCCAGGTTTTCACCATCTTGGTAGAGATTCTATTTTTGCTACCAAGGCGCTTGTTTCTAGGTTTTCACCAAGGCACTTTTTCTTCTTTTTCATTTTTTTTTTGTATTTTTTTCATTTTTTCAATTTTTTTGAATTTTTGATATTTTTTTATTTTTTTGTGAATCATCAAGGCGCCTATTGCTAGGTTTTCACCAAGATGTTCATTTTTTCAGGACTTTTTCTAATTTTTAAGATTTTTTTCAGGACATTTACCAAGCACTGAATGCCTTAGGCGTAGAATTTCTTCAGATGGAGAACGTTGATTGGTTCTCAGAGCTGTTCTCCTTCAGTCGTTGAGAGTTGATAGGCACCAGAGCTAAAAGTAGCAGTGATAACAAAGGGACCCAACCAATTGGGTTCGAACTTCCCCTTGCGTTCTCGATGTGATTGATTTTTAGGATTTTCTCTCAACACTAGATCGCCAACCTGAAATTCTCTATGTCTGACTTTCTTGTTGTAGCCTATAGACATTCTTTTCTGATACACTCTGAGATGATCATACGCTGCTTGCTTGCGTTCATCTAGTAATTCAAGTTCTTGCAACCTAGACATTCTGTAGTCATCATCAGTGACGAGACCATGCATTCTGATTCTTAGTGATGGGATTTCAACCTCAATAGGCAGTACTGCTTCAGACCCATAAACTAAAGCAAAAGGTGTAGCCCCTGTAGGTGTTCTGATACTTGTTCTGACAATCATTTTGATACTTGTTCTGATACTAGTTCTAATACTGATTCTGATACTAATTCTGATAATTGTTCTGATACTAGTTCTGATACTGATTCTGATACTAATTCTGATAATTGTTCTGATACTGGTTCTAATATTGATTCTGATACTGATTCTGATAATTGTACTGATACTGGTTCTAATATTGATTCTGATACTAATTCTGTTAATTGTTCCGATACTGGTTCTGATACTGGTTCTGATACTGATTCTGATACTGATTCTGATAATTGTTCTGATACTGGTTCTAATATTGATTCTGATACTGATTCTGATAATTGTACTGATATTGGTTCTAATATTGATTCCGATACTGATTCTGATAATTGTACTGATACTGGTTCTAATATTGATTATGATACTAATTCTGATAATTGTACTGATACTGGTTCTAATATTGATTCTGATACTGATTCTGTTAATTGTTTTGATACTTGTTCTGATACTAGTTCTGACACTTGTTTTGATACTTGTTATGATACTTGGTATACTTGATAGCATCTTTTTCCATTTGCAAACTCCCAAGCAAGATCATATCGTGCAGTCCCAATGTCTAGCAAGGTGGAGAACAAGAGGGATTAGCAAGCTGGTGGAAGAGATGGAACATAAGAGAATGAAGGAAAATGAAGGGAAGAAATCCTCAAGGGGAAACTCCTCAAGAATACCCAAGCTAGGAAAAAATTGTCATGTAAAGCGCATTTGGACAAGCAATGAAAGGCTAGCATAGGATAAGCACAAAATCATAATGCAAGAGCAGGAAAGGATGCAATCCAAAGGAGTAGACATGTCAAGAGGCTTCATAGCACCGTGTTTTACTCTTTCTTTCTTTTTTTATTAGATCAAGACCAAAGGGGAAAAGGATAGTGATAGGCGAAAATGAATGGAGGAAGATGGATATGAAGGCTAAACATGGAAGGAATGAAAGCAAGATCACCGTAAGATAGCTCACAAAATAGCCAAATATTCGTGTATAGATCAACATTGTCAAGATCAAAGAGAGAAGATGGAATGGATGAAATATGTAGAAGAACTACGCATGATGCCTGATTACCAAGTTTTCATCATGGTACTTATCCAAGGCGCCATAAGGGAGTGGTTTTCACCATAGAACGAATTTATTTCTCTTTACTTTTGTTACCAAGGCACCTGTTTCCAAGTTTTCACCAAGGCACATTTTCAATTTATTTTATTTTTTTCATTTCCTTTTTTTTTTTTTATAGAAGAAGGCAAGCTTGCTAGATAATGCTCCTTGAAAGGATAAACCATGATATGCCAAGGATTCAAAATGACACGCTCAAAGATGCTGATAGGGAAAGGGAGATGAAAGAGAAAAATGGAGGATAAGGTTTTATGTAAAGCGAGTGAGGTTGGAAGATAGGAGGAATAGGCAAATGAGGAAAAAGGATAGAAGGTAGAAGGTTAATGAATGGAAGGATTGTGATAGGGTAGATGGAAAGGAAGGCAAGATCAATATAAACACACACCCTGAAGGGTGGTGAGAGGGCGGAGGAAACATGAATGAAAGAATACGTGAAGGAATATGGCGAATGGATAGCAGAGGTTGAGGTTTGGGCGCATGAAATGGAAGAATATTTTTGGAAGGAGATGTAGTGGAAGCCTTTGGAAGCTTGAATGTCAATTTCACTTTTTGTTCAACACCAGACTCTTTCAAGAGAGACTTTGGAATCCATATAGTCGTAGGCTTTTTATTTCCTTTTGATGATTTAGAGATAATATCTTCAATGATAGATTTTGGAACCCATACTTGTCTTGTAGTTTTTTTCTTAGATATCTCTTTTGACTTTATGTTTCTATGTCTATTAGAGGAGACATGGTGATCTTTTTTTGATGGATTCTTGTATTGCTTCTTTTTCTTGTATTGAACATTCAAGTTACTTCCAAAGGACTTGGGACTTGTAGAAGAAGGAGGAGGATATGAATGGTTTAGATGGGTGGGTGGATGAAAAGGATTCAAGGGTATGCATCTATGTTGATCTTGAGGAAAGATGGGAGATGGAGGGATGTAAGGACCCAAGATGGATGGTGAAGTAGGAGAGTTAGGAGAGGAAAGTGAAGGGACATAAGGACCCAAGATGGAAGGAAGGCATGAAGCCCTTAGTAGTGGTGGAAGAGGTCCAAGGATGGAAGTGGAAGATACAAAAGGATAATCAATAAGTTCATCAAGATCTATATGACAACCAAGGATATCAGCATCTTTAGAGTGAGCATTAGAATTTTTAATAAAATCATGGACATCTTGAATAAGAGCATTTTCTTTGATAGGATCATTCAAAGCTTGCGAAGACTTAGGAAGAGTAGAAAGTGGAAGTGAACATGGAGTGGTAGAACAAGAAGATGAAAGACTTTGATCTTGATAAGGATCTTCGGATAGCATAAGCGCATAATTTTTCTCTTGTTTTTCAATAGGCTTAACATTGGAAGGAACACCATTTTTACCAACCTTAATGGAAGTATCATCTTTGGAAAGCGCAAGCGTAGTAAGGTTATTTTGATTGTCAATAAGCTCAACAGTGTAAGTAGTAGCTTGATCTTGCTTAGGTGAAGACTTAAGACATGGTGGAATGCATGAAAAAGGGGGTACAAGATCAAAAGAACCCTGAGGCAGATAAGAGACATCGTGAAAAAGAGTGGATGACATGGAGGGTTCTTGATCTTGATCTTTCTTTATGTTCTTTTCTTCATCATTTTTAGAGTCCTCTTGACATAGAGCTACTTCTAAGGACAAGGAAGCATGTTGGGATTGTATGGAAGACTTTGGCAGAGATGGTGGAGGACTAGCTGAAGTAGGGATTATAGCATATGAAGGCTTAGGATCTTTGGGTTTAGCATTATTGAAAGTATTTGCAGCCAAGTGAAGGTTAGCTTGAGTTTCTTTAAGAGGTAGCCCTGGAGGATAACTATAAGGAACCACATGAAAAGTATCAGGGCTTGTATCGGATGAAGGTTCTGTGAAAGATTTGAAAGACTCGGAAGCTTTAAGAAATGTATGGGTATTGGAGGAAGTAGGGGATGGAAGGGAACCATCGCTAGACAAAGGTCCAACATTAACATGATCTTCCTTGAGAGTGTAATCTTTATTTTCAGCCTGAGAGTTCTTAGAGGAAATATCCTTGTAGTATTTACTTTTGTAATCAGCATAAAAAACTTTCTCTTCCTCAAGTGAAGTAGATGTGTCATCTAGGTATTGTGCATAGAAATCATCAAAGTCTCTTTCATAATCAGAATCATATGGATCACCCTCACGATCTATCTAATGTGACGGCCCATTTGTAGTAAGCAGGAATGAACGATGAGGAGGACTCTTAGGAATAGAGGTGTCATAGGTATCATTACATTGTCTGTCGTCATAGTCATTAGAGTCTCCAAAGCTAGATGTGTCACTCTCCGTGGAAGAGGTATCATATTGCTCAAATTTTTTCTGGGGGCATGGTGACATGTACAAGTCTTTATCAAATGGAAAAGAGTATAGAGGTTCCTTTTCTTTCTCAAGTTTGTCAAGCTGGACTTGCATAGCTTGCAGCTGCTTCATCATAGCGGCGATCAGAATTTCTTCCTCATGTGTACCAATTCTTTGAGACATGTGTACTAATTCTCAATAGCTACTAATCTGTTCTTGACACAATGATATTTTTGACAGATTCTAGAACTAGGCTGGAAACATTGGATATCTTGCAATTTGACAATTTCTGACAACTCTCTCAAATTTTTCTGAACGACACTCTGCAGACTCGTACGACACTGGGTAGTCTATGAAACGACAGTTGCTAAACTCGTACGACAATTGGGTAGAAATGAAACGATAGTTGTAAAACTCGTATGACAGTTGGGTAGCAATGAAATGATAGTTGTAAATATCATACGACAGTTGCTAACAGGATTTTGACTTTCTTGAATTTGCTGGCATGAAAACTCGTACGACACTGGATTCTCAATCGTATGACAGATGGGCAATACTGAAATGACACTTGACAAAACTCATACAACTTTTGACTTCTTGAAATGACTTTTGACTCCAGAAAGATTTTACGTCAATTTTTGCAAAATTTAAGGTCTTCAGTTTTGGATTGTTTGCAAATTGTACTATCCAGATTTTGAAGGTTATACCAGATTTGATCATTTTTAATAGCCAAGTAGATAAAAAAGCACGCAAAATAGCAAGCAAGTGATTCCAAGCACGTCTGAAAATAATGAACAAGGGCAAAAGAAACCTTGTGCATGAACAATCAAGTGACCAAATTGTGCTAATCCCTGAGAGTACTAATTGTGTATGTTCTGAAAAGTTTTGCAATAACACACATATACCTGAAAGTGAAAAATTGGTCTCTCTAGGGTTTTTAGTAATGGTTTGACTCTGCAACTTTTATGATTCAAAGGGGTGAACTCCAATCCCGGTGCACCAGGGTTTTGACACAGTCCGAGAACTTAATCTTCAAGAGCTGCTAGGGAGATCTGACAACCCAACAATGAACCATACCCGTGGAAATTTCTTCCACAAGGACATTTATATAGCGGCTGTCACTACCATGGCGAAAATGGCTATTACCGCTTGAGGTTCCGTCAACGCAGTTTGCCTTGTGAAGGGATTGTCCGCTACGGTTAACCCTCTCTAAAGATGACTCACAATAGTATACCACAAGGGGACTTGGCTCCAGATTCAAGGTTTTGACACCTCTTCACTTTTAACCCAAACAAAGCAAGCAGATTAATCCAACACGCTAAGACAAAGTTTTGTTCCACCAAGGTCTGTGATATCAACTCCACGTGATCTATCAACCTCTCCGGGGAGAGAATGTATCAATCAATAAGAGAAGACACACTAACCAATTTTGATTCACCAAAGCTCGTGATATCAACCCTACGTGATCTATCAACCTCTCCGGAGAGAGAATGTGTCGATCAATAAGAGAAGATGCACTAACCAAGTTGAATGTGAAATGCACTAAGTATCCTCCCTACCTACAAGGATTCCATCATCAAGGAAGGATTTCGCTAGGAATCCAATCTCTCAAGAATCACGAATAGTGTTCATAGGGCCTAATTACTATGTGAGCACAGATGTATGTTCCGAAAGAAAATCTACCAAAAGCATCCAAAAAGTAGAAAGAGGAACACTTAATGTTTAAAGTGAATATAAGATGAGTCCAAGAGGTGGAACACTTAACACCTCACACAAGCTGAAAACAAGTCCCCAACTTAGAAAACAAGTGAGTTCCTAAAAGCACAAAAGGGTTGCCAAGTGGAACACTTAACGCTTATGTCCTGTTGACCCCTCCCCTTTATGGCGCTGAGATTGCAACCATGGGGCGAAAATGAGGGGCCGGCGGATTAGCGAGTCCAATAACCCAAGATAGCAATCAAGATCAATCACAAGTATTCTAAGACTACTTAATGAATCCTTAAGGGTTCACAACCTAGTATCAATTATGCAAGTGTGTAGAAATAGATCAAAAGCATGAAAAGATGCACACAAGCTTGACACATAAGAGATTTATTTTAAGTCCCAAATCAAAATATTATTAGATGAAGGAGAATACCTGGGATCCTCGCAACGCGCTTAGTAGATTTTACTTGATTTTTAGCAATTTTTGTTGAGCTTTTCCATGCAAGCAAGTGACGAACTCTCCAACAAGCAAACAAGATATGCAAAATATATTCAACTTATGAAAACCATAGGGTTAGCTCTAAAAATCAATTATTATCAGTAATAATAACCAGAAATTAACCCAAATGACAACTCATATCATTCATTGAACCATGTAAAAAAAAGAAGTGCATACCCATCACAAAACCTTTTTTTTTTTTTGCTGCATTTGACCTAGTCAACAAGATCTTATTTTTTTTGATATGATTTTGGCCACAAAAATAGAAATTCAGAATAGAGACCCCTACTAAAAAAAAGAGAGCTTTCCAAAAATGCAAAAATTTTAGAAAAATCTCTTCATTTGTGCCCTAGAGACCCATTTTATCAAAATAGACCAGTTTTTGTAAATTGACTATTTGAGCTATGATATCATGTCCAAATTTAAAACACAAAGAATGGACCCCCTGTAAAATTTAAAGAGCTTTCCAAAAATATAAAAATTTCTAAAAAATATGCTGATTTGCGTCAGATATTAATTTTTTCTGGAATTTCAAGAAAAAATTATTAAAAATTCAAAACATCTCAGAAAATTCTAAATTTTTTTATTGTAGCTTCCCTGACATGTCACCAACTTGCAAAAAAAATTTCAGACCAAAATTCCAAGCCGTTTGGGAGATAAAATTAAATCTTTGAAACTTTGGGGTTTTAGCTCCCAAAAAAATCAAAACTAGCATGCAAAGGTGGGTTGCCCCACGGTGGGCGCCAGAAATGTGTGTGTGAAAATTGTACCTGATCTGTAGACACAACACTCAGTAAAACATTAGAGGTTAGTGATAATCAAAATCGTGCAAAATTGAAAGCTATCTAACCAAGCGATTTATTGCCTTCTAGTAGGTGCGAGATTAATGTTCTCAGATTGTAATCGAGATCAGTGACCTAGACGACACCTAAATGAAGGATTTGAATGCAAAAGATGGATATGAAATAAATGCAATTAAGCTATTTTTTGGGGATTTTTCTATGCAATAAGAATAAATGAAAAACTGATATGAAATTAATCTATATGAAAACTGATATGCTATGCTAATCTAACAATGATATGAAATATGAATGCAAAAATAAGATTGATCTCACAAAGATGTCGATTCGCAAGAGCTTTGATTCTTCAATTCCAATTCTCCAGCGTGATTGTGCAAAATATGAGATGATTTGTGAAGAGCTGAAGCCTTTAATTTATAGAAATCTAGGGCTTTGGAGGTGCATGGGAAAAGCCATAAATCACTCAAATTAACTCATCTTGATTTTTGAGTTATCTGATCATGAAAGATAGTTAATTCTCAAAATCATGCAAAAACATGCAAAAATAGCTTTTTAACTCAAATTAGAGTTTAGATCAGCTTTTTGAACTCCAAAAGGATGTTGAGTTCCAAAAAGTCAATAACTTGCATTGATTTTCTGATTTGGAGTTTAACTGTTTCTTTTGAATATGCATAATAATTAAGAATTAAATAAATAAATAAAGTGATTTATCCTCAACTCAACTAATTTTTGAAATAAAATAATTAATTTATGGGTTAATTAACTATTTTACCAAACTTTTATTAAAAAATTATATTATTAAATAATGACAACATGCTTTAATTAATTAAATAAGAATTTAATCAATTAAAGATAGGAATTTTGATTTATTGTCAAAATTAAATAATACAATTAATAATAGATAGAATTAAATTTAATTACACAATTAAGTGGCAAATATTAAATCTAATTAATTAAATATGAAAATATTCAATTAATCAAACTTAGGATAAATGTGATTTATCGCCAAATAATCATTAAATTAAAGATAATTAAGATAATTAGGAATATTACCAGGAATATTCCCTGATGCAGAATTTAAGATAATCAATTATGATTCGATGATGTTAGATGTGCCTTAGGTTAGGACTTTGATGTCGATTTTGTTCGATTTGTCGATGTAGGAGGTTAATGAACTTATAGCCCATTTTTGGGGTATTACAACCACCAGTGGAAGGAAAAGGAACAAGACAAAATGAAGAGGAAGTAATATAGATAACATACACATCAAATCCAAGTGACAACAAAGGATAAAAAATATTGTCACAGATCCATTGTACTCACAAGCTTAACAAAAGCATATATATATATATATATATATATATATATATATATATATATATATATATATATATATATATATATATATATATATATATATATATATATATATATATATATATATATATATATATATATATATATATATATCCAACTTCAAATCTATTACCAAAATACAACTTAGAAGTTCAATAAATTCCTCTAAGAAAAGATTAAAAATGAGTGTCCCAAAATAGTTAGAATGATAACCACAATTAATTCTTAACATCTAACTAAAAAACGCACATGACTAGAAAAAATAACCATAACAACTACCTTAATCCATCCAAGCATCCATACCTAAAAAATATCCAAAATATTATTAGAACTCATGCCAACAACATATCAAACCCATAAACTGCAATTACAAGCTCCATGCATTGAACATGTTAATAAAGTACACACATATATAAGAACTCCCACTAGATAGGTAAGGTATACCAAGTCTTCCAATCATCACTTATACCAAATATATAACAAATAATTAAGCCATATAGCAACACAAAACAATCACAATGATCTATACATGAAACATAATTGCTACATAGTCTCTAATGACATGTTTATGTAACGTTTCCAAGTCCACCACATTGAACCATGTTCATAACAAAGAGAAAACCCATGAAAATATCACAAACATGTCCTTTTTCCAACACAACATGGATGCAAACTTCTCCAAGACAAGGAAGATCAAACTCAAAACCATTCCCAGATAAGGAAATCAACCTTATTACATCTAAATTTCTTAAGAATCAAACAAATACCCGAGGAGATAACCACACTAAAAAAAATCCTCAAATGAACCTTTTAAAACTAGCAACTATAGCTCAAGATCTATATACATGAGAAAAATAAAGTATAATGCATTTGAAAACTAAATGGGCTATACCTTTCAAATGATTATTTTCTAAGTAAACCAAGAGTGGGGAATGAAATTTTTCCTCCAAGATATATCAAGTATCATATAATTCCTCCAAGAACACTCTTGTCTTAGGACCATAGTGAAATCAATGTCTATATCCAAGTGAACGACTCCTCAAACTCTTTGTTGAAATCTCCAAAGTTTGATTTATTATTTGAGTGTTTGAATTTTTGTTGTTGTTTAGATTCTATTTTTGTAGCTTAAATAGGGTCACATTTTTTCAAATACACAATGGTTGTAGAAGTGATAGTAAAACTAAATAAACCATCAACAATATAATTGTTAATTAGGGCTTTAAGACCCTTCTCACCAATTTAACTCATTCTATGGTACCATAGTTTCCAACAACGAAAGTGTTTAGTTTTATTTACAAAGTTAAATCAAGTTAATACTTATAGCTTGAATAGGGTTCCACATCATGTTTGCCTAGTTAGCACCAAGTTTTGTCAAGCCAACTTGGAACCACTCCATGAAAATTAAAATGCACAAGATGATCATTCATTTTATAAGCATAAATAAAATTTATTGCAAGCCTTAGACTGTACAATACATTGGTTAGATTTTTCACTATCCTATTATTGAGTATTAGTTTCACCTCTCATTGGTCGACTATCTCACGAGTGTTGTTTTTAGTAGAGAACACCTTCCACCATCTCATGCTTTTTAAGTTAATTACCACACTCTATGAGGATTCATGTGGTAGGAAGCAAGTAAAACAATTAATCAATAATTATCACTAAAAACTATTACCTAAAATAAAACTATTTTAGCAAATGCATCTTCAAAGGATCAACCAATAGAGCAGTCATCAAAGGTATTTTTTCCTATGCCTATATTTTTTCTTAAGGTGCCTTTGGTTTTCAATTTTCCAACATTTCAACTTACTATTACTAGGGATTTTGGGGCTATCCATAAATTTAGACATGTATGCTAACTTAACATTCCCCTTATTTGCTTATAACCATCTATTTCATTGCATCAATCTTGCAAATGCAATGCCTCTTTTGAACCAAGAACCATAAAATTTCTCCTCATCACCTCACTAAATAAGGTTGCAACAAGGGAATCCATCTTAGGATGTGTAGTAGAGCCATTGAGTGCAACAAATATACTTTCCCAAGATTCATGTAATTGCCATAGTAAAAACATACATTTATTTTCTTCTTCAATGTTAAATATCAATTGATCCTAGTCGACTCAAGATTAAATTAGAAGCATTCAGGTGTTCTAGAACCAAGTCTCCTTTGTTCATGTTTAATGAATATAATTATCTTTTATGGCGCAACTTGTTAAGAAGACTCTTAGTTTGATATATTTCTTCCATTCTATTATTCAAAAGAAATGATATAATTTTACTAAAAATATTCAAGGAAAAACAATTAGAAGGAAACAACCTTATTGTATTTTATAAAGTTTTTCCTTCTTTGCTCAATCTTCATCCAACGTATTTGTAGGTTTTTTCTCACTTGTCATCATTTTCTATTTATCCCTTTCTTTCAAGAGATCCCTCATCTTCAACTTCCAAACTTGTTCATAGATTATCCCATTAAACTTTTTGAAATCTTTGTACTAGATGAATTGGCCATGATCTCTATGACCAAATGTTGAACTATACAAAAGGATAAAAATAACCCACTAGAGCATAAATAACTACCCAAGTCCAAAATTTTGAATTTGAAGTAAGATGGGAATCAGGATGCTCCTGGTTTTGCTATGGATTTTGTACCTGAATCTACAAACATCGTGGATCATGTGACTACTTCAACTGACCATGCTGAAAGGCCTTTGTCAGATAAGGGGGAAAGTGTTGGTGGGTCAAGTATGGCCTAGTCTAGCAAGGACAACAGTCCTGTCTTGGGACCAGAGGTGGAAAAGGTTGATTCCTTTGCGAAAGGTGAAGGGTCAACAAAACAACAAGAAGATTCCTCACATGGTGAGAACTCGAACCGAGGTAAGCGGAAATGGTCGAGCCTTTTGGGGGTCAAACCAACTGGAAAATCTTCTTTCCCTAAGGTTGATATTGTTTCAGACTCGTTAAAGGCTGAGATAGGTATACATATTCCTGATCAAATCATAGACCACACTGTTTCTATTATGGATTCCACATTGATAGGAAAGTTTACGGGTCCTAGACTGAATATTCATCTGGTGAGAGCCTTCACCTTCCATAAGTGGAAACTTAAAGGACAAGTGGATGTTGCGGCTATGCCCAAATGTTTTTTTCCTTTGTGTTCTCCAATGGAGAAGATCTTTCTAAAGTGTTGTGTGATGGCCCTTGGATGATGGGAAAATCCTCTTTAACATTGTAGAAATGGTCTACTAACTTGTTCTATAATGAAAGTTTCCTTATCTTTGCACCAGTCTGGGTAAGACTGTCTGGTTTACCCTTGGAATATTGGCATGAAGACATACTGGTGGCTATAGCTAGTTCCTTTGGTGAACTGCTAATGATAGATCTGATGATAGTGGCCCAATCTAGACAAGTGTTTGCTAGGATCTGTGTTAATATCCAGCAAGACACTAAACTACCCCAAGTTATAACCCCGAACTCTAAAGTTGGTAAGTGGAGACAAGAAATAGAATATTAATCAACTCCTTTTGTGTGCTTCACTTGTAAAAAGGCTAGCCACTAGGATAAGCATTGCCCCCTGAAGCTTGCCATAGAAAAGAAAGATCAAGAGTCAAAGGTTTCAAAGAAATGAGAGTGGAGGAAAAAAAAGGAGAAACTCAAAAACCCCCTGCTGACCAGTTCCCTTGCTCTAACTCAGAGGAGAAGCTGTCCTCCCCTAAAAAGGAAATGGAAGGAACATAAGAACGAAAGGAAACTACTCCTCTTAATGAGAATAATAAACTGTAGGAACATTCTTGTTCGTTCAACTCTTCTGAGGAGACCCTCGATATTTCAAATGATTTAAATCCCCAACTGATCTCCAGGGTTGAAGATTTTAAACTAAGGGGAGGGACTCCCATTTTTAGGGAAATGCTGAAGTCCTGAAAGCTTTAGATCAAATCAGTAGTGAAGCCTCGAACGCTAATCTTTTAGAGTCTGAATCAAGGCAGGACCAACTCAAAGGACAGAATGATAACATTGAAATAGTGGAAGTAGAGAAAAAAAAAAGAGCCCTTGGATACAAGTTAAGAAAAAATCTCCAGCAGGAAAATGAACTGGTCCCCAGCATAGAATGGAAAACTATAAAGACCAAACTCCTTTATCAGGAAAAAATAGCTTAAGGGCTTCAATAAGATGCTTGGCATCTAAATCAAGCAAAAAGGGGGGACAAATCAAACAAGGAGGAGTCCAGACAAGAGGACAACAACAAAAGGCAGATACTAGAACCCCCAAAAGAGAAAGAGGAAGAGTCTCAGAAAAGGAATAGAGAGAGCTGGAAGCAAAATAGAATATAGCAGATGGAAGACAGCTCATCATCGACTAGGTCTGCTCCCCAAACCTTTTATGAAGATCTTATCTTGTAACATTAGAGGTCTTAATAGTCCTCTCAAATAAGATGTTGTTAGAAACTTAGTTAGAGATTCTAACCCTGACATTTTGCTTATTCAAGAAACTAAAATGGTTAAAGAGAAGTTAATAAAAATTAATCTGTTAAAGAATGGTGAGAATTTTGGTTGTGAATCGGAAGGACCCTCTAGTGGCTTGGCAATCTATTGGAACTCTAAGTGTTTTTATTGCAACCTGTTGAGAGAGGATAAGCATTTCCTGGCTGTCAAAGTTTGTAGTATTAAGGATAATTTTTCTTGGTCTCTGATTAATGTGTATGCCCCTAATACAAAATCTAGTAGACTCAAACTTTGGAAAAGGATTCATGACCTTAGGATTGATCATCCAGATGAGAACTGGATGATGATGGGAGATTTTAATACGCCTCTGAAAGAAATTGAAAAAATAGGAGGAAACAATACTCAAGTGGAAAGTAGGGTTGACCTTATGGAATTTATTACTAATGAAGGCTTGCTGGACGTTGATCTTGAAGGTATTGACTACACTTGGACTAATAGGAGAGTGGGGGCTGAACTTATCCAGGTTAAGCTTGACAGGGTCCTCCTTTCTCATGATTGGTTTGCTAAGTTCTCTTTCTCTCTCTCTTCTCTCAACCGAATTGGCTCGGATCACTACCCCATTTCCTTTCTTACTAACCCCTTCAACGGGAATGAAAACTCCCTTTCAGACTTGAAAAAATGTGTCTGGCTCACCCAGATTTTGAAAACAGAATCAGGGAACGGTGGAATATTAAAGTGGAAGGAAAATCAATGTACCAAGTGGCTAAAAAAATGGCAAATGTTAAAACAAAAGTAAGACAATGGAATAAGGATGTCTTTGGTGATATATTCCAAACAAAAAGTAAGATTCAAATTGTCTTAAAAGAGATTCAAGGCAAGATTCAATGTACTGGTTTGACTGAAGAAAGTAGAAAAGAGGAAAGTCAAGTTCTTGTTGACTATCACAATATCATAATGAAAGAGGAGACATACTGGAGACAGAGATCTAGATCCCTTTGGCTGAAAGCAGGAGACAAGAATACCAGATTTTTTCACCTTACAGCAATGAAGCATAAAGCTATGAACATAATTAATTCTCTTGTTACTACCAGGGGTACTTTAGCGAAACAGGAGGAAATAAGGAGAGAAATGATGGGCTATTTTGATTCTCTACTTTCCAAAGAGCAAGATCTAAATCAAGAGAATCAAAATTCCCTGTTGTGTTCCATTCCCTCACTGCTGGACTCTAAGGATAACAATTTTCTTAAATCTATTCCTAAGGATGAAGAAATTAAAAGGGCTATTCTCTCTTTTGAAGGAGAAAAATCTCCTGGTCTAAATGGTTTTCAAATGTTTTTCTTTCAATCTTTATGGAGTATCGTTGGGAAAGATATTTGCGGTGTTGTGAAAGAATTTTGGTTCTAAATCAATTCTTAAAGAACTGAACTCTACTTTTATAGCTCTTATTCTGAAAAGACCAGGAGCTAATGCTGTTGACTGCTTCAAGCCTATCAGTCTTTGTAACTCACTGTATAAGATTATGTCAAAGGTCCTCACCTCTAGGATTTTAAAGCTCCTCCCTCATCTCATCTCACCTCAACAAAATGGTTTTGTCCCGGGGAGACAAATTCTGGATTCAATTATGGTGGTTCATGAAAATATCCATTATTTGGAGAAATCAAGGAAACGGGGGTTCCTGATGAAGCTTGATTTATCCAAAGCCTACGATAGAGTGGACTAGGAGCTGCTATCCAAAATTATTCAGGCTTTTGGCTTTGATCATGGAGTGGTCAAACTTATTATGCAATTGGTCACTATGGTGTCCTCTTCTATGATTGTGAATGGTGGCTCCTCTCCCTTCTTCAGACCTTCTAGGGGGTTGAGGCAAGGAGACCCTATCTCCCCTATCCTTTTTGCCATCATGGCTGAAAGCCTTGGGAGATTCTTTAAAAACCAGGTTACTCAAGGGAAGATCTCTGGCCTGCAACCTTCTTCTGTGGAGATTAAATGTTCTCATGAGCAATTTGTTGATGACATGATTCTTATGGGGGAATCTACTGTCAAAGAGGTGAGGAATATGAAAAAGGCTCTCAATATTTACTCTAACGCTACTGATCAACTTATAAATTGGGAGAAAATTTTCTTGTATTTTTTTAACACACCTGAAGCTAGAATGAATAAGATCTCTTCCATTCTCGGTTGCAAGATAGGGAGGCTTCTTGTCCCTTACTTAGGCTTACCCCTGTGTTTGAAACTAGAGGCCAGCTTCTGGAATGCAATTCTTGATAGATTCCAAAAAAAGTTGGTGGGTTGGAAAGGGGCGATTCTTAGTCAAGCTGGAAAAGTCCAACTGCTGAAGGCTACTCTTCAAAACCTTCCTGTTTATGCTCTTAGTCTGTTCAAGATCCCTCTGAAGTATATTGACCTTATTGAAAAAATTCAAAAAAGGTTCCTTTGGACTGGAGTTGAAGAGAAAAAGAGACTTAGCTTGGTGGAATGGGAGAAGGTTTGTAAACCTAAGAAGATGGGGGGATTGGGCATCAGAAACATATCAAATACAAATAAAGCCCTATTAGCTAAACAATGCTAGAGGATATTTGAAGATGAAAAAGAATGGAATGCAATAATTAAAAATAAATACCATATTCCCTCTCTCGAAGGTATTCTTTAATCTCAAAATGAAACCCAAGGATCGTTTGTTTGAAACAACATAAGCAAGGGTAAGAACCTAATCAGTAAAGGGGCTAGATGGAAGCTGGGAAATGGCAGGAAGATACAATTCTGGAATGACAAATGGCTTTCAGATAAGCCTCTTATAGAGAATGAGGAGTGGAATATTGTGATCCAAGAATGTAAAGATACCATTGGGGAATATGTGAGTGACTACTGGACTAATGATGAATGGATCAACCTGGGGTTGAGGGACATCAGATTTAAAGAAGTGAATAAACAACTTAACAACTGGTTTATTAGAGAGAATGAGCTTGATGAACTGATTTGGGGCCCTTCAATCTTTGGAAAGTTCTCAGTTGCCTCAGCCTCAGCTCTTCTCATTCCGCTTGAGGATTAGCCTTTCTGCGCTCAGGTATGGAATAAAGATCTAATCCCTAAAATTAACATATTTTTTTGGTTGCTTGTCCAAAATAAAATCCTCACTATGGACAACCTCATGAGAAGAGGGTTCCAAATGCCTAATAGATGTATTCTATGTTGTGAAGAAGCTGAGACTTGTAATCACCTAATGATCCATTGCTCCTTTGCTAGAGAGGTCTGGGACTCCATCATGAATTCTCTAAACCTGAATTGGGTTAAACCTCAAAACATCCAGGACTTTGTTCAGCAATGGTAGAGCCCCTTTCATGATAAAAATGCTAAAGATCTCTAGAAACTTGTTTTTCCTCACTTCACTTGGAAAATATGGAAGGAGAGGAATAATAGAATCTTTAGAAATGAAAAAGCTACCCCCTTTTAGTTGTTAACTCTGTTTATAGAAGTCTTATGGAGAACTACAGAAGTATTGGTAAGAAGGATACCAACTCTTGGAATCCTAATCCTAAGAAGGATTGTACCATTTCTTGGGAGAACCTGAAGAGAAGAACATATCCAAATCTTAGAGACAATGTTATGTGGTCTGCTCCTCCTTCGAGATGGTCAAAAGGGAACTTTGATGGTTCTACTAGAGGAAACCCTAGAAGGGTTGGAGGGGGAGGCATCGTAAGAGACTAGCCTGGTAATTGTCTTGGTGCTATTGTTGTTCCGTTGGGGATTCAAACTAACCACGTGGCTGAGGCAGAGGCAACGCTCAATGTGGTGAAGTTGGCTAAAGATATGGGTTGTTTGAAATTATGGCTCGAAGGTGACTCCCTCAACATAATAAATTGTATCAAAGGGATTTCTGCAAGCTCTTGGACTATAGCTCATATAATAAACAAAATTTAAATGATTATCAGTTCATTCAAGGAATGCCACGTCTCCCATACTTACTGTGAAGGTAATAAAATGACGGATAGGTTGGCAAATGAAGGTACTCAGAGTGACATCATTAAAATATGGAGAGGGGAAGCAAATCTAAACATCGAGATCATAAGTCTAATCACTTATGATAAAATTAATTACAATGAAGGGAGAATCACTTAATATCATGATGACAAGGACAATACTATTTTCGAGGAGGGCTGCATGTAAGGCAAAGTGTGGGATCATTATTTCAGTGTTAATGATTTACAAATGTTGGATTATTTTAAGTAATCAGAAAAACAACAGTAAGAAAAGTAGTGAGACAAAGATTACTAGTAAGAAGCCGAACCAGAAAAGAAGCAGAAAACAAAATATGGGAGGAGGTTTAAGGAGAGAGGAGCCCTTCGACTATGAGAAATGGAGACAAGAGAGGAAATTCTGGAAGAAGTTGAGAAAAGGAGGGGTCACTCAGTACATGGAAAACTTCACGACTATGACAAACAGGTAACTTCCTTGTTTGTTGAGGGCCTGGGTTAGAGGAAAAGTCAATATATGGGGTAAATCTTTCCCCTTTTCTCTTTTCCTTATGGTCGAAATCACTGGCTTACCCCTGGAGGGAACTCATTTCCATAGAGGAAACCATAATTTAGGTACTAAAGCTTTTAATCTCTTCCTAAAACTGTTGATGAAAAAGCTCTCATGACTAAAGGAAGAGGGGATTATGTGGATATTACTAAGATTAAGGATTTTTGGGCTAAAACACTGAAGGTTATGATCGAGTACTATATGCTTGACGAGCGCTACTCCAAAATCTACAACCTGCATTTTGTTCTGGCAAATCACTTCAGGCATAATAAGAGGATTTCTTTTTCGTACTTTCTTTTGAGTTCTCTGAACAATAGTATAACGGAGCATAGGAAGAAAGCGAGAAATCCTGTGTTGCATGAGGGTTTGATCCTCCTCATCGTTGACTATGCAAGGGATAATATCCCAAACCCAATTCCTAAAAGGGTCATTGGCAAAAGAAAGGAAACCAAAGAAGTTGACAGAAAGGCTGAATCCAACAAAAAGAGGAAGACAAACAAGAAAAAAATCTCCGACAGTAATGATGAAGATGGCAATAAAAGTGATAAGGAGAAAGAAATGGTCAGTGGAGATGACGCTAAAAAAAATAGCCCTCTTTCTCAGGGTAAGGGAAGTGCCGAGGAAGAAAATGTGGAGGTGGATTCTGGTAATGAGGAGAGAGCTCAAGAAAAAGAGGACAAGAATCTTGAAGAGAAAGAGCAGGAAGAGGACATGAACGAAATTATGGAAGAGGACAAGGAAGAAGAAGGAGGAAAAGAAGAGGAGAACCAAGAGGAAGAAGAGGAAGAGGAAGGAGCTGAAGAGGAGGAAGAGGATGCCCAGGACTCCCTTGCTGAAGATGATAGGGAAGCCACTCAGGATTTCCCTTCGGAAGAAGAAAGAGTTGAAGGTAATACTGATTCTGACGTTGATAAGAACCCGACTAGTAAAGAGGATGGTAAACACCAAAAGGAGGACACTTTAGGCCTTCTGGTGGGTCAAGATGAAGACGAAAAGGAGGCCGGTCAGAACCCTCTTGTTGTTGATGAAAAAGAGGATTATATTGAAATTGATGTCGGTATGGACCATGCTTCTATTGAGGAGGGAAACAGTCAAAAGGAGGACACCTAATGGGTGCTTCTAATTTGGAAGAGGACAACATTGCAGATGGTCAGGGCTCTACTCTGGATTGGATTAAGCGGGAGATGCAGGAGATGAAGAACCACCTTCAGGCCATGGAAAAAACTATGACTACCCTAACTACTAAGCTAGAGAAGCTGGAGAATAAGGTTCTAGATAAGGTAAATAATAAAAATTGGAATGAGAATGTTGTTGCTGAAGTTAACAAGATCATCGACAACAAGGTTAAAGACATCAAGGCTAAGAACAACAACAACAAGAACATGATAAATGAGGTCACGATTCACAACAAAGAAGGTCTTAGTGCTGCTGTCATGAACCTGAATAAGTTGCACAACTATCTAGAGAAAAATGAGCTGGAAAAAATGACCATAACAATTGATGATGATGCTGGGAATGTTGGTCCTGGAATGAGAACTAGAGGGTGCACTCAAAGGAAGATCCCTGAGAAGCCCAAGGAACTGAAGGACCTGAAAGATGCTATCTAGAAGATGGAGGACCTGAAGATGAAGGCGAAGAAAATGATAAAAAACAAATAGTCTGGTTTGGTTGGTAGCTGGGTGTTGCTGGTAGTTTTGCTAGAAACCATTTTTCTTTGCTTTTGTTGTCATTTCTAGGGATGTATCAGGTCCTGATTTTGTCTTTCTAGCAGGAGTTTCTTTTTGTTTGACTTTAATGCTATATCTTTATGCTTTGATGTAAATGGTTTCGGGTTCCATTCAAAACTTGTTTTTACCTTAATAAAAAACTACCCAAGTCCAAGAAAGACAACCAACTTCTTACACATTGGCATGCATGATTTTTCACAACTCTTATAATGTTTGTGATGCTTCTCACATATTCAATACCATATACATATACATATTCTAAATCACAAGAGAGTATACTTAATTATGCCCTTTACACATATTCTAAATCACTAGAGAGTATTAAATAACCACAACTACTCTCCATTCTTATGTTGATGTCCAAGTTGGTCCTTTCCATAATCCTTGGAGATATATAAATTAATGAGCTGCTAAATTAAAAAATTATAATAGTCTAAAAGGATTGCAAGGTGAATATTATCCCTAGTCCCAATAAGATCAAAGCTAATAGACAAACACATAATATGATCAATGATGATGCAAGCTAATAATCATTTATGATGTTTTCACATGGATGCTCTTGGATCTAGATCTATAGGTAACATGAATGAACAAGGCATGAACACTAATAAAAGAGGAAAATATGGTCACAAATTAAGAAATTTGAATCCAAAAGCCTGGATTTAAATTCACGCGTAGAAAAGACTTGGGTCAATTTTACACCTAAGGAATTGAACTACGATGATGAACAACTAGATGTGGTGTTGAATTTAGATCTCAAGGAAGAGTGACGATGAGAATACCATTAGATTATTTACTAACTTCCATGTAAAATACAACATCATACTTATATCTATTAGAATAGCTTAATTGTTGTGGATCCAAAACATAAAAAAATACATGAATATTGTCATTTACCATTGTAACATTTAAAACTATTTAGTAAATAACAAATAAACTATTAATCTAAAAATATCAAAATTAATAATGAATATATGGAGGCCCTTGATATTCTCTTGGCATTGGAAATAGGATGTGCTCTTAGGATTGAGCAAGAATAATTTCGAGTCTAATTCCCAAGTTGTTGTGGATATGGTGAATAAGCAAAAGGTGGATGATGTTGAGTGGCACGTGGCTTTGTTGGGTAGACAAATTCTTAGTTGAGGGAATCTTTGGAATCAATTTACTTTTGCTATGCTCATATGAAGTGGAAGATGACAACAAATTGTTTAGCTTAGTGGGCTTCTAAATCATTGGACAGTTGTAATGTTAGAGAACGGGGTCAATTGCCCCCAAAGTTTGATAAAGATTTTGAGAAAATTGTTATGGAAGACATGGTATATTAGTTGTAGTTGAATAGGAGTCACCCTATTATTGTTGTTTTTGATCTTACTTTTTAATATGAAATTATTGACCCTTTACTTTATATTGTCATTTTTTATTCACTAAATTTTTATCCTTCTTTTTAATTAAGCCGATAGGCTTTTTTATGTGGGCATCGCCCAGACGGAATTGTCTGATACAGAAAAAAATACCGATCACTTTTTTAATTTGTGACAAATTTTTCCGTTAGTCATAAATTTTTATTTCTATTTTAGTTGTTACTTTTAAATGGTCTTTTGCTTAACAAACAACCACTTTCCTCTTTTACCGCCAACGTGGGGAGTGGGGGACTGAGTTCGTCAATATTACAAGGTCATTGCAGTTGATGGAGCAGTAGTTTCAGTAGTCTCCCAATGATCTTTAATTCTATTTTACAATACAATCTATTTTAGAGTCTACAACATTAGTGAGTGCGCTAATCGCCTGTAGGAGCTTGGCTCTCTAGTACAGGGTAGAATTGTTCATGGTTAAGTATTTACGACTCCTGAGCGAAAAGGCACATATATTACTATACATACAATTGATTGAGAAAAGAAAGCAAGCAAAGGCAAAATATGGAGAGGAAAAGGATGAAGAACAATGTTATACCGTTGGAAATAGTGTAGAGGCATGAGGGGATTCACAAGGATGACTTCTGGTCTTACATTCTCTCACTCCATGCAATCCAGACGTGGCCACATAGTTTGAAAAGAGTAGCACCCTATGAAGGAGAATTGCAGTGAATGGGGTGGGTAAATGTGAGTGATTATAATAATACAGAAAGGTCAGTTGTTATCTTCAGATAGATTGGTCCATCAAAAGAGTAATCACTTAGCACCACTAGAAATTATAAGCAAGCATGACCAATTCACTGCAGTGAACAAGTAATCACAAGACTATGAATAGTAGTTACAAAAGTTATCAGAATAGTCTTTGATGAATTTATAATCCTTGATGTTGAGAGTTTGGAAATAGCATCCATGTCTTCCCCTGTACTTATATATATGCTGGGTGCTTGCTATCCCACTAAGTACAGAATGATCCTTCACAAACATAGAGCCCTGTGCGTATTGAGAATTGTTTAGAGAGGTGAATGAGGTACCACTGGGTAAAGTATTGGATGTCTCCTCATTGAATGCATGAGAAATGTTTGTTGTTGCAAGATAGGTACCGTTCTCTTTGTCCAAAGAAACATAATTCATAAAGAAAGGAAGATCGAAAGCCCCAATGCCCACAACAGGTGCCCAAAAGAGAGGGTTGATGCCTCCTATAAACACAACAGGAAAAGGCCACATAGCCCCAACAACAACACCATCTATAAAACCCACAATTTCTCTAAATGCTCCATTGCCCCTCTGAGTGGTCAAATTGTTCATCTCTATGTAAGCATCGGGGGGATTTGAATACCAAAACTCGTCATTCACATGAGCAGACACATAGCTTTCAATAACAACCCTATAAACATTTGATGGTGTATGCAACTTCTTGGACTAGAAATCATAGGTTTTCTGTAGCCTAAACTAGTGCCCCTCATTGCCATACGAGTTTGAGATGGGTAGCACCAGATCCAATGTAATCAAATCATAATGATAAATAAAGGTCTTGTAAAGTGAATATGCTGAAATTGTATGAAAAATTGTTCAATTGGAAACTGAACCTATTCTGCTTGTGGTTGTCTCGTTTTGCCAATACTTCTTTTTTGGTTTCATACTTTCAAACATTAGTTGTGGATTTAATCAATCCATAATGATAAATAAAGGTGTTGTAAAGTGAATATGTTGAATTTTTTGGTTTAATAAACTGATCTGCTGTCATAGCAAGTTTCCCATATAGAAATTTCTATCAATTTTTATGTGGTCCGTTAAAGCTTGTTCCCTGAGAAACCACTCAAAAGGCGTTTAGTAACTGTTGCAGTTTAGCTGTTAAACTTGTAGTTAGTTATGAATGCGTTGTGTTAAAATATGATGATGGTGAGTGAGTATGGGCCATGTAAGAAGGAGAGTGGTTAAGTGAGAGTTCAAGCTGACATAATATTTTTTTATTAGGGCGCTTTCTTTTGTTTTTAAAGTAGTTTATATATAATTATTATTAGCCTTGCTTAAATCATCATATATTTAATCTTTTGTTCTGTTTTTAACATTTTTTATTTTTTAAGGAGTTACTTTAATTTATTAATCAGAATTTATGTTATTAAATTTATTTTAAAATGTAAATTTTAATTTTATTTATAAAAAAGTATCATATATTTGTTGGGGCTCTCAAAGACTCAATTTTGTAAAAATGTTGTGGGATTTTATCCATATAATAATAGTTTACTATATTATGCAAACATTTGAAGTAATCAAAATCTTGAATCTATGAACAACAACTTCAAAAACATTTGCTACTTTGCAAAGGTGAATGAATTATGCTTACTGCCAATATATGGACACAAACGGGCCTCGTCAAGTTCTAGCAATCATAGGACAATACCAATCACTATGACTTGGGCTATTACAATTCACAAATCCCAAGGTTTAACACTATAAAAAGCAACTATTAATTTTGGAACAATAGAATGACAAGGCCTAACATTCACAACTATATCAAGAATAAAATCATTGAGTGGACCCCACATCGATCTAGCATTTTCCTTTGATAGATACTCAAAAACGTAGAACAACCCATATACAATAATCAGAAAGAAAGAAGAATATCATTTACAACAACTTTGTTGCACAAATAAAAGGTAAGTGCATATTGCACTTTGCATATATTACTATCGGCTACACCATTGCACCTCTTTTGATGCAAGTGCTAGTAAATTAATAATAAAAAAATATTATTATTAATAAGAAGTCAGAGTTGAGTACAAAGGAGCAATTAGCATATATATTCACTAAACCTTTGTCAAAAGATATCTTTGAGTATCTCACAGATATGCTTGGAGTGAAAACCCTCTTTGCGAAAACTAGACGATGCAAGATGCATCAGTCCAATAGCTATCATAGCTATATTCTTCCATGGACTTGATGTTTGGGTGCAAAAATTAATAATAAAAAAACTTAAAAAATAAAATAAAAATATTACAAACAACTTCATGCAAATATAAAATAATTGTCAAAGATGTAATATAAGGGGGAAATTAAATGTAGGTTAGCAAGGTCCACATCTACATGCCTCTCGTAAGCTCTAGTTCAAAACAGCATGCTACGGAAAGTTTAGTTATTATTAATTTATTTATTTTTGTCCCGCAATGCGATATTTAGTTCATGCTGTATTTTACGGAAAAATAGCAATACACGTGTCTACCGTTTGGTGTGGGTTTCATCCAATTTCTTCACCATTGAAAGCCGACAGGTAGGAATGGCCGTCAAATTTGGCAGCGAAAACAACTTCGCGTTGAAAATTGGAAGGGTTGGGGGACCCAGATCTCACGCGCACCCGTTTCCCACGCCTTTTCCTGCGCCATACCTAAGCTACCTTATTCTCAATTTCTTTTTTCCAGAAGCAATAAAAATACGATTTTTCTTTTACTGTGGTCAATGCCTGTAGCCCGGCCGGTTGTTTTAGATATTAACTACGGCCTCCTGTTTACTGACGGTGGTAGCTTTCGGTTTGGAAGGTTCATATATATATAATTCAACACGCAAGCACAAAGATTCTGTATTTCCTGATTGTTTTCTGTGAAGGTTTCCACATCTTACGGTAAGGTGAACAAAACCCTGAAATCCCTTTAGTTATTGTTGAATTTATATGCCGGAGAAGATTTTGACAGTAAGTGTTGATATGCAGAATAGGAATGGGCAGCATGGATTGGAAGTTAGCAGATCATCCAAAGCTTGAGAAGGGGAAGTCCCTGGCTGTCATTGTTTTGGATGGATGGGGCGAGGAGAAGCCCGATCAATACAACTGTATTCATGTTGCCGAGACACCTACAATGGATTCACTCAAGAAGGTGATCTTTCGTCAAAATGCCTTTTTTTTGTCTTCGTTTTTTGATAGGATAAATCTGTCTCTTTTCGATGACCTTCGGGACACTCACGATTGATACGTTTGGTGCCTGGAAGAGTTGTTTATTGGATTTCTACCCACCCTTAGCTTCCAAAACCCATTTTTTTGAAAACAGTTGAGCTCATCTCGTTGAACGTAAAGTTATATTTTGATTTGATATAAGGTATTATTAAATGAAAATGTAACTTTGAGAATGATGTCTATAGTCTACGTTTTCGAACACACACTGTCTTGATTTTTAATTACCCGAACTCGATTTTTTCACTTAAAGTAATAATGGATTGTGGATGCTTTGAAAATGTAGAGGTTTTATTTGTTGTAGCGAGCCTTTGAGCTCCACTGGGAACATTAGTTATCCGATTGAGATGTTATTTTTAATTTCCTCTGGATTTGATCTGATCATGTATCTCACCCTGTTAGAAAACCCTGTCTGTTTTATCAATGGCACCAATTAAGTATCTTGACGCTGGCTGTACATTTTTTTAGTTTTCTTTAATTGCATTAAACAAAACCCGGTTTGTAGGGTGTGTCCATGCTTCCTCAGTTGGTTTCCTATAAGTTTCAGGGCAATCTTATATGGTATGGTATGGCTTAGTATCATTCTCTTATCTGTACTTTTTTGGTCTTTTATTGATGTACTTGTCAGGAAGTGTGCTCTACCCCATATAGATGTGCCAATTTAGAAACTTGGATGGGAGTTTGCAAAATGGATAGAAAATTAGAAATAACGAGCACTATTTATATTTATATTTTTTGGGTATTGATTATCATTCACTACATGCTCACAAGTCTTATGTTGTGATATTTTAATATTAGCCCTCCTCCCCTTACAAGTCTTTTGTTGTTTGTTAGTTCTTTGGTATGGTTCAGTAGCTGCCTCTTTCAAATCGTTCCTTTTTCAAATATTTCTTTGAGTTTTAAGAAACGCAGATATTTCTTTGAGTTTCAAATATTTCTTTGAGTTCAGTAGCTGCCTCTTTCAAATCGTTCCTTTTTCAAATATTTCTTTGAGTTTTAAGAAACGCAGATATGCTTTTATATGCATAATATAATGAGGACGACACTGCAGAAATTGCTAACATTTTGTATTTTTCTTTTGGGAAACTGAACCTTCTGAAAGATTTATAGATGAAATTCTTAATGGACGAAAAAAGTTTGTCAGATCCCTGAGAAATACTGAAATATAAATTCAAATGTCTTATATGTCCTTTTATCCCCACCTAACATTTAAACCTTTTTCTGAGCGAACTATTAACTCAATTCTTAATTGACGGAAAGAAGTCGTCTGTTCCATGAAAATAACTGAAATGTAAATTCGGATGATTTACATGTCCTTTATCCTGGTCTCATATATTGATTTTTTCCACCATTGGTTTTATTGTTACCTCAGTTTCATCATATGCTTGCTTGGTACACTTACATCCTCTGATAAATTACATTCATGCTTCATAATTCTCGTGTGCAGACTTGAAAAGTAGCACTTTTAGATTTGTGGTCTACACTTTTTATGTGCAGTATTGTATTACAATGAGAATCATCTTTTTCCTTATCTGACCATTTTCTTATTCTTATTTTTTAATTGATGTTATATAATCTGCTCTGTGATTAGTATTGACTAAAAGTTAGTATAACAACTAAACAAGAAATTTTCAGATTAATCGTGTTTATAGTAAATTTCCCTGGATGTAAGAATCTTATCATGATTAATTTTTAAGCTGATTTTAGAATGTAGTAGTGATTTGATTTTTGTGGAATCTGGATTTGACTTGTATTGAGTTTTGAATGAATGAATGAATGATTTTAATGACCTCCACAAGGCCAAGCAGCCTAAGGGACCAGAGGGACTCACACCCCTAAACAATTTCCATAATCCTTTCCAGCTCCGATCTTCTTTTATGAATCTTGACCAGCAAACCCGCGGTTTGGTTGACCTTATCCTCTTCAAATAAACTGTTCATGTTGTCCACTTTCAAGATGGCTTCATAATTAGCACGAATATCTTCATAGGCAGTGCTTTCCATGAGAAAGTGCCATTCTGTCTCAATTGCGCCCGTCCCACAAAACATGCAAGTTCTCTCCTCCCAAGCCTCTTTGGGCCTTTTCCATCTGCCCGTCTCGCATCTGAGATGATGCAATCCCGTCCTCAATTGTGTCATTAATAGCCTTGCTTTCTCTTTAATAGCAGCCCCTAAATATGTTTTCTCTCCATGTTCCCTGGTTGAGTTGAACACTTGCATGTAGTAAGCCTTTTTACGACCAATGTTATTAGTCCACATGACACTTCGAAACTTCTCTATGACAAACTTTTTTATGTCCACATTTGTATTAGGACACTCATGTAGCTTAATATTCCATTTATCCAACCACTTATTATTTTGTTTCATCCATGTTTTCTTTCTATGGATAAGGTGAGTTTTTGAGGCATACAATGAATCTAATCACCACTTTGCATCTTTTACCCTCTAGTGTCTTTCCTCATTGACTAGAGAGGGTTAAAGGCCCAAAGTGATGATTGCATTCACCATTTGGCTCAAAATCTCACTCAATTCAAATTCAACAAAAAACCAAATTTTTAGGTAGAAGGCTTCAATATTCAATGCACCTTATGATTTAACAATTGTATATTGATATTGTTTCATAATTTTACATTAAGCATGTTTTTTTTTGGGAAAATGAAGCCTATGTTTGTTGCTCCACTGTTTTATATAGGTTTTTTGCATTTGGATGCCTGATCTGAGTGCTGGCTCTAATTGTTTATGTAACCTGCTGAGTGGTATTTGTCAAGTGTGCATCTACAAAAGAAAGTGGTTTCAACTTGCCTACAGCTAGTTATTTCTTATTATCAGTTTAAGGTCTCAGAAAAACTTAACGTAGCAGATACATTGTAGTTTCTTTCCATGACTAGGATATGGAATATACTTTACAGAAATGGTCCTTCTGATCAGAGCTTTTATTTAGAATTTCGATAGATTTTACTCAGAGCATGAGGCAACTTGAACATCAAAAGGCATTTTCTTGTCATTCTAGTTGCCATAGGTGAAGCTTTTAAGAACATGTTATGTATCTTTTTGCATTGAGATGTCCAATTTGAGTGCTGTTGATAATTGTCTACGTAAGCTACTGAGTGGTATTTTTCAAGTGTGCATCTAGAAAAGAAAGTGGATTCAACTTCCCCGCAGCTAGTTATTTCTTATTATCAGTTTGAAATTCAATGCATACAATTTCTTTAATTTCCTTACGGCCGTTATCTTGTTCTATCTGTAATTACTAAATTAGTTTTGCATTTTGTGCACTAGATTTTTGAATTGCTTACATATATAGAAAACTCATAATTTTTCCATTTGCAGGGAGCTCCAGAGAAATGGATGCTGATCAAAGCACATGGACCTGCAGTTGGACTCCCTACAGAAGACGACATGGGCAACAGTGAAGTTGGGCATAATGCCCTTGGTGCTGGGAGGATATTTGCTCAGGGGTAAGTTATTTACAGGAAAAGTGCATAAATGGCATTGAATGAAAATATTTTAAATGCTATCAAGAAATATAGTTTGATGATATCTTTACTGTATAATAGTTCTTTCCTCTTCTCCTTGTATACTTGAATTTATTTTAAAGATGCGAAATAAGTTTTTGGGATTTAGATCCGAGGACTACTAATAACAAACAGTTTTACGTGATATGGAATCACATTTATTTGACACATCTAAACTTATCGAGTCACTAGCATGCTATTAACCAGCTTTGGGTGAAACAATATTGTTTCCCAATGTGGTGGTTTGTTATAGAATGTATTAGGCTTTAGAACCATCAATACAACTAAATTATCTTTGTATAGTATGCCGTGACTTTGAGATCTTAATAAAATATAATATAACAAAATAAATATTTAAATTGCTAAAGACAAATATGATAACAAAATAAATATAATATAAAATTAAAATGTATTGAGATAAATACTTTTAATGTTATGTTCTATGCATTTAGATTTATAAATAGTTAAATATATGTATATTATTATTTATCTATCTGGCCATATCTGTATTATACTATGAAGACATCTTGAATTTTTTAATATTGTGTCAGATATCATATACACTACTACAACTATGAGTCAAATTATTTGTTCTTAAGCCATTGACAGTTGAAGATGGCCAAAAATGTTCAGACTGCCTGCAGTTGTTTTTAACTGTTCAAACAGATTGTTTATTTGGGTGCGAGGGTTATTTCTGTCTCCCAATGTCTCCACTGGTGTCTAATTCTCAGGATTGGCCACTCCCCTGAGAATTGTGGGAAATATGGAATTTCACAAAGAAAAGTTGCCTAGCAATAGCTATATAATGTTTAGGGAAAGATTGCAAAAATTGCACGAATTTCACATTGAAGGATTGCCTAGTAATAGGTATATAATCTATAGGGAAAAATGGTAAATATAATAATATTGCATCTGTAGGGAAATATCATCTCTCTTTCAAGAGATTAAAATATTGTTTTTGAATCTTTGATTGTTAAATAGCTGCTAAGGGGCAGCATCCATAAATTATATCTCAAAGAAGTTTTACATTTTAATATTGGACGAGTAAGCATCAGTCCAAAAATCATTTCTGCTTCATCTATCTACCCATTACCATCTAAAAGTATCAGTCCAAAAAATCCTTTCTGCTTCATCTATCTACCCATTACCATCTATCATCCATGATAACTGTCTACATCTTCTTAGTTGCAGATTTTGTCCATTGATGGTTCTAAAGCCTAAACAAAGTATGCCCCCCCCCTGTCTTTCGTAGCCTTTTCAGTTTTGCAACTGAATCTTGAAAATGCTCCTTTTTAATTCCTTTTAACCCACAGCTATGTAAATATAAAATATTTTATAAAAAGGTTTTAAGAGTTGCCTTAACCAAGGCATTATTAATTTAGCTATCATAATGAGGTTAATAATAATTTTGCTTCTATGACTCTTCCACTGCAAAAATGTATCCACATATCCAGAACCTGTATGTACTCAAGTAACCAAAAAAGAGAGCTGTTAATCACTTTGGATTTTTAAGAGCAACAATCACAGAATCTCCATGAAGGAACTTTTTTCTGATGAATCTGTTCTTGCTAACAGGCTGGGTTTTCTTTTCCCCCTTTTTTTGTCTTAGGTATCTCTGTCCACATCTCTTTAGCATTCTCCAGAACCATGTTGCAATGCCTGTCAAAGGCTCAATCTTGTCCAAGGAATTTCTTCTTGTTTCTGCTGTTTATTAGAATTTCTTCCACCATTTGTACACATTGTTACTTCACCAGCTACCTTGACATCTCTAGTGAGATATCTTCATTGTACAGTGAGATGTCTATCTTTTCAGCATATTCTTCACTGAGTGAATACATGGCCACAAATGGATACCCTGAAAATGGTACCAATCTGATATAAGTAGAATGACTTATCATATGAAGCGCTCTGTTGCGGTGTCAACCTCTTCAACTTGGTCATTTTCTCTCTCTAGACATTCCTCTGCCATGTGATTAACTTGTGGAAACTCATTCAATTCTTTATTTACTTTCACACACTGTGTCTCTTTTCGAATGTGTCCCCTTTTTTATTTACAACTACAGTATCTTTGTCTTTCAAAATGCACGCAGCCTGTGAAGGTGACAAGGTGTATCCCTCCACCGTGGACCCAACATAGAAATGCAGAGAACTTGAACTTTTCGTAATCATCTAACTGCTCTGCCATTTTCCATCTTTGGTGTAATAAAATCACAAGAAACTGAAAGAAGCATCTCATTCATACAACATACGGCAACAATGATGTAGGAATGTTATTATAGCTGTAACATTGTTTGATGAGGAGGAGAATTCTGATACAAGCTTTGCAGAGATGAACTTTGTTCTTCAGGAAGTATGTCTTGATTCCTTTGGACTAATGAGACGCGTGAATGACTCTCCTAGTGTTGCAAGCATACTGCTAATCTTACCATAAGAAGCAGCAGTGGACTTAAAGGAAACATTCTTTCTATTGTCTGTTGCAATTTCAAGTCCCAATCTTTATGATAGAAAGTGGAGTCTACAAATGTTTCCCAAACTACTTCCCCCGCTTCTACTAAAGTTCTCTGGACTGTATAAACTCCATCTCTTTAAGCCACTTCCTACACCCCTTTTGATTCAATTGGAAAGTGTCGAAGCACGAGAAAGAGTTTGCTGCCATAAAGCAAAAATCCCAATGCATGACAAATTACAAAGACCACACAATGAACTCCATGAGATGGCTTCTCTTTGGTGCATCATATTATACATTTCGCATCTGCATATAATTTTCAGACCTACACATTCTCACCGAAATGAGAGACTCCTTCGCATTCATTGTATTTTGAGATTGCCGTGATTGTGGTCTCATTTACACTGATTTTGAAATATCCCGAACTAGGATAGTGTCTCAAATCGGATTTGGGTTTCAATTCTTGACATGGTTTGCTTCATTTCATTACAAAATAACAACATGCAAACATGCCAACTAAACATGCAAAGGAAACGATATAGATTTCCAAGGAAAGAAGTGATTTCAAAGACAAATCTTTTGAAAATGATTTTGATATAAAACATGCATGGCTGTTACATCAAATATACTACTGTTACAATGCTCGAACATGCGTAAAATTTACATGCAACATACCCACATGATTCCACTCTAATACTATCAAAGCCTCTGTGAGATATGATCATTTGTAGTGGGATAGCCGTCCACAAAATTAAACAGTGTAATGCACCTATGAATCTTGAAGCAAAGCCACCAATGGGGCTGATTTGGGTCCTCGTCCAAATCACCAAACCATCTATGATTCTCGTCCTAGGGTTTTTTTGAATCTTCAAGCTCACAGAGAAAAGACTCAATAAAAATATCAATCTCTAGAATCCTTCACATTTCACTTTTTCCTCTTTTTATAATAGCCTTTTCCCTATTTTGAGAGAAATACTTTATTCATTTCCCTCCAAAAAGCAACTTTATGTCATAATTTAAAGTTGACATTATAATGAGGTCACTTCATTAATTTAAGTGACTTTCAATAATACTCGTTTTATTGAAGTCACTTTTTAATTAAATTAAATTAAAATAAAGTCATCCTTTTACTTTATTTGGTTCACTTTAAAATTATTAATTTAATTTATTTATTTAACCACAATTTGGGGAGATTAGAATCCTCCCTTCTGAAAGATTGCTTGTCCTCAAGCAATCTGCACTTGCATGCTGAAACTAAATGCCTGGATCCCATGTCAACCTCAGGAATACTGCTCTGCCAATCTGCTGTGCTACTCTGATAATAACAACATTAACATGCTCGGAATTGTGAAGCAATTCATCACACACGCTTTGAATCCTCTTTACATCTTCTATGCTATGATGCACAAAATCTGCCCTCTTACTAGTTGCATAATCAACCCATGTCTGATGACTATTTGCCCAAACTTGAATGCCAATATTAGGTGACCCCATAACGTTGTCTTTTCTATAATTATGGGCTGCATTATCTTGAGGATGAAGAGATATATCACTGCTATTATAACAATCAGCACTGATGTCATGCATTAATGTCATGTCTTCTACTTTTACAAGCACTTCTTCATTGAAAAATTCATACTCAACACTTGTGGACTCCTACATTAGTTATTTCAGGTGTAAGGGCTGCAAACTCATGGGAATGAGAAAGTAAATTATTGTTGTCCTGAATCATAATTTTGACCTTCACTTTGCTATCTTTGGAATCATCAATCACTACCAAATAGTCTTGCAAATCTTACCATACCAAAAGCTTTTGTTCCCGGTTTTCCAAGTGTTCTTGAATGCCATGTCCTGCCTTTTCTTCATGTGTACGAATTGTGTCATTGTTGAAGTCAACTATCGCACTAGAAGATGCATTGTGATCACCCAAAGAATCCACACCAACATTATCCATATCAATCTCAAGCTTAACATCAAGAGAAGTCATATTTATTTCCCTTATAGAATCCTCTTGTGAATCTTCTCCAAAGACGATGAAGCCTCATGTGAGTCACTCCCTAATGCTTTCCTTTTGTCCTCATGAACCGAATCTGCATGCTTATCAAAGTCTTCATGTAGATTTTTGCATACTTCCTTTGAATTTTCTTTCCTCTTATGTTGTTGTTTTGAACTTGTGGATGGGTTGTTCTTCTCTTTTTGGTATAAAAGTAGGTTGAAGTGGTCTAATCTAAAACTATTGCAGTGGCTCTACTGGTACTATGCCTTCTACTATTCTCATTTCTTGACCTTCTTGATTGTGAATGGTCCAATCCCATTTGACCCATGACTGTCATCATACAGTCCTGTAACTGTTGTAGCATTTGCTGCTGCTGTTGGACAGAAGTAGTCAAGAAATCATTAAACTGATTGTTTAAGTCCCTAGGTTGGCTCTCACCCTTTCGCTCATCTCTCTTTCAGCTGGGTTAATTTCAGCTCCTTCCTGCTGTCTTGACTTGCTTCTGGTGTAATATTTGTGCGGTCCTACCTCTCTATGGTGCATTGAGTCAATTCAAACTAATATGCAATAACCCATTTTCACCAATTGATCAAAAGTAACATGCAACCATCTGGGTATCCACCAAACTAACATGCAAAGAAAATCCACTAACCAAGACTGCTCAGAAATAACATGCAATGGTAACCCCCTTTATAAACTGCATCTAAACTAATGTGCAAGAGCAGCTAACTCGCATGCAATCATTTAATTTGACATGCAACTGAAAATCTTGACATGCAATTGAAACCCTCACATGCTAGCAAGGTCACTGTGCTTTGATACCACTAAAATATCCCGAACTAGGATATTGTCTCAAACCGGATTTGGGTTTCAATTTTCATTTCATTGCAAAATAATATGCAACCATGCCAACTGTACATGCAAATGAAACGATATAGATTTCCAAGGAAATAAGCGATTTCAAAGACAAATCTATTGAAAATGATTTTGATATAAAACATGCATGGCTGTTACATCAAATATACTGCTGTTACAATGCTAGAACATGCATAAAATTTACATGCAACACACCCACATGATTCCACTCCAATATCATCAAAGCCCTTGTGAGATATGATCATTTGTAGTGGGATAGTTGTCCACAAAACTGAACAATGTAATGTGCCTGTGAATCCTAAAGCGAATCCACCAAGGGGGCTGATTTGGGTCCTCGTCCAAATCACCAAACCATTTAGGGTTTCCGTCCCAGGGTTTTACTGAACCTTCAAGCTCACAGAGAAAAGACTCAAAATAAAAATAACCTCCAAAATCCTTCACAATTCTCTTTTTCTTCTTTTTATTATAGCCTTTTCCCTATTTTGAGAGAAATACTTCATTTCCCTCCAAAAAGGAACTTTATGTTATAATTTAAAGTTGACATTATAATAAAGTCACTTTATTAATTTAAGTGACTTTCAGTAATACTTATTTTATTGAATTCACTTTTAATTAAATTAATTAAAATAAAGTCATCCTTTTAATTTATTTGAACCACTTTAAAGAATTAATCAAATTAATTTATTTCGGCACAATTTGGGGACATCACAGATTTCCGAAAAACCGAAAAATACTGAGAGGGGGAGGGGGTGAATCAGAATTTTAAGCAACTTAATAAAATATCACGATCAGAGTTGCAAACACGCAGAAGAGGCAAGACACAATTTTTTCTCTCGTGGAAAACCCAAGATGGGTCAAAAACCATGACACCACTAAACTCAAACGGGCAACAACCCTTTACAACCAAAAGAGCTACAACTCTTCACAGTCTCATTACAGAACAGGCTCCAACCTGTCTTAAAAAGGCATCAACCTTTTGCTGTAGGTGATTTGAGAAAAATAGAACAAAAATTAGCCCAATGTCTTCACAAAAGATGCAAAGATTTTCCAGTGCAATATGAATGTTTTGAACAAGAAGTGGAATGCTGAGATCACTTCTAATGGAGATAAAATCTGATTTTAGATTGGTGTCTTCCAAAACTGTCCATCAAAAGACACACTTTGTTTTGGATGCAGAGATATAATGAAGCCTTTCCTTCACACTAGACCAAAACTCAAAAGCCCTTTTGCTGAATACCTGCACTGCACACTGGTTACACATACTTTTTACAGACAAACTTCATGCTTTGTGTATCCTTTTACCATGTTATTAACACCGCGTTCCTTCAAGCTTGCGCACTACTGGATAAACACGCACCGCCACCTCTATATCTTTTTTTTAAAATGATTATCTCCTCAAAGATGTATGTTTAGACACACTCAACAACTTACCTTCAGTTTCCTCGACAAACTCAAATTTATCACACACACACTTGACAAAACTTTTCACAGCACGTAAGTTTCCGATTTTCCTCCTTGGAAGAACTTGCCGCCAGCATACACCCCTACCATCTCAAAAAATGACGACTGAAGAAAAAAATCCCGTGCTAACCAAGATGCCTATGTCTTGCTTCGATACGACAGTTACCTCTGTTCTCACCGACTCCCGCTCTTATTACATAACACACTCATATGTGCGCAGTTCTGTCACACGATAGCCACGCTTTTCTAAAATCACTGTTGCTATCCCAAACCAAAACAACATATATTCTGGAATGACGGCTTTCCTTGCTATTATTGCTGCAGTTGGATGTGCCAGCATTCAACATGTGTCGAAGCCCGGATACCATTTATTGGTTACAAAGAGACGTGTGTTGCCAAAGCATACACAACACAGAACAGAAAACGCGTCAGGCTCCCCTTTCATACGTTCAAATTCATTTTCTTTTATTTCCAATCTACTCACTGTCTATATAAAAAAAAAACATTTTTAAGTCCCTTCTAACCGATATCTAAACTCTTGAAGAAATATTTTTGATCACATGCGATACACTATATTTAGCTCTCAGCCGCATTATAAATCATGCACCCGTTACCAATCTTATCAGAACATGTGATGGACTTTGATAAGTCAGAGGCGCACAAGTGTCACGCTCTGGCCCTTGATCTCCTTGGCCACTGGCTAAATTGAAACAATGGTTGCATAAAAAGGCCATTTACAGTTCACCAATACTCATCTGCCCAAAGGCATCATCAGAGGTGTTTAGTCTTTGATTCTTGACCGGTTGGAATTGTTGTGTTTTTGTCATTTGATCTGATTCCTCAGTTGTCTTCCTGTGATGAGAAAAAGAACAAAATCGAATGTGTGAATGGGACATGAGGTTGAAGAATGTCAAACATCTTTTTGGCCTCTTAATAAAACTGAAGTAGCTATGTTTATACGTGTCAGCTCAGTCATTCTTAAATGAGGACATAAAACAAAACGTAAGATTTCTGTCCAGGCGCGTTATGCAATGAAGAGCGTAAGTAAGATTTGTGTGGGGTGTCGAATTTTAGATGGGACAAACCGACACAGCTGTTTCGAATATGAAAAGGCCTATTTCTATAGTGAACACGTTCGCACATACCATGAGTAATCAGGATAAGAGGTCAAGTGTTTTGGCATATGCCGTGTGGAAGGAAGGCATCAAAGAATATGTGTCAAAACTCTCATGCGTGCTGTAGCAAGAATAAGCATCTCGACAGGTAATGTTCAAGGAGCAGTTTTGCCGTTTCCTGCGAGATACCTGATTGAAGTGACACGTTCTCTTAAGACACAGATAGTTAGAAATTGACTATCATTGGAGATAACTATGTTTTTTAAATTTTTTGTGACAACAGACAATGCGGGTGCTCTGGAAGCCAAATGTGTCATATACAGTCAGTGAGAGTAAGACTCGTGTAACGTTGTTGGAGTTCGGTCTAGTAACAGATCATTCTAGACTCATCGCGGGCCAAAAAAAACATCCTTGAATGTGCGGTAAAAAAACGTGTGACTGGAAATCGAGGAGGATTCTAATCATCATTTTTTTTTGGACAGGAAATTTTCTGACGTGAATAAAGTAGTGTTTCAAGTTTTTCAATAAATGGCTAAGTGTGTAAGGTGACCAAAAAGAATGGGATGAAGACAATAGAAGGTGCTGGCGCTTTGTAATTGGAACTAAACAAGAGAGTAACAAATGTGTTAAAAATAGTGTTCAACTCAAATGCGGGTGATACAAAAATGAACCTTGAACATGTGTTTTTTGATCTGAGTTTTTAAAAGTGTTTTTTAGTCTCGCTTTTAAACATATACAGGACTGTGAGAAAAGGGCGTAGAAAAATAATAAGAAAAAATATTAGAGCTGTTGCCTTAATATACATACTTGCGGGGCATATTAAAAGAAGAGAATATGGGGTATTAAAAATCTGACGGAAATTGTGACTACATTATGTTTAATAGATATACATAAAAATCTTACAAGTACATGCTACAACAAGTGTAACTTACAGCAAGGATGTTTTTCTTCAGCAGTAGTATGAAAACAAGGAGTGTGTATTAGATCAAGTTCAGACTCTTGTTTGCCAATGAAGGACTGAAGTTTTTCAAAGTCAGTCTTTGGATATGAGTTTGAGTTAAGGAAGTCTGGAAATCTTTGAGCGTCTTTACGTTTTTGTGAAGACAAAGAACTTACATTTGTTCTGTATTTCTCATATCAACTATAAGGGGAAGGTTGTAGCCTTTTTTAAGACAGGTTGGAGCCTTTTCAATAAAGTGTTTGAGAAGAGTTGTAGCTCTTAGATGTAAAGGGTTGTAGCCCATTTGATTAGTGAAGCCGTGGTTTTTTACCCATCTTGGGTTTTCCACGAGAGAAAATTTGTGTCTTGTCTCTTCTCTATGTGTTTGTGTTCTTTGGTTTGTTAATCTCCTTAAGTTTTTAAAATACTGATTCACCCCCTCTTCCTCTCAACATTTTTCTGTTTTTCAATTGGTATTAGAGCAGGTCACTCGCTTCCCTTGCTTAAAAGCTTGAGAGTTGGATTTTTGAGCCAATCATGAGTGCCTTAGAAGGTTTTGCTATGAATCGCACACCTCGATTTGATGGGAACAACTATGCCTATTGGAGTGTTCACATGAGGACTTATATTATGTCTTTAGGCTATGATGTCTATGTCAGCCTTGTCAATGGCTATACTATTCCAGCTCAACCTCCTGCGGATGTTGATGGTAAAAAGGAATTTGAGAATAATGCCAAGGCTATGAATGCTATTCTGTGTGGTCTAACTTAATCTGAATTTGTAAAAGTCATGCACTGTACTACAACAAAAAAAGTTTGGGATAAACTGCACAATGCCTATCACGGTGATGACAAAGTCAGGAAGGCAAAAGTTCAAACTCACGGGGCTGTCTTTGAAAGTCTTTGTATGAAGGAAGAAGAGAATATTGTTGCTTACTTTCTTCGTGTTGATGAGGTTGTCAATGCTCTAAAAGGTCTGAGAGAAAATGTAGAAGAGAAAACAGTGGTTCAGAAAATTCTTCGTTCTCTTCACATGAGGTTTGATGCTAAAGTTGCAGCTGTTGAAGAAATGTCAGATTTGGATACTCTTACAGTTGATAAATTGCGTGGTATTCTGAGTGCCTTTGAGATGAGGACCACCGTTGATGGGACATCCAAAAATGAATCAACTTTCAAGGTCTCTAAAAGAAGTAAAGACAAGGAGAAAAAACACAGTGAAAACTCGGATGAAGATTCTAATGAGGAAATTGCTTACCTTGTTAGAAGGCTGAAAAAGAGTCTTAACAAAAGCAAAGGCTTGAAGTGTTTCAATTTTGGGAAACTCGGTCACTTTGCCTCAAAGTGCCCTTTTGATAAAGAAGATGACAACCAAGATGAAAAAGACTCCAAATCCAAGAAGACTAGGAGATTTGCCAAGAGAAATTGGAAATTTGAGAAGGGCCAAAAGGTGTTGTTTTCAAAGGATGGCAGCGATGATTCTTCAAGCAGTGAAAGTGACTTTCGAATAGATGAAGTTATGTTCATGGCTGTTGATGATTTAAGCTTCGAGGAAATTGATGATGTGGAAGATGAAGTGGACCTTGAACTTGAATTAATTGCAGCACTAGCTGAGATTAAGAAGCTGAAAAAGAAGAATCAAAGTTTTGTTGATCTTCTACAAGTTGAAAGTGTGGAAAAGTTAAAAATTGCAACGTCTCTTAAAGAGGTTGAAACACAACAAGTTGGTTCTAAAATCTTGAATGAGAAAGCCAAGAAAGTTTGTGAGAATCTTGAAAATCATAATCAGTTAAAAGAGGAAAATATTACCAAGCTAGAAGTTGAAATTGTCACTCTCAGAAAGATAGGTAAATCTTCTATGCTTTCAAGTGAAGAAGTGTCTTTCAAAAGTGGCAGCGTATCCTTGGATGATGTTCTTGGCTCTCAAAGACCTACCAAAGACAAGAGAGGAGTTGACAGGCAACTTGAACAGAACTCTTCACCACAAGGAAGTGGTCAGTTTGCATTAAACAAGGTGAACAAACCTTTTTTCTATGGTTACTGTTTTTCATGCAACTACTTTGGACATAGAGCTGTGGATTGTAGAATTGCTCTGATAAAGAATTATTTTCAGTTTGAAAGAAATGTCTTTAGTAAGTATAATTTAATTTGTTACATCTGTAACAAGTTTGGCCATACTTCAAGATTTTGCAACAGCTATAATGCAGATTTGTCTTATAATGTTGAACCAAAAGGAAGGACAATTGTGACTAGAGTTTGGAGAAAAAAAGTTCAAGAAACACCTCTAAAAGCTCTTGTTGTTCAAACAACTCTTCTTGCCAGTAGTGAGAAGGATATTTGGTATGTTGACAGTGGCTGCTCAAGACATATGACAGGTGATTTAAGTAAGTTTCACACTCTCAAGAAAATGAAAGGTGGTAAAGTTAGATTTGGAGGTAGTTCTTTTGCCAAGGTTGCTGGCATAGGTACTCTCTTGTTAAATAATGATGAAACCATTGTTGAGAATGTTCTTTATGTTGAAGGTTTGAAACACAATCTCTTCAAGTGTAAGTCAACTATGTGATCAAGGATATGATCTTAGCTTCAACTCAAATTCTTGTATCATCAAAAAGGGAAATGATGTCATAGCTAAGGCAACTAAAGCAGCAAATAATTTTTATATTCTTGATGACTCTAATGATGAAACTTGTTGTTTGAGCAAGGTGGAGGATGCTTGGCTTTGACACAAGCGTTTTGGGCATATAAATTTTGATAATCTTATCAAAATTAGTAAAAAGAGAGCAATTAGAGACATGCCAAAGATAGAGAAACCAATTGATGTTGTTTGCAAGAATTGTCAAGAGGGAAAACAAACCAGAGCTTCCTTCAAACCAAAAGATCATTTCAGCAATAGGCCACTTGAGTTAGTTCACACGGATCTTTGTGGACCAACTAGGACAGCAAGTCTTCAAGGTGAAAAATATTTTATGCTTCTTATTGATAATTTTTCTCGCATGACTTGGGTTACTTTTTTAAAAGCAAAATCAAAGGCCTTGGATAAGTTTTAAGATTTTTAAGACCTTGGTTGAGAATGAAATGGATCTGAAAATTAAATGCTTGTGTTCTAATAATGGAGGAGAATTCACTTCAAATGAATTTGTCAAGTTTTGTGAGCAACATGGAATCAAGGAACAAGTTTCAACCCTTAGAACACCACAACAAAACGATGTTGTGGAAAGAAAAAACAAAACAGTTCAAGAAATGGCTCGTTGCTTGATGGATGAAAGAAAAGTGAAAGACATTTTTTGGAGGGAAGCTATCCACACAACAGTCTACATTCAAAATATAACAGTCTACATTCAGAATATAACCTTGTTGAGGCCCAAGTTCAACAAGACTCCCTACGAACTTTGGAAAGGTAAATCAAGTACTGTCAAATACTTTAAAATTTTTGGAAGTCCATGTTACATTAAAAGGGATGAAGAAAATATGGGTAAATTTGATTCTAGAGCTGATGAAGGAATCTTATTTGGTTGCTCCTATAAAAGTAAAACGTTCAAATGCTACAATAAGAGGCTGCATAAATTGGTAGAAATTGTTAATGTTAAGATACATGAGGTTACTAATGAGTTTGGTGAGCATATGGACAGCCTTGAAGAAAAAAAAACTCAAACCAGCACTGCTGCACCTTCTTCTCCTCTTCATATTCAAGCTGTAACAGCTAACAAAGGTGGTGAAAATGACAAAGGAAAAACTCAATCTGCTCATGAAGATAAAGTCTCTTCTTCAAATGATGCTGAAAACTCACATGTTCATTCTGGGTATGACTCTCAAAGTGATCATGATGTTTCTACTTTCAAAACTCCTTTAAAATTTGTCCAAAAGAATCATCCAATTGATCAAGTTATAGCTGAAAGAAGAACTAGGCATGCTAAGAAAGACATTAATTATTTCGAGGATGATGATTTTTCACTCATCTCTATGATTGAGCCTAAATGTTTTGAAGAGGCAGCGGTAGATGAGCATTGGGTTGCTACTATGAAAGAAGAGTTAGAGCAAATTAAGAAAAACAACTCTTGGGAGCTAGTGCCTAGACCCATTGACAAAAATGTAATTGGTACCAAATGGGTGTTCCGCAATAAGGTAAATGAAGAAGGAAAGATCATTAGAAACAAGGCCTGTTTAGTTTGCAAAGGATATTCTCAAATCGAAAGTGTTGATTTTGGTGAGACCTTTGCACTCGTTGCAAGATTAGAGGCAATTAGAAATTTTCTAGCTTTTGCTTCCTTTAAAGGTTTTAAAGTCTTTCAAATGGATGTCAAATCTGCCTTTTTAAATAGGGATTTGATTGAAGAAATTTATGTTGAACAATCGGAAGGCCTTATTACTAACAATCTGGATTATGTTTGCAAGCTGAAAAAGACTCTTTATGGACTCAAACAAGCTCCTAGAGCTTAGTATGACAGGTTGGATAATTATTTGCAGGAGCTAGGCTTCAAAAAGGGATATGTTGACAATAATCTATATGTTAAGGAGGACGGTAACAACATTCTCATTGTTGTGGTTTATGTTGATGATCTGATTTTTGGTAGTGACAATGTCAAAATGACCAAGAATTTTGTTGATTGCATGAAAGATGAGTTCAAAATGTCTATGATGGGTTAATTGACTTACTTTCTTGGGCTGCAAATTAATCAATCTTCTGAAGGTGTTTTCATCTCCCAAGCTAAGTATGTTAGAGAGCTGCTTAAAAGATTCAAAATGGAAGACTACAATCTAGTTAGCACTCCTATGGAAACCAGATGTAAACTAAGTAAGGATGATGTATCTCCTTCTGATGATCAAACTTTTTACAGATCCATGGTAGGAAGTTTGCTGTTTGTTACAGCCACTAGACCAGATATTATGTAGGTTGTTGGTTATGTTGCTAGGTTTCAAGCGTCACCCAAGCAAACACATGTTCAAGTTGTTAAGAGAATTTTTAAGTATCTGAAAGGCATTGTTGATTTTTGTCTTTGGTTTCCAAAAAGTTCTGACTTCACTCTTACAACCTATACAGATGCAGATTGGGGTGGCTTTGTGGATGATAAGAAAAGCATCAGTGGGTGTGCTTTCTTCTTAGGTGGCTGTTTGGTTTCACGGCTCAACAAGAAACAATCTTGCACATCACTATCTACTGCTGAAGCTGAATATATTGTGGCAGTTTCTTGTTGTACTCGGTAATCTGGATGAAGAACACTTTATGTGATTACAAACTTGAGTTTACTGATCCTATATGCATTTTCTGTGACAACACGAGTGCCATTGATATATCTAGAAATCCAGTAATGCATTCTCGCACCAAACACATTCCAATTAAGTTTCATAATTTGAAGGAGCAAGTTGCTAACAATATGGTCAAGCTGAACTATGTTTGTTCAAAGGAACAAGTTGTTGATGTTTTTACTAAACCGTTACCTCGAGAACGTTTTGAGTATCTTCGAAGCAAGTTTGGTGTTCTACTACCTCACTAAAAGGTGTGTTTTTAGCAAGTGGGCTTCATTGTTATATCATTTGTACTGCATTTGTACTTTAGTTTCATGGTCATTGATGTCAAAGGGGGAGTTATTTCATTTGGTTCAGTTATTCAGGGGGAGTTGCTTCAGTTGGTCCAGTTGTTGAAGGGAGTTGATTTAGCTTTGCAGTTTGCTCTTGTATGTGTTTGCTGGATATTGTCATCAATGACAAAAAGGGGGAGATTGTTGTGTTTTTGTCATTTGATCTGATTCCTCTGTTGTCTTCCTGTGATGAGAAAAAGAACAAAATCAAATGTGTGAATGGGACATGAGGTTGAAGAATGTCAAACATCTTTTTGACCTCTTAATAAAACCGAAGTAGCTATGTTTATATGTGTCAGCTCAGTCATTCTTAAATGAGGACATAAAACAAAATGTAAGATTTCTGTCCAAGCACGTTATGCAATGAAGAGTGTAAGTAAGATTTGCGTGGGGTGTCGAATTTTAGATGGGACAAACCGACACAACTGTTTTGAATATGAAAAGGCCTATTTCTATAGTGAACACGTTCACACATACCATGAGTAATCAGGATAAGAGGTCAAGTGTTTTGGCATATGCCGTGTGGAAGGAAGGCATCAAAGAACATGTGTCAAAACTCTCGTGTGTGCTGTAGCAAGAATAAGCATCTTAGTAGGTAACGTTCAAGGAGCAATTTTGCCGTTTCTTGCGAGATACCTGATTAAAGTGACACGTTCTCTTAAGACACAGATAGTTAGAAATTGACTATCGTTGGAGATACTATGTTTTTTTGTGAATAATACACAACGCGGGTGCGCTGGAAGCCGAATGTGTCATATACAATCAGTGAGAGTAAGACTTGTGTAACGTTGTTGGAGTCCAGTCTGGGAACAAATCATTCTAGACTCATCGTGGGCCAAAAAAAACATCCTTGAATGTGTGGAAAAAAAAATGTGTGACTGGAAATCGAGGAGGATTTTGATCATCGTTTTTTTTGGACAGGAAATTTTCTGACGTGAATAAAGTAGCGTTTCAAGTTTTTCAATAAACGGCTAAGTGTGTAAGGTGACCAAAAAGAATGGGATGAAGACAATAGAAGGTACTGGGGCTTTGTAATTGGAACAGAACAAGAGAGTAACTGATGTGTTAAAAATAGTGTTCAACTCAAATGCGGGTGATACAAAAATGAACCTTGAACATGCGTTTTTTGAGCAGAGTTTTTAAAAGTGTTTTTTAGTCTCGCTTTTAAACATATATAGGACTGAGAAAAGGGCGTAGAAAAATAATAAGAAAAAATATTAGAGCTATCGCCTTAATATACATACTTGCGGGGCATATTAAAAGAAGAGAATATGGGGTATTAAAAATCTGACAGAAATTGTGACTAATGTTTAATAGACATACATAAAAATCTTACAAGTACATGCTACAACAAGTGTAACTTACAGCAAGGCTGTTTTATTTCAGCAGTAGTATGAAAACAAGGAGCGTGTATTAGATCGAGTTCAGACTCTTGTTTGCCATGAAGGACTGAAGTTTTTCAAAGTCGGTTTCTGGATATGAGTTTGAGTTAAGGAAGTCTACAAATCTTTGAGCATGTTTACGTTTTTGTGAAGAAAAAGAACTTACATTTGTTCTGTATTTCTCATATAAACTATTACGGGAAGGTTGTAGCCTTTTTTGAGATAGGTTGGAGCCTGTTCAATAAAGTGTCTGAGAAGAGTTGTAGCTCTTAGATGTAAAGGGTTGTAGCCCATTTGATTAGTGAAGCCGTGGTTTTTTACCCATCTTGGGTTTTCCATGAGAGAAAATTTATGCGTCTTGTCTCTTCTCTATGTGTTTGTGTTTTCTGGTTTGTTAATCTACATAAGTTTTTAAAATACTGATTCACCGCCTCCCCCTCAACATTTTTCTGTTTTTCAGGAATGACAGGATATCATATTCCTGATTCTTGAATGCCATGTGTTTTATTCTTAGTTGCCGGATTCCCCTGTACAGGCCCGGATCCAGGTCCGGATTCGCGTCGGATCCGGGTAGGGTTGACATAGTTTACAAAGAATATGCTTGGAATGTGCACTCCAGCGATACAGTCCACTCCAGCATCGGATTTCTGAGCTGGGATGACATTCTTTCCCCCATTTGGTGGGTCGTGTTGAACATTACTCCACTTTCATGAATCCCGTGAGGCTGAGAATGACACAAAACGTGGTTGACTGTTTGTGTATTTGTTCGTGAATGAATCTCGTGAGGCAGCGAGAGACTATGGGAGGGATTCACAAGTGAAATCCTGCAAAAAACGTGGCTTCTGTTGAATTAAAAAAACATGGCTTCCGTTCGATCCTATTACCGTATTATATTTTGGAATTTGTTGTATTATGTTTTGAAATGTTTTTAGTATTATTTATTTGTATTATGTTATTAACTTATTTGATATTATTTATTTGTATTATGTTTGAACTTATATTATGTTTTATTTATTTATAATAAAATATTATATTATATTATTTATTTATATATGTTAGTTATTATTTATTATTAATATACACAAATAAAATTACATATTGTTTTGTATAAAATATATTAAATAGATAATATGTATTATACTATTTTTTATGTTTTTATAATACTATTTTAAAAAAGACATAGAAATATATATAAGAATAATAAATATAAATATTAATCGCCTGTAATGGATATATATATATATATATATATATATATATATATATATATATATATATATATATATATATATATATATATATATATACTCACGAATCCAAAATGAGAATTTTTTTTTTTCACGAATCCACAAACCGGATTCTCGAACCTGAATCCGAATCGGCAACTAAGGTTTTATTAGCAGAGGAAAAAGCAGTTCTAAAGAGTCTATGGCTTTGAGAGCCACATGCTATACTTTTTAGGCAGCTGGCGAGACATCTTATACTATCAGTAGGAAGATGGTTAGGAAAAGACAAACTAAATAAGCATCAAGGAACAAATCCTCTGCAAAGTCAGTTGAATCCAGATGCACGAAGAACATCAATGACAGAAAACATAACAATTTCATCATAGCTGCTTAGTCTAAACACAACATGCATTGAAATTGTTTAGTGCATGTTAATTTTCATTAGCTTTCGGCCCTCCTTATGGTTTTTGAAACATATCGGACCCGAAGACATTATTGAGCCGATTACCTTTATTGTCAGTGATTGGGATGGCCTTTTGCACTTAGTTGGGAAGTCTTGGGTACATATGAACCTTTGCACCTTTGGACATTTGGTTTCAGAGTTTAATGAAGGGGCCGACACCCCAACATACATGCTTTAAACATTCTGAAACATCTCTTAATAACACTCATCGGACCCACATAAGATTTATGGACTTGTCTTTTTATTCCTTGCAATAGCATTTCTTTAAGGAATTCTATCAAAACAAATTTGGGCATTTTGTCTATGGTTCCGCATTTCGTATGTGCGTGTATGCTTTAGCAGAGGCTTATAATCTGCAGAAGCTTTTGTCTTTGGCACGACATGGAGATGGTTGTTCTTTGCTTTTGTAATTTCCATTGGAACAATACAAGTAATATACAGAATGCAAATAGGAGATTATCCACAGTATTTCCAAAATAAAATGCCTTCATTCACGCTTTTGCGAGGAGATCTAAGGGTGTTGATTCATTAAAATAAAAAATCCCTTGTGAAACTGGTGGTTCATTGTTGGCAAGTCGGAAAGATATATGAACTTTTGTACCTGTAGATGTCTGGCTCTAGAGTTTACCAAATAGGCTGACATCCCGAATTTATACAGACTCCAAGCTTTTCCACAACTGCTCTATTAACTTGTCGGGTTCAGGCATGTTTTAAAAACTATTGAACCATGTATGAGTATCTAGAGTGGCTCACGAGCTACCAACAGAATTGGGATTTATGTGGTTTATAACCATTACGATTGACGACAGTTATTATTAAGTTGGTAATCGCATAAAATTGGCAATTTTGTACCCAACCTTAGGGGGAAGGCCCGATATGCTGACTACACTTTAGACACCATAAATTTTTTTTGATGTCAATTGGGGCTGTTAAAAGTATATGTGGAAAGATCAATCTATTTGTAGGAGCCATCACTGATCAGATAATGATGCAGCTTGAAATTTCAAATTTTGACGAAGTTTCAAAAATTGTGGTAACACATCTATATATGTATACTGGCTAATGGCCCTTAAAACTATGCTTCTCTGCCCTATACTCACATACCAACTATATATATTTTAATATAAAAAGGAAAACAGTACATATCATTATCAGACACTGCTCTTCCCCATGTCACATTCTGCCTTCATGGCCTTGGCCTATAATGGGCATTCTGGGCTGCAATCTACATGGGCAGACATCTCTGCATCACTTGCCATATTCAGACCAGAGCTTGCGTCTTCGTGAGATTCTTCATCTCCCATCACATCTCCTTCCTCCTCATTGCTTACTAGGCTTTCCATCACCAACTACTGCTGCAACCATCCAGCCCCACCTTCAGTTGACAATTGCAGCAATTTATTTAGAAACAGAGCACTTTTTCTCACAACCTCTCGCCTCTATTAGTTGGTTGCAGCATCCACCATACTGAGAAGAGGGAACTTAGTCACCTCTTTCCCTCACCTCCAAATCACATAATAGTCTTTTGGGATCGGAATTAAATTCCTCTCATCCACATTTCCATAACATCATCCAATTCCCCGAATAGCAGTTCATCCTTTTTTTTTGCAGAGTGCACAAACCGTCTCCTCACTGGCATCTAGAAGCACTACCACAAACGTGGCTGCAATATCAGTATTTACCCTGTATCTATTCTCAGTCTTTGAAAAATCCTCCCTAAATTCTCTGAACGGCATGAATCACCATCCCATGGCCGGATTTCAACATGTGTCACAACCTCTTCTCAGAAATCTCACCCATGAAAGACATCTGTCTTTTCCTACAGTTCAACCTTACAGGTCTATCCGTCAAGTACCTCCTGTCGCTTGACAAAATGTCCTTGACAAGAAATGCGGATATAAAACCTTTCTCCCATCTGCTTCCTAAATAGCCTCCACAAAATCACATAATACACTTTCCTTTTCCCAAGATTCATCATGATTTGATTACCCTTACTAATTTTTCACTGATCTACCACCTTGATATAATATTACTTGCTATCTTAGGATGGTTGATAATCTTCTTTGCACAGGTGAGTCCGATTCAAAGTATCTTTCGCTTGTTGTTGTCCAGTGCAACGATCAACATGTCATCGCCCATTCTTCTGCCATTAAAGCTTTTCTTACTTCATTCCATCTGCCATTAACTCCATTACCTGGCTATGATAAATGCCATCATTATCCTCCATGTTTTCCATTCTACCTGCAAGGTAGATAGGAGAGTGATTTCCGCTCCGTGGCAAAGTTGCCACCTTGGACCTTGTAAAAGTGCCGTCCTGTCCACATCTGAACTGGCATCCACATCACCCTCAGTTGCCTTTTTTTGCCAATTCGTCTGCCACCCGGGTTCCCCCCTTGGTATATGTGAGTTGCCTTTAACTCTTTGAATTTTCTTATTAGAGCCTGTATAGGCTTTAGCAACTTCTCTAGCTTCCAATTCAGTATTGGGTTTTGCCAGATTGCATTCATGGCTAATAATGAATCTCTTTTGAAGTGAATCCTCGTAGTTCTTATCACCGAAGCACATTAAACCCAAAAGAGAGGTGAAATTTTCAATTCAATCCGAAAATTTTAAATTAGCGAAGGTAGTTAATCTGTCAACTTGTTTATCTAAGTGGTAAACTAATGATTTATACTCTATATTACTATTGCATGCTCATATGTAAGAAGTTAAGGACAATTTTGATAAAGAAGATGATATTGAAAAGGATCAGATATGGAAAGGATCATGTAGGCGAATTTCCACCTGAATTTCCACCTGAGTAATTGAGTGACTGGAATTTCTTGGAAGGCAATGTGATATACAATCTCAATTTGTTGTCAACATTTTTTTGGTCTTCTTTGATCTGCTCAATTATGACTTTCTTATGATATTCAGATATAGGCAAATGATGAGAAGAAGCTTTTCTAGTATAGAAATTTTAGTGAGACTGGCTGTAGTAGATGCATTATTTTTAGTTTTCTGCTTATATAATACTAAAGAATTGTGATGTGGAGCAGGGCTAAATTAGTAGATTATGCTCTTGAATCGGGAAAAATTTATGCTGGGGAAGGGTTTAAGTACATCAAGGAATGCTTTGGAACAGGCACACTTCATTTCATTGGCCTCTTGAGTGATGGTGGTGTTCATTCACGATTAGATCAGTTGCAGGTAATCATATATATGAGGGCACTGATAACCGAACGTGCCTTGGAGATTTTTTAGATATGAGACTTGCTTATTTCCTGTATGTCTGAGGCTTGGGCACTTTCAGTTGTCGTTGTCCTTTCTCTATTATTTTTTAAGAAAGGAGAATCCCTTATTTTCTGTATGTCTGAGGCTCAGGCACATTTATCTGCCTTTGTACTTTCTGTAGAATTAATTTTTACAATTTTCTATTGCAGTTGCTTCTGAAAGGGTCTGCCAGGAATGGTGCCAAAAGAATCCGGGTTCATATCCTCACTGATGGTCGTGATTGTCTTGATGGATCTAGCATTGGTTTTGTTGAGACATTAGAAAAGGACCTTGCTGAGTTACGTAAAGAGGGTGTTGATGCACAGATTGCCTCTGGTGGTGGTCGCATGTATGTCACAATGGATCGTTATGAGGTATACATGATACTCTGTTTATTTGATTTGTTTTTCTATTGCATCCCAGAAGTTTCTATGTTGATAATTTGCAAGCATATTATACCTTCCAAGATTTTCTTGCTTGGAAACTTTTCAGTGATGAGAAATAGCTTGCTTCATGCTGAAAAACCAGCTTCATTTTATTTATTGGGCTTGCCATGTAGACTCTGGAGACATATCATGACTTTGCCTTAAGAATTTGATCATTTTCTTGCAGAATGATTGGGGTGTAGTCAAGCGAGGCTGGGATGCACAGGTTCTGGGAGAGGCACCTTACAAATTCAGGAGTGCAGTGGAAGCAGTCAAAAAACTTAGAGAAGAACCTAAAGCTAGTGATCAATACTTGCCTCCCTTCGTCATAGTTGATGAAAATAATAAAGCAGTTGGGCCCATTCTTGATGGAGATGCAGTAGTAACCATCAATTTTCGAGCAGATCGTATGACTATGGTTGCCAAAGCATTTGAATATGAAAATTTTGACAAGTTTGATAGAGTTCGATACCCTAAAGTTCATTATGCAGGAATGCTTCAGTATGATGGAGAATTAAAGCTCCCAAGTCATTATCTTGTTAACCCACCAGATATTGACAGAACGTCTGGAGAATATTTAGTACATAATGGTGTACGAACATTTGCATGCAGGTTTGTTACTGGATTTCTAACTTCAAGATATTTTCTTAATTCAGTTTTGGTATTGTAATTTTTTCAGATCTGTGCTCTCAATAATTGACAATTGGCTCAGGTCTAATTCGGAATTTTGGACATAACCTTCAAATGTTTGCATTCTGTGCCTTGGCAATATCATGTGCTTGATGTGATTTTCTGCCTTGTTGCCTTGGAGGCTGCAAGCATTGATAGCTGATTTTTCCTTTTCTGTTTTTGTATTTGGAGGTTGTTTTTTAATATATCAATGGAATGAGTGGCAGTTCTGTGTAAATCTCGAAAAGTGTTGTGGTTGTTTCCATAATGCAAATTGTCTAGTGGCTCTGAGTGATTTATGTGGTGTGGCTAACCTTCATTGGGTGCTTGATCCTGGACTGCACAATATATGACTATGAATGAATTATGAGAGCCAGGGTTAAATAACATCCTGAACCTAAAAAGCCAAGTTACACAAAAGTAGGACAATAAAGTGTAGTGTCCCATGCCAACCCACCAACCACCAGTATCAACTCTTCCATTTGAGACTGCTGGTTCGTCATATCAACCATTTTAATTTGTAGACACCCAACTAATAGACACCTTTTGAGGACCAACCAACCTTGGCTATGTATCAGTGTGAGAGGCTTGATCCTTATATACCAAGGCCTATAAATGGACCACATGAATCTTCTCATTACTCAACAGTGACTGAATAATGTTATTTTTGTCCAAAGTAGGCAAGGTGAAAGATATAGTAGCATTGAGAAAACCGATCAGTTTGAGACACAACTTGGTGATGAATGACATTTCTCAAATTCAGGCAGAAGGAATATTGTCGCACAGTAGATTGATTAATCTCTGTAAGGTGTTGGGATAGCAAACTGTTCATCAATAGAACCAGCTACAACAGCAACAGGTGGGATTGTCACTGAGTCTACCATCCCCTTCAACGACTTCTTGCAATGTGGGTCTACCAAATACAACACCACTCGCATTCAAGAATACTTTTCGGCAATACGTTCCTAATTTTTACTAAGAAATTTTCTATTATAGTTTACTTGTGATGCAAATACTCATCATTCTCCATATGTTGTCCCCTAAAACAGTCTTCACTAGATTGAATGACATTGTTTCTAGATAGTAGAAAATCTTCCTTAGGTTATGATTAGAAATTTGTCCTTGCAATATGGTCTTGCTTGTTGCCACCATATTGATTTTTGGTCATTGCACAATGTGTCACCAGTACGACAATCTCTTGCCACACAGCAAAACCACACACTTTCGAAGAACTGACCACAAATGCCACCCACGGAATGACTGAGCTAGCACATTTAAGGAACCATTGCCTGTTAGAAAAGTCATAACAAATACATTCACAACTTAAGCTCAATCTTACACCAACACAATTAATGTGGTACCGTTGGGAAGATAGGGTAGTAGAGGATGACTTTTGTAGATGTACTACCAACATATTTCTCAAGACCCTGCCACATAACCAAGACAGAAAAGGGCATTTGATCAACACCCCAACTGGCAAGAATATCAGATACATGATTATTAATTTAGTAACAATGAACAAAACTAACATTATCAAAATAGGTGCATAGATCTTTAGCCTCTTCCAAAAGGCCATGTATTTGCCAATTAAGACATGAACCATGAGAAAGCCCATCAATAACATTCTTTGAATCACATTCAATCACTAACTTATCCATTTGTTAGAGATAGCCGAATTGAGACCATGAATCACAGCTTATTTTGCATGACTCCAAGAAAGTGCAAACCATCTTCAATGATACATCCCTCAAATTTCAAGATATGAGTCCTAGCCCCAGCAAGACCAAGATTTTGAAGAGCTGCCTTATCAAAATTCATCTTCAAAGAGCCATGTGAATTGAGATTCTTGCCACTGCCATGCTGATCACTAGCTGACTAAGGAAATGTTCTCCCATTAACAAGATTTGATCTGTCTTTGGTGGTTAGGATCAAAAGCTATTGCTTTGAAATAGAAAATAGTCTTGAATGGTGGAGATGATAAAATTCTATTACTCATAGATAGAATGGAATCTTGAATGCTGTTTCAAGATCAATAAGAGGTGGTCAAATCTTGAATCAAACAATTGCATCATGCTTGATGAATTCAAGTGGGTTTGCCTCAGCTTAGTTGCTTTGCTAGCATACATTTTAGAAAAGTCTTTCTAATGTTATTGAGTGTTAAAAGGTAAGTGAATAGGCAAGAAGGTTCTCCGGAACTGTTATTGACATGTATAGAATAAAAACATATTTGTCTTCCATTCAAGGAAGTCTTCTCTCTTGTGGGAATGAAATTAGGATGATGGATGCATTGTAGGAAGATGGATGATAATAGAACTTCAGAAGGTTTTGGGAAATGCAATGTTAAAATGGAGAAATATTGATAGTCAAAAAATTGAAACGGACATAAGGTATAATGGTAGAAGAAGATTACAAGTGCATGGGTAGATGATAATAAAGCCAGGACAAATTAATTTTAGATGCCTTTCTTAATTGTCATATATGGAAGCTTGAAAATCTTATCCCATAATTTAATATACACTTGAACACAGATATTGTAAATGTATCTGCTTCTTGCTCCCAAGACACTATTTCAACCTAACAACTCCTGATTTAATCAGAAAGCTAACAAACTGGAGATGATGTCTGTCAAATATGCACTTTGATATTTGTGAAATATCATGTTGGCTGCCCCTGATGTAATTGCAAATCAGTGTAGATCCTACTCAGCCAAAATACCTTAGAAGCAACCAAAACAACAGCATTGCACTCCGTTTCTATCAATGAAAAACGAAGAATTTTTTTAATTTTTGCTTAGCTAATTTGTTCTGTCTTTGGAGATATATTCTATAGTTGACTTCCGTCACTAATGATTCAACTGGATCTGAACATCTGTAACAAACTGGACATTGTTAGAAAAAAAACCAAATTCTCCTATCCAATTTGTCTTTCATATACTCCAAAGATATTCTTTGCTGCCCTCCAATGATTAGCATTGTTTCTTACTAAAGAATTTGTTGTCATAGCTAAGAATGTGGGAAATACCAAGCCTAGCGGAAGGATTATATATTAGCTACACATCAATTTTCAAGCAAGGGATTCATCATTGCTGAACAAAATCAGTTGAGTCTGCCAGTTTCAAGCAAGACTATGTAGGGATCATCATCAACTTATCAGCTTACTATATGTTATCACCAATTTCTCAGGTATCACACAAACATTAAGAACGAATATATTATGTCATTCACCAAACTTCTTGAGTAAAGATTGGGATTAGGAGTGAAGTTGAACTTCCTTGCTAACATCCCTAAAACCATTTTGGCTACACTATAGAAACAAAAAGGTGATAAAACACTGTTTAATAATGGCATATTCTACATCCATCTGTGACGTTTTCTAAGGAAACTGAGAAGCCATGGCAGTCTTCATCTTTCCTGTGGGGGCAAATAGCTCGTCATGATCTATTTTCTTGCTGCAAAAATCCTTTTACTGCAAGTCTTGTTGTATTAAAAGTTTTAGACTTATATCCTGTTTGCTAGGAAGAGTTTAATAATTTAATTATAATTGAATGGCATGCCTTCGCAGTTAATGATATCAAATCTCAACAATCCATAATGTTTATTGCTGCTGCTGTTTCTTGATTAGATTGTTTATTTTCACACGATGTAATCCAGAAACAGCAGCAATAAATATGCCTTCATAGTTTCTTCTGATAAAATACGCACATTAACATTTCATTCTACCTACTCTAGTTCATACAGAACCAAGTGATGGATCTTTACATATGAACACACATACATATGCATGCATTCTTGTTCTTGTCGAGGTTCCTTAAGCCGGCTCCTGACTTGTATGGATTAGGGTTGGCATCTTGTATTGCTGATATATGTTTTTCGTTTGATCATCGTTTATTGGAATTCTGGATTAACACCCCAGGTTTATTATATGCAACAAGATATCTAGGACAGATTTGAAATCTTGCATTTAATGTATGCTCAGTTGCTTTTCAGTCATATTATAGATTGTGTGCATTATGAGTGAACATAAGGATTTTTACCTTTTGGGGAAAGTATTCTAACATAACGCTATGAATTTGCAGTGAAACTGTAAAATTTGGTCATGTTACGTTTTTCTGGAATGGTAACCGGTCAGGATATTTTAACAAGGACCTAGAAGAATACGTAGAAATACCAAGTGATTCAGGGATTACATTCAATGTACAGCCATTGATGAAAGCTTTAGAAATTGCTGAGAAGGCAAGAGATGCTATTCTGAGTCGAAAGTTCGATCAGGTACGGAATTGCTTTTGACTAATGTTATTTATTGCAACTTTTATCTTAAGTCTTGTGGCAAATGAATGTTGTATTCCTTTACAGATTCGTGTAAACCTACCCAATGGTGACATGGTGGGACATACTGGTGATATTGAGGCAACAGTTGTTGCATGTAAAGCTGCTGATGAGGCCGTAAAGGTAGGGAATCAATTATGTCGTGGTTTTGGTTATCTCAGAAAATAGAACTGCAAAGGAAACTTTAAAAAGCAAATGCAATGTGCTGAATTTGCAACTACTATCTTCCCCTTTTCAGATTTTCAGGGGTTATTAGCAAATTTTTCCTTAAATAGCTACTTCATTTTTATTCACAAAATTAAGCAAGCTATCCAGCCATGGAAGTAGGAGATGTCCATGCTAAACCCCTGGCCCTAGAGACTAGTCCCTGTAGAACACTTGTTTCATTGAATAGCACAGACAGATGAAATACACACTTCTTTAGATATATGGCTTGACAAGGGAATCTTAAGGTGATTTTGTTATGAAATTTATTTACTGATACAGTATTGAGTTTGTGTGTTCTGGAGGATTGTTAACCTTTTTCGTTATGTTAAAATCCCCCTTAGGAAGGTTTCTTCTTCTAAGATGACAGGACCAAGGGGTATCCCTTCTTTCGTAATTATCTGGAACTTGCATTGAACATTCCATTTGAGTAAGCTGCACCCAGTGTGTCAAACGTGGTAGTTTGCCTAATTTCAAACATACACCCAATGTTCTGATTAATAATTGTAATGCCCTAAAAGATCTATTTGCATATGAATTACATCAAATTTTGTTTTGATTTGCCAAGCTGAAATTTGAGTGTTGGAACTGTATGCATTATATGGGCAGATCAAACTTTTTGCATGGTATGCATCACATAAATTTTTGTTTTGATTTGCCATACTGAATTTGAGTGTCGGAACTTTATACAATTATATGGCCAGATTGAACTTTTTGCTTGATATCAATTCTAGTAGTTTACCACACATTCTGTGGCAAGCCTTTACTTTTGCTTCAGTCCTGTGAACAATTAAATTATATGATGATGTCTTTGCCATATTGCAACAGTGTAAATGACATAATATTGTGTAAAATTCTTGTAATTGCTTTGTAACTTGGACAGAAAGGTGTCTACTTGTACATAAGTTTTCACAAAGTTGTAGACAGTGTATGGGGGCTAACCTGTCCAGCGCTGAAATATGAACCAACTTTTATCTTTCTAATAATAAGATACTGTCCATATCTTATGTTTGTTGAGATTAGTGAATTGTCCAAGCATTTTTTCACTGAATATTATAATGGCGGTCATATATTTTATCTGTCAACAATAGCTATAACTATGTGTATAGTGACTAAATGGTTGTGGTGCAATGGTATTTGATTATACTCAGATGTGATACAGGTTTAAACCTGTCCCACCACAGTAGGGTGGTTTATAACTTTAGCCCATTGCAGCAAGGTGTATACACTTTAGTGATTATGGGGTACATTTGAGTGTTGCCTATATTTAATATACATACAAATCAAGAATGTGGTTCAAAATTTTCCCACATTCCATTAAAGGCTCTCCGCAAATCTCGACCAAGATTTATCCACCCCTACAATTAAAGATTGATTTGAAACAGATGCAATCAGAAGATAGTTTTAAATTTTTTTAGTAAATTAATGAACCTACACATAGATGCCTAATATAATAGATGCATAGTATGGGTCCGGTCGTCTTTGTGACACTTTATGTAAGGACAAAGCAAAAATGATTTTACTTTGTTTAATTGATAATAGTTCCAATGGAATATTTGAAAGTTAATGGACAAATGGGGACCCCTTTATTGCACCCAGAGAAACCAATTGTCCTGCACCCTCAGGCTAAAATTGCATTATACCTAATAGTGACTATATGTTTTTATGATATTGCTTAAATGGAATCTTTTCACTGTTCTTTTCTTTAATGACACAGATCAATTATTTTGTGATTTGGATGATTTTCTTTTCATATTGTGTAATGTTTGCTTCAGCAAACACAACATATCAAGATTAAGAGCCATGAAAATTTACTGTCATAGAAGAATGATTGATTCCATGAGCTAGTAAAATTTTGTGCATTTGTGAGGTATGTTTGCAGAAAACATTGGGAGCTTGGTAAATGGCCAATGCCAAGAAACTGCAAGGGACAATCTTCAATGGATGATCCAATCTGCACCCATTTATTTCTTAATGCACTTACCTAATGAACAATTTAATCATGAGATAAAGCTTGGTCTCGGAAACACTCTTTCTTTATACACCCGCGTTTGTTGTTGTTAGCACATTTACCCTTAAAATTCAGGTCTGTATCTTTCGTCTACTGTTGTACATTCCCATAGGCCAGTTCCCTAGGAACTTGCTTCTTAAGGGATTGAGACTAAGGGATCTAGTGATGTTCCATTCTCTTTAGTAGAATGATTTGGGGATGCCTACACTTTTGTCCGATGACTCCCTCACCGTGGTGGCTTATGTAGGGATCACATTAAGTAAATATTAAAATCTAAAAAATGCAAAAGAACTGCTGTTCTGGTCATTAGTTGTGAAAACATTTGCAGTTTGGCTTTCAGATAGTAGTGACTCGGTTTTGACTGTGTATTATGGCATTCATTTCAAGGTTGTGTGTGAATGTTTGTCTTTGTGTGAACAAACATATCTGATTTTTAGCCGCTTCTTTGCTTAGTCCTGCTTTTCTGTGCGATGATTTGTAAACATCTTTAGAAGTTTGTTTCCACTCAGATTGTAAACAAATACAAATCTGAATGATGAAATTCCCGGCTTTGAATTGGTACAAATTCTATTACCAAACTGGACAATTCTGGCTGCAATTTTCTAACTTAAAATATTTAGCTTAGCAATTTGACTCACCTCTGACTACTGAAATTTTAGTATAATGATCTTTTAATAAATCTTATATATTCAAAAACATTGATCCCATGCAGGCGGCCTACTGAAATATAAAATCTCCTGAAATTGTAAATTTTAGAATCATATCCCTAAAATTTGGAGCAATTATTTTGTATGAAAGGGTGTTTCAGCTGCTGCTGCTCACTGTTGAGTGTCCTAAGTAAATGTTTTTATCAAATGACAACTCTTAGGGAAGTTTTATGACAATTTATAACTACTTTGACTTCCAGTTATTTTATCAGAATTTAGTTTCATATTGAAAAATCTAGAAACCTGCAGAAGAGTGGAAGTTATAGTCTTCCAAGGCACGATTTAATAGCTGGAGTTAAAATATTTTCTTTGCACAAACTCCCAAGTAATTGTGGGAATGTATTTGGGAGACACAAAATACATATTAATATATTATGTTGATGTTTATTTTATTACATCATCCATCCTTTTTGTACTGAGGATTGAAGGAAACCGAAAGATCACTCTGGTCTTGTATGATTAACTATAATTCTCAATTCCAGCTGGCATATAATAATTAATGAGCTTTGAACATTTTACTCGCAGCCATTTGATTCAGTTCTAAATGTTTCACTCAAAGATTCGATTTCTAGTATTTTAATTATTTGTGAATTCTAGGTATCCTTTTTGCTCCTTTTAGGCTTTTGCATAGATTTCAAGGAAAATTCTGTGCAGCCCCCTTTCAAGTTGCCATCAGTGGAATACTGGCCTTTTTAAAAATTGGAGATATGTAAAATGCTTTTGTCATTTTGCTATCTGTTTCATTTCAATTGTGCATTTTTTATATCGCGAGTATTGGAGGGAAAGAGAATTCTAGCTCTGTATGATCATTATAATTTAGAATGGCCTTATCCAATGTTGAGATTTGCTGTTTGACTTGCATGGTCTTAAAAATAAGGAAAACAATTGCGATCTCTTGGCAAATCAGACTATTTCCTGATTTTCATTGCCAAAATCGCAAGTATTTTATTAAATTGGATGAAGCAATTTTCTGGTGATCAATCCATAAAATAATTACATATTTCTGATCTTTGGTGATATTCTGTAAAATATTATGTTTTTTTTTGAAAACCCTAACCCCAACCCTAATCTTATTTTTTCCCATGTAAATCATAATTTTTTATTAAGTAATTTTTGCCCTGTTATTTCTGAGAAGAATCACTTATCAAGGTATCTGCCTCCACTGAATTATCTCATTACTTATTTCACTGAGAAAAGCTTTAATGAATAAAAAGTTAGAACTTGCATTGGCTTGAAATTTCCATTGTTGTAAGAAATGAATGTGGTATGATAGAGAGGCAGTTCTATTGATAGGTTTTTGCTAATGCTTTTGCATGGTGAGCACTTGTTAGGTTATATCTAAGATTTGAATGTGTTAGTAATAAGAAGAATGCTTGTCTGTTATTCTATGTTTGAAACTAATTTCTGCATTACCTTTACAGATGATTCTTGATGCAGTAGAACAAGTTGGTGGAATCTACCTTGTAACTGCAGATCATGGGAATGCTGAGGATATGGTGAAAAGAACCAAAACAGGAAAACCACAGCTGGATAAAGAAGGAAAAATCCAAATTCTTACTTCTCATACTTTATCTCCTGTAAGATTGATTTTTACCTATATATCAGTTCTCTGTCTTGACAATATAAAAATTTGAATGCTCACATTTTTTATACTAGATGCACTATAAAATTCTGTTTGACATTCTGTCACTACAAAATTAAATCTTGTGACTTGTTAGATAGAGGAGTTTTGACAAAATATAAGGGCTCACTCACTAGAAAAACCAAAATATGTGGCTTCTTAATGCATAAATATTTAGTGTGAGAACTGTTTGATTGATTCCTTTATTCCTTTGGGAGTTTACCATCCCTTGAGGTTGCTGTTTTTCATGATTCATATGATTTAAAGATTGCCAGATCTGGAAAACAGTAATGATATTCTTAACCTCTTACAGCCCTTGTTCAAGATTGCTGTTGCTTTTTAATCATTTGAATTGGACTGTTTCTTTCATTCATTTATATAATATTATTTCTACTATTACAAATTGAATTTAAAAGCTGCTGTTTTCCCCAATGAGATCTCTAGTGTTACCACTCTTCCTGGTATGAACATTGTGTGATGGCTTTAGAACTAGTTTGCAAACTTGGCTCAATGGACCCAAATTTGACATAGATTCCCTGGCTTAGCGGAAAATTTGGCAACACTCAACAACTTTAAAAATACTAAAATTTCATAAAACATAAATATTCTGCTAGATACAGTTGGAAAATCTACTCAATGAATTTGTAAAAAGTTCAGGGAGTGTTTTTATTAGATTTGTTTTGATGGAAAAAAATCAGATCACATAGATGTCAGCATCTCTGCCTTTATATAGCAGATTACAACAATTTGAGTAAGCATACATTTAAATCAGAAGTCAACTTCGGCCAAGCAGCCAGGTGTAGGGGGATCAAGTCCATCAAAGTCATCAGGGGTTGAACCAGGCCTGAATGTGCTAGGGCTTCGGACCTTGGTGGTTGGCTTTATTTTTTTTTTTGATTGGTCCATTTTGATGTTTATTAATAATAAAAACTGCATATACAGATTCCTTACAGAGTTCATGGCTGCCTTTACTGGGCTGCTTGCAGAAGACCACCTTATCCCAACCCTAACATGTAAACCCTACATCCTATTACAGATACTACTACAAATTTTCTTCTTCCAAAATTGCCCATTCTTACAAAATTGGGCTTCAAAACAAAAAACAATCCTACCCTCCATTCAGGTCCTTCATACCAGACTAATTAGTAATAAGGTATTACATGATAACCATAATTCTTCATCAAAAAAGTTCAAAACACAGGCAGAAAATTCAGACAAAGCCACCTCCTAAGTCGTTGCAAAGTCTGGCCTTCTTGTGCTTGTGGATTTCTGACTCCAGTGTCGAGCCCTTTGGAACAAACATGCCATCGCAGGTGTTACTTTTCTTCTACCTACCTCGTCCACGGGTCTGCTTCTTGTCCATATTCTCTATCTCCTTTTCCTGCAAGAAAGCTTTCAGAAGCTCCCATCCATCCCGGGCATCATCTATTCGGATCTCTTTTCTCGTTGACACAGTTCACACTAGAAATGGTTGATAACTCCTCTGCGACCCTTCCACCAGCCTCCAATCCCCACCGTCCACCATAAACCCCAGACCACCCATCCATTGAGGCTTTGCTGTCGACCTTATCACCCATTAAGCCTCCTCTTTTGTTCCCAATTGCAGTGGCTAAGTGAACATTGCCGAGGAAATGTCAACATTTAGACAGTACCGATGTTCAGTTGTCACAAATTCTTCCCCTTAAAGGATGTCTTAAATCTGCATAAACTTCGACTCTTTGAAAAGAAAAACACTCTTTAACCTCCTCCACGATATCTTTCCACAAAAGGGCCTGTGTTGGTTTAGAGTTTTGAGGGAGAAATTGGCTTCCGTGGCTTCCAAGAAACCACCAAATTCATCTCTCTTCACCCCGCTTCTCTCTGCACTCTTCAACAACTTTCGTTTAATCTGGATATGAGCCAATTAATGTTTCTCCACTTGATGTTTTGGAAACTACCCAGCTAGCAATTATGTTCTTTCCCCGACATATCTCCCCTTGGGATTTACACCCATGCATCCTCAATTGCTACCGCCGTCCTTTCCACCAACAGTTACCCTTCATCAATATGGAAAGAAGTGTGTGTAGAATCACTCCCTTCATTTGCAAGCAAGGTGAATGACTTAAAGAGCCTTGCTTTCTATTTTCAAATTTCAAAAGTAGGATTTGAAATCCTTAGCCATATACACTTAATAGCTTAATTGCTTAATAGCCTCCAATCCCTCCTCCCCATTTCGCATCAACCCCGCTGAAATCCTCTATGATCTCATCCTTACCCATCTCAATCAATTTGACTCCCAATTTTGACATAGCATCTGCTTCGGAGTTGCCTTCTCTTTTAGCCTCCAATCCCTCCTCCCCATTTCCCATCAACCCCACTGAAATCCTCTATGATCTCATCCTTACCCATCTCAATCAATTTGACTCCCAATTTTGACATAGCATCTGCTTCGGAGTTGCCTTCTCTTTTCACATGTGAGATTTTGAAACTTTCGAACGTCTCCAACATCGCCTTAATATTCCTTATGTATTTATTCAAGTACCATAATTGGGACTCACCTTTAGTGATCTCTATAACAATGATCAATGAATCCCCCTCCAAATGTAGTCTCTTCATGTTGAATTGTTTAGCATTTTGAATAGCAAGAAGTGCCACTTGGACTTCGGCCTCATTGTTTGTTCCCTCGGTCAATCTCTTAGCCCAATGGCCAAAGTATTACCTGTGTCATCTCTAATGTTGGCCTTAGAGATCAAACCCGTGAACGAGTCGGTGGTTGGCCTTATATTGTTTTTATTATATTTGTGTACAAAACAATGTAACATGGGGACTCATCCCCCCTTCAAAACCCCCACACACCCGGGTTGGGGACATCCCCGCGTCGGGAACTTCACGTTCCCAAGTCCCCCCACCACCTTCGCGCCACCATCTTGCCACCGGGGGTTTCTGCAAGCAAAAGTTGCAGCTGCAGCACTTGTGATAGAAAGGGGGTTTACTGGCTACTGTAAGCGCACGCACATGCACACACACACTACATTTGCATATTTATGAATGTATGTACATGAATTTGTACTTGTTTAATATCATGCTACTCATTGTAATCATGTTTATGATATTTTTGATATTCATGTTGCAATTTTGCTATGTTCAAGTATTTGGTATTATAATTTATTAGTTCTAATGCTACTATACATCATTTCATAACTAGCATTTCAAGTACTGCACCGCCCCCCCTCCCCCCCCCCCCCCCCCGCTGTCCCCAAATTGAAGCCCTTTTTTTCCCCATACCGAAAACCTGTCCCGATGTCTCGGTGTTCCCTAGTGCCCGTGTTACACTAGTACAAAAGAGTAAAATTACTTTTCATCATGTGAATACAATGGCTAACCAATAACTACGATATGTGATGTATTTATGATGAATGTCATCGAAATTTTCATTGTAAATTGCATATCCATAAGTTACAACAATTTACAATTTCCTCTTCCCCATTCCAGTGGAAATTTGGGGTGCAAACTTCTTGAAATTTGCTGCGGCTCCACTCATGTATTAGAAGGCCATGGCTTCCCTAAGAGTAGATGTCAATGACTCCTCTGCCTCGTGTTCAACATAATTTGCAATGATGTCATGCAATCCAATGTATCCTAGTGTAGCTGCAGCCTCTATAGCCTGCTGTTTGAAATCTACAATCACATTTTTTATAAACAAAAGGTGTCCTTATCTTGTGCAATCTAGCCTTTGTATGTATCACGAAGGCTATATTGCATAACAACTACGTCAATTTGGCATTTATGAGAGAATTTATGGCATTTTTTTGAGTGGTTGTCAGACAAACTAAAGTTTTGCTCCCATCCAAAAGTGCCGCTAGAAGGTTAACACAGCAGGCCAACTTTTGAAATTTTAGGGTTTTTCCACTTCAATTTTCCTATCTAGACCTTGCAAATAAGATTCTCAAGTTTGTAAATAGGCAATAATTGTAACTTGTCATGAAATAATTGTACGTTGAAGACTCCTTTTTTATCACCCAGTGTTTGGGTGGACCACTTTTGGATAACTTAGTGTTGAAGAAAAAAACCTGCCCTCACCTCACTTTAAATATTGCAAATCTAAAATAATTAAATCCCTCACATCATATCATCCTCAAGTAATGCCTTTTTAATGCATATTGAGAGGACTTCCATGACCTACCCATTAATATTTGTGAAGTCATTAGAGAGGTAGTACCTTATTGTATGAATTAGTTTGTGGAGTTGATTTTTTCATCTTTGATGAATGATCTTCCAAATGTGACTCATGAAGCATGGGTCAACGAGTTTGACTCAAAAACTATACAGTTGAATCCTGGTAGCAATATCACAATTTGACTTGCTGTGGAAAATATTTCCTACTTATCTTCCAAATGTGATCGAAAATTTCTCACTGTTGTAATAGTTTTATATGGCTCCTTGGCCCTGTCTATAGCCTCATAAATGTATCCATTCAGGTTTTGCTTCACATTCAACAAATTTAAAATTTTCATCAAAGGTTTCAACACCTACAAACAAATAAAAGTTAAAGTAAATAATTCAAAAAAATAAAAATAAAGATTTGGTCTGAAATTTAAATAAACGTTTGAAGCGATTTCTATACCTCTTAACAAAGTTATCATAAAAAAATGTCTTTGTGATCCTCTTTCCATTAACATTCATTGAATACAATGAGTCTAGTGATGTTCGACTCAAATGTCTGCTTGAGAGGTGCTAATGAACTACAGATGCCTTGCAAGGTAAGTTAGTTGTGAACCTTACCACACTTCCTCACATGAATTTTCTCTTTGGTTTAATATCTCATCAAGGTCAAGATAAAATCAAACTGAGAGTCCAAGGGTGATATAAATGTATTTGTTCATATTCACTTAAGCAAACTTCTGTGTGAGGAAATGGCAAGGGCAAATTTACTTACAAAGACAAAAAAACAGATTTGCAGTGTACTTCCTGCCTTTTTTCCATGTTTTTTTGCCATGTATACTAGCCAATTTTGTCTGGCGAGTACATGCGGTATGCTTGATGAGTAGTAATTGTGAGTCTGCACTTTGGAATTGGCAAAAATTGCTCTAAGTGAGTTGCAAGTTCAATCAGGAGTTTTTAATTTTAGATTTTTGCTCACAACTACTTGGTGAGGTTGTAATTTGTGGTTCTCATGTTTAAGTAGATACCTCTGGTTTTATGGATGATTACTTATCCAATCAACTCTTTTGATATTACGTTCTGAAGTTTGTTCACAATAGGCATAGACTTTTTTTATATAATTATTTACCGTTGGTTTCTAATATGCTACCTGCCATAATAGGGGCTACAGAAAACCTTGTTAATTAAATTTGCTTATGCAGGTACCAATTGCCATTGGAGGTCCTGGACTGAAGAAAGGAGTTAGGTTTCGAAATGATTTGAAACAGCCTGGGCTTACAAATGTTGCGGCCACCATGATTAACCTTATGGGATTTGAGGCCCCCAATGACTATGAGCCAACATTGATTGAAGTTGTCGAAAACTGATTTCTGACTCAAAATTGTGGCACGAGACTAATAAAAAAATGCCTTTTTTTGATGGTTAAGAAGGCAATTGTTCACCAAGAGTATCTACAGTTGATTGGATCACTCTGGCTTCTTTTTGTAGCTTTCTATTGCTAAAGTCAGAGCAATTATTTAAGCAATAAGCCATAAAAATGTTTTTTTTGATGTCAATTAATATGAAGAGATTATGCATTTGATGGCATCCTTAAATTTATAGCAAGTTTATGTAGCCAAATAACAATTTTTCCAAGGAAAATCTTTATAGCAGGTTCATCCAAATAACAGTTGTTCCTAAGAAAATTCTTGTTATTGATGTGGTGATTTGTCATATAAGCTGTTATATATATATAGTTGCATGGGTACTCGTACAGTCGTACCCGTACCCCGGGGACTCGTACCAAGTACTGGTACGTGTATCCCATACTGGGTACTCAGTGGGGTACTCAGGGGAGAGCATCATAGCTAAGGACCTTGATTAAGATTACTGGTTTTTGTTTCAGTTTTTTGTTTGCATATCAGCTTGCTGTTTATCAAGCTTATTTCAATATGTAATCACTAATCAGTTTGAAACTTTGATACGATGATTGTATGACATTTCAATTTGTGTACTTAATCTTCAAAGTTAATGTTCGACTGTAAACTTTATCACTGTTCTTGTTTTGAAAACTCAATGTCATTATATTTTCAGATTTTCTATAAAATAATTAATTATATAAAAAATTGATGTTCCCAAAGTACTCCCATATCTTAGTTTGAAAAATTAGCCGTACCCGTCACCGAAGTACCTAAGAACCTTTTTAAAATTTTTAGCATTACATGTTTTTGCTAAATTTTCTTAGGTCCCAACCAATATAGCAGTAACCAATATCATAATACTGAGTATTACTTAAAAAAGAAGACATTATCATTCCAGAAAAATCTAGGGGCAAGATTAGTCAAATCCCAGCTGACAATATGAATTACCACCCCTTCATATTCATTTACCAATTCTTTAAACCATCAGTCCTTAACAATATAGCCGAGTCAGTTCTGAAGTTTCTTTTGATTACTGTTCAGCTGCAATCTATCCCTTCTCACATCCACCTCCTTGGCGCACAAGCAAGACATCGCCCGATGAAAATACTGTTTCTTCGATTCATTTGTAGAAATCTCCTTCCTAGGCCGAAGCAGATGTCAGGGGCCAATAAGCCCCATGCAAACCAATTCATATATTGTCTCTTTGTGGAGGATTTGTTCCCTGAATATTTAAGCTCCATACCGGAGGTTAAGAGGGAGTACAGTTCTGGACATTGCCGCTTATCTTGGCTATGTTACAAAGGCTATTTATGTTGAGATTCATCGAGTCCAATGATTCTGTACATCTTTGCTGATTTTCCTTTTGGGTGGCATGTTCTATTAAATTATTTAATGCTATCTTGAGTATCTCCATCATGAGATTCAATTTCCTTTGCTTCTTCGATGTTTGATTCCAACTGTAGATTTTCCTTTACTTGTTAAATGATCCTTTCTTGACTTCTTACTAGGATTTTTTCCTATATAGAACTTCCAGATTTTTCAAGAAAGGTTTTACCTTTGCAACTCCCGTAGCTCTTCATACTGGTATAACCTGTGTTTTGGATATCTTTTGTTGGAAGCTCGTAATGCTACCTTAGAGCATTGCAATTGTTGACTGCATGGCCAATATTATTCATGTCTACAGACACCTGAAGCCAATTTTTTTCAATTTGTGTGGGTCAAAGGTCTTGCCAAATTGATTTTAATTTTGAATACATATACATGCATAAGATGAGACCTCTCTGATCCTGACTGGTTTAGCCATGCCAATATATTACTCCGATGGTTGAGCGTTCTATTTGAGAACATCTTTATCTCATAAATTGGGAGGAAGTTACTACAGTGTATTGGATATGAACTTTTCTTTTGGGTTGAAGAGTGGAGATTAAGGCCACGTGTACGAACCTACATTTGCAAAGAACCATGGCTATTGTGAAAAATTATATGCCTCCTGCTGAGTGAAATGTCACTTGAAAGAATCCCAAAGAATTGAATTTTAGGGCAAGCATGTAGAGTCTAGCTTACCAATACATCAAGTATAGATGATGGTTCAATAGATCAACCACGCATAGGGTTTTGTCTTGATTTTGTCACGATTTTAGCAAAGGTAAATTGAACAGTGCCATGATGACCTTTGTCTAGTGTTTTGGGAAAATCAGTATAATGGGATTACTACATAGTAGAAATAGACTGGCGTTACAACTCCAATTCTTTTTTCGTAATTCACCCACATTGTGCTGCAAACTGGCCTCCTTGCTATTGCTTCTCATTCACCTACTTGCTTTGGTTTGCCACGATGACCTTTGTCTAGTGTTTTGGGAAAATCAGTCTAACGGGATATTGAGAAAGCAAAATGGACTGTCGTCAACTACATTCATTTTCATAACTCAACCACATTGTGCTGCAAACTGGTCTCCGTGCGATTGCTTCTTATTTAGCTACTCTCCTTAGTACCCAACGGTCCTGATAACTCATTGCATAGCTAAAAGACATGATTTTTTTTGTAGTAAAAGGTCCTAGAAGTATGTTGCATACTTTCCTCTGTGTGAGGCTCTATTTCTTCGTAGGGAAAAAAATGTAAATGTGAAATTTAGAAATTTTTTTGGGTTCAGTCTCTTCTCTAAAGTCTCTTTTAATGTCAGGCAAGATCAACAACATTTGGCAATGCAAAAACTATATAAGCAATCAAATTCAGAAGCATTGCAACTTAAATTTCATGAAATGTGGAAATCTATTGGTATTAATGAACTTGAAGTTGCCTCCTCCTATGGTCCAAATGAGTGGCTTCTCAAATGCTGATTGGGTTGTCTTAATTTTGGGTAAACTTTTTAACAAAATAGAAAGCGATTTCACCACCTTGGCGGAGGGGTTCGAATTACACACCTGTCATGTTCACATAAACATGCCTGGGGAGACCTAGGCTCGAATCCCAGTTACCTTTTTTAAATAAAAAGGAACGTTCAGAATAATTTGTAAATGACCAGAACAATCAGGCGTTGTCATCACTTTAGCAACCAGTGGGACCCAGAGCTAGGTTTTGGTACCTATGGGACCAATGAGACAATAAAGATTACTGGTCGGTGCTTCCAAAGGTTCTCCTAGGGTTTTTAGCAACTGGTGGATCCACGAGGGTGGATTTTCAGGTTCTGGTGGAATCTCCAAGGGTTTTGTCTCCCCCCTGCTGCTATGTGCTCCTCTTTCAGTGGGCTCCACTTCTTCCTTCTTTGCATGCAAATTTTTTTGGGGGTCTATTTTGGCTGCTTCCAATTGGCAAAGAGGTATTTAGCTCTATTCTTTGTTTTAATATTTTCTCCTCATATCTTATGGCAATGGAAGTACACCATTATCATTATCATTCATGCACAATAGACCAGAGATCACCAGGTCTATTGAAACAAACTATTTAGGTAGAGTAAAAATTGTTCTTTGGCCAAAGTGGGTAAATGGGTTTGGGTCAATGCCAATAAGTCTCAGGATATCTTGCAACGTAGACTTGGCCTATTGAAAATGGGAGCAGACAAAGAAAAAAGTGCGAAGAGAAAATATTTTAGCCTTCCGTAATAAACACTATTCAAACAAGACTTCTTGGCAAGGGTGTGGCAACATCAGGTCCAAAGGCAATAAAGGCCACTTACTTGGTCACCTGACCTGTGCAAGAGTTGTTAAATGCCAAAGGGAGGTTGAAGGCTTTGGAAATCAAAGAGCAGGAAAGAGACCATAAAATTCATGTATTAACAGTTGCAAATTAGTTAGTAGTAGAAAATAATAAGGTTTTGAAAGACCAAATGACATTGTTTGTAATGTCCCCTTTTTGGGGTATATTATATTGAGCCGTGTCGTTAGCTTATTTACCTTGTTCAAATGGCTAACCGTGGCGTGACAGTGTTCCAGGGGATAATTGGCCTTGGTGGTTTCAGTTCCAAGCCAATCGGTGTAGTTTCCGCAGGTTTCCAGGGCACTTACTATTTTTAGTAAGTCATCAGGGGTTCAAAATTCTCGGCTTTTCAGTAGTGGATTTGGAGCGTCTCGTCGAAAGCTTTCTGGCGAACTATCACACGACGGCATCCGAGCTTGTTTGAGCTCCCGTTTTAATGCCGGGTGATTTCCTCATTTATTTATTATTTTACTTTATAACTCAACGGTCATTTATTTAAAGTGACTTAAAGTGAGTTTATAAAAAGACGAAATGGGCATACAGAGAGTCACAGTGGGGAAACTGAAGAGTCACAATTGTAACCATAAGTGGAGGTTTTGGAGACTCATTCAACATGCTTCAGTTTATGGATATTGCTTCTCTTTGAGAATTCGAGAAGCTTCAGCTATCGAATTAGAAATTTGAGAACGGAAACCTTCAACATTTCTTGGTGGATTGGTCGGAAACCCGATTCATCCCGGTGCGGATTCATTCAAAGTTCGCCATTGTTATTCCAAGTTCTTTATCATCCAGTCTTATTGTTCTTTGCTGTATTTCGGATTGGTTGGATATTGTAATGTTTGGTTTATGTATTGCTGATGTATAATACAAAACCATATTTCTGAGAAATTTAATAAAGTTATATCTGCTGGTTATTCGAATTTATCTGTTGGATACTTGCATGTTTTATTGGTTTTTGAAATTGCATGTGATTTGGTTGAGAAAATTAGTAAATGGCCGGTTAGGGTCATTTCAGTGGTATCAGAGCCATGCATCCTACCAACGTGCAGGGTTACCAGTTTGCAAAATTTGAATATTCCAGTTTCAAGATAATTTCTCTGTTTTGGTGAAGCAAGAAAATATTCTTGAAAATACCAGAGTTTAGCAGCATATGAGGTTTCCCTTTAGAATCGGAGTTGCAAAGTTTTTGTTTTACTAGAAGGATTTTTATTTAAGTTTGGTTTTACAGTCGCTACACCATTGCAGGAATAAATCATGCGGATATTTTAGTTGCAATATTTTTAGTGTAACTCGATTACGGAAGGAGATTTTAATTAAGATAAAGAATACATTCTGAATTAAAATATCATTATAGTGGAAGTGAGTTTTCCCTGACTCTAATATCGGAAGGTGTTTACTTGGGCGGAGAATTAATATTTGAAGGGTGGAAATTTCTGTTTAAACCTTCTAACATCCCATGCAGTTACACAAAATTCTTAGTTTCTTAGTTGACTGTAGTCATTTCTTGTTGTGGCTCAATATTATAGTCGCAGGTCTCTAAGGCTAAGGTTTAAACATTTTTGTGGACCCGATATTTATTAGAGACCGTCCAACTTTTAGTTTCAAAGGTTACAGTTTAATAAGCGAGGTGAATATCACCATTCCCGTGCGGAGATAAACAATAGCGGATGCCTACATTATTTATGGAGGCTTTAACATAATGTATTTGTCGTGTTGAGTGCGGGTGCAACTGGAACGGGCCTGCAGCCCGTGACTAGGCGTTCAAAATAGCTCCAGTTCACATTGGCCGGAAAACACGATTGGGCGCGAGTAAGCTTCCACAGCGGCGAGGTCTTGGAGCTGCTCGGGCAGAGTAAGATTATTTGGTGTGCTGAAGATGCACTAATAAATAATATCGATAGGTATGAAGCTTTGGAGTTAATAAATAATAGACAAACCCGACCATAGTATTTGATGTGCCTATCAATAATCTGGAAATGAATGGTTTGGGGTGAAATATTTAAGTGGTAGATTCAATTGTTCATGAGTTTGGAGTTGTGGGAGGTGAAGTTTATTGGCAATAAACTTGAACAAATATTTGCCATCAAATATTTGAGACTAAAGTTTTCGCTATAACCATGAGGAGCAGACACGACAATGCCGACTATAGTATGGGGTAAATATCTCATATAATTTCTTTAGACGACACTTGAACTCTCTGTGCAAGTTACAGTCGTGGGTGTATTGGGAGTTTCCTCAGTAAACAACGCGAGATTTCTAGATGTGGTGATTGCCAAGTTAACGCAGCATCCTCCAGTTCAACGAAAGATTTATGTTGTCGTGAATCTTTCATCCCTGATTCATTAAGCTTAATATGCACGTCCCTGGGTGTTTAAGAATCATTAGCTAGAGTTTGGTTTTGTTGTTCAGTTTGCAGAGCTGAAATTTTGCCATAATTATCCAAGTGACTCAAATGTTTAACATTTGTCATGAATAAATTTTAATTTGTACCCGAGTGATATTCTTGATTGGACATGCAATAGGTTGGTATAAAGACTCACAAAAAAGTGTTGCAATGGTCGAAGTCTCGTTTAACAGACATCATCAGGTTAAACTGGGCACATTTATAATGCTGGTAGAACTTTCTTTCATAAGCGTTTATTTATTCATTTCAAACAGAATATCTTCAAACCATTAGTTTGTCGTAGATGGAAAGCATATGCAATAGTTTCTATAATTGGATTTTTCTGTGAGTACAGATTTGTGGACCCACTATCTGGGTTGTTGCTTCCGAAGAGCTGACGACTTCAGAAGGAAAACATCTTTGGAGCTGAGAGGTGCTCACAAGATGGTCACAATTACTTTTTCTAAGTCTTGAGATTGATTGAAGTGTTACAAGTTTGCCTTCTTTTTACAATACCAGAGTTTGTGCTTGAAAACACATATGCAATTGAAGGATGGGAGTAGAGCGTGCTTGAGGTTGCTCCATTTTAAAATTCTGTTTGTTGTCATCAACTGATTAGTTTTGGGTCAAATTCTGAAGAAGTCCTTTATGTTGGCCCTTTGATTTCTCTATGCAAGCTGAACGTAATATCAAGGAATCTATGACAATATTCATTTAGATGTGGATGACTCATCTTTTATGTAGCTGAGCTCGTATGAGAACTTGGCAGGGGCTTGGAGACGTGACAGTGTGATCAATGATATCCAACTGTTGCTCACGCACGGTTCTGTGACACAACCATCCCTTCACGTGACTGCTGGAGTAGCAGTGGCTCAGAATTGCAAACAAATACGCAAAATTCTAAATATAGCCCTTGAAGACAAAGATCAGTCATTCTCAAACAAATCCATTACTTGCATAATCTGAGAACAAACAAGACCGTGCATAGTTCTGTTACGATTACACCAGCAAACTTATCCCTTCCAGCTTGGGGTAATCAGAGAAATTTCAGTATCAGGAATAGGGAATCACTTGATCACCTCAGCTAGAATAAATCAGAGATTTTATTGCAAAGACAACGCTTCATAGTTCAGAAGTGATTCAGTCCCTTGTGTGGAAGTTGGGGAAAATTAATTCATGGAGTCATTAGAAAGCCCAGTGTTCTTGCATGAATTCAATAGCAAATTTTACGGTGTGCAACTCAGAGATATCTGAAAGGAAATGGAGATAGGCAATGAGTTGTGTTGCCTTGGTTGGCAACTAGAGGAGCAGAAAATTGCAAGTGGCATGCTGGTCAAACTTGATGAAATAAATTCATATCTATCCAGGATAGATCAAGCTGATTGCAGGCTTTTTAATTGGGCCATGCATCCCACAATGGTTGCCTTAGTGCAACATAGGTTTATGAGTCATCCACTTCGAAATGTTAGGCTTGCAGTCGCCTCATGTCTCAGTGAGATCACTCGGATTATAGCACCTATCATTCATTACACCGAGCATATTTGGAGACAAGTGTTACAACTGATTGTAGACAGCTTAGATGGACTGAAATATGACAAAGATTCTACCTTTGGTACACAGGTAAAAATATTGGAATTAGTAACTAGGACTAAAGTTTTTAGTCACATGCTGAATCTTGGTTATGATGAAATGATTCAACAATGATTTCAGTGTCTCCTAGACAATTACAAGGAGCGTCATTCAGATGAGGTGAAGACATGCATTATGACTATCTTATCCTCGATCTTAGATGAGGATTGCGACATATGTAAACAATTGCGATATGAATTGTTGGCATTGTGGAGAGGAGGAATAAGGAAAGCATCCATGACATACGAACTCTCAGCTGAATTAATTAAGCTTCAAGCTAAAAGATTCATGAGTTCGTTATCTGAAAACAAACGGACATCATTAGGCTTACAGGTTGCAGGATCTCTGTTGATAGACCAGGACTTAGTGATTGCGGGGCAGATTTGTTTCTTATGCTAGGGGAGCTGGTCACAAGGGCATGTTTGCACGATTGATAAAGGGAAAGATAAATTGCAGCCTAGTGATAGAGACATTATAGTTGTGACTACCCCACTTTCGGGATGTAGTGGTGAGTATTCAGAACCCTACTTCGGTGACTTGACGATGGAGTTTGATAACTCCTTGGTTATAGGTCGTGGCAACCCGTTGGAGACCTTCAACGATTCCGGTAATGAGGAATCATGTGACTTCTTTAGCAACACTTCACTTTTGCATCACATGGATATGGACGATTCGTTTGGTAGTGCACCTCGGGGTAACACTGATGAGAAGTGTCTTAAAGAGTCGGCTGAAAGTTAGCGATGACGCCATTATTGCAACACTAGTTCACAATGATAGCACTCACTGGATCATTGATGGTCTGTATAGGACAACTCAGAGAGATCAAGGGCAAGACGTCAGAGGGATTGGATCCTATACTGCAAGTTTACAGGGAGTCAAGACAACTTTTGAGGATTAGAAGTTGGAATATTTGAGACTACTTACAGACCGTGACCACCTGTTGCAGGTTGCCAAGAATTATGCTGAGCAGTTGAGGAGTAAGGAGGTTGAGATGGGTAAGCTCAATAGGGAGCTTAGTGCTATTCAGAGCACTTTGGAGCACACTCGTATCGCTCTATAGGAGGCGAGGAATCAAATTGTGGTTTCTAGCCAGTACAGGGAGTGGGATGATAGGGATAGGTCTGAATTCTATCAGGAAGTGATTCAAGAGCTTGATAACATACAACAGACCTATGACTTGGACAGTTGTCCAAAAAGATCTTTGGGTCATGAGGAGTTTTGTGATGAGTTAGATCACTTTCAAAAGATGGATAACTCCTTGTTTGAGATGGGTATAGAGTGGACATTTGATAATCCCCTCTTTGAGTTAGACGAGGAAGATACTTCCTATCCCTAGGATGAGGACGATGTTAGCTACAGGGTCTGGGACCCGAGTGCAGTCGTTAGAGGTAAGCTTAGGTCATCAGGTTGGAGTAGCTGGATGAGCTCAGTTGATGAGCAGCGTGGTTTGTGTACCCGCAGTCCAGGAGTGGTAGCTATGTCTGGTGGCATGATGAGTGATATATCTTTTCTTACACTATTGCTCGGTGATGATGTTGATCAGGTAGGACTTCTTCAGTATGGGGTTATCGAGTTTGGCATGCTGGCTGGTGTGAATTTTTCACACAATGGTCTAGTTTGTATGACACCAAGTATTGAGAGGCAGTCATGGAGTCCTTATGTTGATTTGGGGTTTCCAGTAGAGCTATTTAGTGCATCACGGGTGGGAGCCTTATCAGACAGTTTTGACAGTTTGCCTCTTCAGCGTAGTTTCTGGCTCAGGCAAATCAGAGGGGTATGCTTGAGGTCGGTTTTCATGTTTGGAGCCGATCAATATGAGATTTGGTTTTCCCCGGCATATGGCCTTAGAGGCGCGGGAGATCCCAGTTGGAGTGAGGTCCTCAGTTGGGTTGAGATCTTTCTTACAGATGTTAGCAGCATAGGGCAGATTGGTTCGACATATCCTACAATGATTTGGGATTATGACATTATTTGGGCTGCTGTTTGGTTATTGTATGAGTGGCTTCACAGATCAGAATATGATGACTAGGTCAGTTTCACATGTTTAGTTGGTGGAGCCGCCTCCTAGAGGTTGGTTTGGGATCCTGGTATTTGATCTCAGCAGGTAGATACCGATTGCTTGAGGGCAAGCAATCTTCGGGAAGGGATGATTGTAATGTCCCCTTTTTGGGGTACATTATATTGAGCCGTGTCGTTAGCCTATTTACCTTGATTCGAAGGGCTAACCGTGGCATGACAGTGTTCCAGGGGATAATTGGCCTTGGTGGTTTCAGTTCCAGGCCAATCGGTGCAGTTTCTGCAGGTTTCCAGGGCACTTACTATTTTTAGTAAGTCATTAGGGGTTCAAAATTCTTGGCTTTTCAATAGTGGACTTGGAGTGTCTCGTCGAGAGCTTTCTGGCGAGCTATCACACGACGACATCCGAGCTCGTTTGGGCTCTTGTTTTAATGCTGGATAATTTTCTCACTTATTTATTATTTTACTTTATAACTCAACGATCATTTATTTAAAGTGACTTAAAGTGAGTTTATAAAAAGACAAAATGGGCATATGAAGAGTCACAGTGGGGAAATTGAAGAGTCACAACTGCAGCCATAAGAGGAGGTTTTGGAGACTCATTCAACATGCTTCAGTTTATGGATATTACTTCTCTTTGAGAATTTGAGAAGCTTCAGCTATTGAATCATAAATCTGGGGATGAAAATCTTCAGCATTTCTTGGTGGATTGGACGGAAACCCGATTCATCCCAATGCAGATTCATTCAGAGTTTGCCATTGTTATTCCAGGTTCTTTATCATCAAGTCTTACTGTTCTTTGTTGTATTTCGGATTGGTTGGATATTGTAATGTTTGGTTTATGTATTGCTGATGTATAATACAAAACCATATTTCTGAGAAATTTAATAAAGTTATATCTGCTGGTTATTCAAATTTATCTGTTGGATACTTGCATGTTTTATTGGTTATTGAAACTGCATGTGATCTAGTTGAGAAAATTAGTAAATGACCGGTTAGGGTCATTTCATTGTTGTAAGATGCTCTTTTGGTAGGGAAGACTGAATGACAAGACATGAAAGTTGCATTGATAGATAATGAAAGGTCCAACAATGGAAAATATGTGTTGAATTTTGAAGTTTCTTAGGTTGAAGGAAAAGCGGCTGACCAAACAAATGACCATGGAGTGAAGGAGAGGAAAAGAAAGGAGGTTTTATGAAAAAAATTAAAACTTGGACACAAGTTATTAACAACTCTACTAATATGGAAGAAGAAGCAAACATTTGGGTTGATAGTATGAAAGATAGAGAAATCAAAGAAAAGTCAACATCAAACATAATTATCAAAGGAATGTACTCTTGATCTTGCAAGTGACTTCCTAAAAGATAAACTGCTTGGGCAAGGATGAGTTTTCCAGGCATGGAGGGTGGGCAAGCTTAGTGATGAAAGAGTTAGACAATAAAAATCATCATGTCAAGCATATGCGACAAGAAAAGTCTCCTAAGCAAGAAACAACTCATTAGGGGCTCTCACTTTTTTCTTGATGAAGAACTAACAATGAAGCAACAAGAGGATTAAGCAAGAAACAACTCATTAGGGGCTCTCACTTTTTTCTTGATGAAGAACTAACAATGAAGCAACAAGAGGATTGAAGGGAGGAATTGTCAAAGGTTATAGTAGCAAGGGATTAGGGCAAAAGGGCATGATTGTACAAAAGCAAAGCTATTATTGCCTTTTTTGGGCCTCATTCCCAAAGAGAACAAGTTGGTGCAAACTCTTTAGTATAGTTCAAAGACTCAGACTTGGACTCATACTCGCAAAAAGGTTCGACAAAAAGAAAAAACTCTAGTTTTACATAAAAAAACTAAAAGAAATTAATGCATTTAAAGAACATAAGAGCCATATTTGATACATTACACGTCATGAATCTCAAACAATCAATATATGAAATATCATCATAGTTGCAAACTTTAAAATGTATAACAACAACATAAGTTTACAAATGTTTACAAAATTAGATACAATGACATGTCCAAATGTGAAAAACAACAAACTAAAGACTACATCCTCCTCTTTCCTCTCCTAATATAACTTAAATTTTCACGCCTTGAACTAGTAGGCATTGAGGTATCTAAAAGAGGAGTTGATTCTTCTTCAACATCAAAGTCCTCGTCTTCGTCATCCTCTATCTCACTTGAATCAACCAATGCTACTACTTCTGCTGCTACACCTCTCTCTAAATTTGCAATATCTTCTTCAGTAAGGAGGACATTATCACCATCATCTTGATCAATGATGGTCCAATCACCATATGGATCAATTTCATCCAAGTCAATGGACTCATGTGAAACACCCTTCACCTTTCTAATGTGAAGGCGAAGGTTATACCGAACGAAGACAAGATCATTGAGTCTCTTTTGGGTCAACCTTTTTCTCTTCTTCAAGTGAATGTTTTCAATACACTCCAATGTCATTCACACCCAGAAGCACTACATGGCTGAGACAAAATACAAATGACCATCTTTTGAAGATTAGGTGTGCCAACATTATAATTCTCCCACCATAAATCTACAAAAAAGAATTTAGAAATATTAAAATTAGAAATTTAGAATTGAGTAAAAAATGTAAGTTTGTAACAAATTAACAATTATTATCAAGTTTCTAATTTTTTCTTCTAAGTATTAAACAAATTGTTTTACCTGGTTGTTCTCTCTCTCTCTCTCTCTCTCTCTCTCTCTCTCTCTCTCTCTCTCTCTTGTCAATTGCTTGTTGCAAAGAGTAGAGTATACCCCTTGCACCCATGTGGATCTTGAACAATGAACATCTCCAAATTGATAAATAAGAATTGTCAAAGACTCAAAGTCAACAATGAACATTTCCAAATTCATAAATAAGAATTGTCAAAGACTCAAAGTCAACAATGAACATTTCCAAATTCATAAATAAGAATTGTCAAAGACTCAAACTCAACAATGAACATTTCCAAATTCATGAATCATAAATAAGATATAACAACTGTCAAATCTCACCTCCAACTCATCAAGAACCTTGTCTCTCAAGTCACGGTTAGGAGCCATCTTATCAATGCATGTAATAACACTTGCCATGTCCTCATCATCAACCTTTAATGAATTAGAGAAGTAGAATCTTGGGTTCAAGTAGTATGCCAAGGCATGTATTGGTTGGTGGAGTTGGTGTGTCCACCTACGATCAATGATGCGTCAAAGGACTTCATATTTCTTTGAATTCCCACCATAGTAATGTGAAATGGCCTCTTTGGCCCTATCCATAGCCTCATAAATGAAACCCATCGACATTCCCTCTCCATCCACCAGACAGAGAACCCTTAACAAAGGTTCTGTCACCTAGAAAAATGAAAACAAACTTAAATTATTATAAAATTAACCCCTAATAAAATAGCAAGTAGTTTATCTTGTATAAAGTTTATATTTGGTTTTTTCACTTACCTTGATTAACTTGTCTCCACTTTTGTTGAACCCATCATAAAAAAATAATACTTACTATCTTCTCCACCTCATGTTTTTTGGCATATGTAGATTGCAACCAAGCATTAGACACAAACATTTTCTTAAGATGAGGATTGACACCAAGAATGCTTTACAAATGTAAGTAAATGGTTGGCAAATCGTGTCACTCTTGGTTGCACAAGGTCCTTGCCATTTGTGTATTTTCTCATCAAAGAGAGGACCCATGTATGGTTGTAGATGAATTTGGTGACACTTTTAGAATCTTGAACCACCCTTTTCACCCAACTAATATTTCCAGTGTCCTCTAACAACAAGTCCAAGTAGTGTGTAGCATAAGGACTCCATGTAATTGTGGGATGCTTCTTCATAAGCATTCTACCCATAGATACATATGCAACAATGTTTTCTGTGATAATTTGGACAACATTCTCAACTACAACTTCCTAGATCACCCCATCTAACAAGTTGCACAAAGTCTCAACAATTTTTATTTCATTTGAGACATCTATAGACTTGAGGAATACCATTGCACCATTAAAAGCCACCAAGAAGTTGAGGAGAGTCCTATCTCTTCCATCTATCCATCCATCAGATAAGATGTTGCATCCTTTTCTCTTCCAATTTTCTTTTCTTCTGATCATCAACTACAACCTATGTATTTTGCATTGCTTTCTCTAGCAATGACCCACTAAAGTCATAAGCTATTGGGGCCTTAAACCCCTTGTCTGCAACTGTAAATGTGGTAACCGAACCTTCCCAATATGAGTTGTTTGCTGCATTGAAAGGAAAATTGTAGTATGAAATTTTTTTTGCTGCTATCATTGCTTTCTCATGTTTTTCTTTATTCCATCATGTACCTTCAAGTGAAGGTTGTGCTCTTGGAAATAGGTTATTCCAAAAAAATGGGTTTGATGAAAGAGGATTCTGAGTCTCAACAACCTCATCTTCATTGTTAGCAGTAGAAAAATTTAATTGATTATGAAAGGTTTCACTTTTGCGAGTGCAGCCAAGGGGAGTTGAACTACATGCATTTGCATTCATTGCAGCTATCATGCATTCTCTTATTTTTTCCCTTTCTTCTTTATGCAAGTCATATTCAACAAGAAGGGCCTTCATGTGTCTAATAATATCTGGAGTTGTCTTGGGGCAACCTTCCACACCTTGTCTGGATATTCTAGCAAGGTGGTATTTTAATCTATTCACTCCTCCTGTCATCCATTTACCACATTTTGTGCAAGCCACCTCTCTCTTTTTATTTCACCTTATTCCATACTTCCACGCCCCATCTTTCTTTTTTCCTAATTTTGGGACTACCTTACCCTTTCTATTTGAAGTTGACATAGTTGTTACAACATGAAAAAAAAATAAAAAATCAATAGGGTTTAATGAAAAACAACCAAAAATTGATAATGAATTATTTGATAACAATAGCATAAAAAAAGATAAATATGCAAGGGAATAAGTCAAAAGGGAAATATAATTTTTTTTTGCAAGCATTTCCCCTTGTTTTTAAAGATTTTCTTGATTTCTAATTGAAGGGAAAAAAAGAGAGTAGAAAAAATCCTTACTTGGATGCATTTTTCTAATTTGATGTTGATTCTTCAACCTCTCCACAACCTAAAACCCTATTATGATAAAGAGAAAAGAGAAAATGAGAGAAAAAGAAAAAATACTTCATTGAAGGGTCAGACATGTTGATAGGACGACACGAGTCTATGTGAAAGACTCACAAGACCCGATGTAGGACTCAGGAGAGTCCATGTGCAAAAACTGTTGATATTCAGGAACACTGAGAAGGGGCGGTGGGGGGGGGGGAATCAATGTTCTAATCCTTTTAATCTTATTAAATTGATCTCTAAACAATAAAATTAATTCAATGAAAATAAAAAATAGCTGAAACACAAAACAAACATCCACATAATCATAAAAATATGATTTTTTTACATGGAAACCCAGTTAAGGGAAAAACCACGGTGGGGATGGAACCTACAAATGATTACTTTGCAGAAGTAATAACCCTGTTAAAGGCTTGAGTACAATAAGAGTGGAATGCACATGCATTGAGACTTACAACCTAAATCTCACCACTTAGTTACAAAAGAGGGCTACAACCCTTACAAAAACATATTGCTTTACAAAATGATTTGGACTACAATCCAAAATAGTGAACTTAAGATAGCATCACATATACCAATATAGTTCCATGCAAGTACAATACAAAATTCCTGCTCAACAATCAATCGAACCAGTGATTACCTATCTTTTGAAAATACAACATCACACCATAACATATCTAACAATCACTATCCTTAATCATCACAAAAGCTTGATCTTATATACCCAATTGCAAAAATAATATCTCAACCAGTTGACTTCAAGAACATAAAATTTAGCGTGCGAAGTGTCAACCAAATCCATTATCAAATCTTTATGCTAATACCATGTTAGCTAAATCAAAACAAACTGATAAACCGATCAACTAATTGATCTGCTAATATCACTAAATGATCTACTGGCTGGTTGTGACTGTTCTTCATTGAATACTGATTTCTGCCACTTAGAACTCCATAACTCAATCATTTGCCATCATGAACTAGTGTGATCATAGAATAAATTTGTATATACCCTATAGAATCTTATCCTAGCTGCACAACTCAAAACTTGAAGTCTTTTGTCTATACCAATTCGTATGGTTTAGCCCACATACTGTCCTCATTCTTCCATACTTAGCCAACTTAGCAATCTAACCTTCGGTATGCACAAAATAAGATAAGTGACCATACGAATCATGTATGGTTGCCATCAATGACAACATACAAGCTTTGATATCAATGTCTCTTTCCAACAATCTCCCCCTTTGGCATTCATGACATCACTTAGTGAAAAATGATTAAGTGTCCAAACAAAATGCCAAACTCCAAAAATATTGCTCTCCCTATCCAAAAACTCGTGCTCCCCCTGAGTTGAATGCTTCATTTTTCACTCCTTATCTCTCCTCCTTTGACATCAATGACGAAGGATGGGGTGCTCCACAAAATTTGACTTCCAAAATCCTATATAAATCTTGCTATGTACAAACATGCAAAAAAACTTACATAAGTTTGAATACATCTGAGAAATTATTCTCCAAGGCAGAAAAATTTGTCTCCCAACTCTTTTTCATGATCAAGCCATTATTTCAATCTGACCATAGATGACATAAGACAACTTCTTTGCAGCAACAAGGTATGGTGCATCAAGATAGGTGTAGGCTGCCTTTGCCTCTTTCAAACCATTCACCAAAACATCAAGTTTAGGAATAGTTAAGCTCATCAACTCATTGATCCATCTCTTTTAGTTGCAAGTGTTCTAATTTTTTCATTCAATGAAGTCACTTGAACTTGATGGTCTGAAGTTAAGCTCTTCAAAGGATCATATGCCTTTTCTTTCTCAGATAACTTCACCTCACTTTCCCTTATAATCTTACCAATATCATAAACACATTTAGGGTATTTAATGCAATCTCTATAAATTTTCCCTCCTTGGTTAGAGCATCCTTTACCCTCTAAATTGAAACTCCCAATGATTATTTGTCATTCACAATCATGGAAATCAATTTCTTGAATCTCTTCTCATCAAATTCACTTTGAACCTTCACCAATGCTGATTTTTCTAATGACTCAAAGTGACCATTCACTGGATTCAACAATCCCTCAAGTTGACTTGATTGAGTGTCATTCCGATTTACTATGTAGGTCGGCATGATCTTACTTAATACTTTTGATACTCGAGCTAACAATTTATTGTCCTTCATGAGAGTCTTCAAAATTTGTTCCCTTTCTTTGGCTTGAGATACCAAAGAAAGTCCCATCTAATGAACTAGATTGAGAGTGTCCAACTGAATTGGACTTGAAATGATTTCGATCTCATGCACATCTTTTCTTTCCTCATCAAGAATTTTAGTCTATGCCTTCACAATGTCTCTTGCCTCTATTTTGTGCACAATTTTCTCCTCAAGAATTCTCTCCTAAATTCCCTCATGAGTTCGATCTGACTTTTTGTCTCTTTCTTCACTGACAACTTCATCTTTCTTCTGATTATCATCAATTATTTTCTCTGCCTCAACTTCTCCTTTATCTACCTAAACATTTGAGATCTTTGACTGATCATCAGTCTGATTACCTTTTGTAGTATCTTCCTTCTCCTTGTCATGAAGAACATAGTCTTATTTTGTTATAGTCATTATAATTTTGGTAACTCCACCTATCATACATTCTTCATCAACCGTAGACTGAATTGAAAAAGTTATAGGTACTCCATAAATAAAAACACTAGACTCTTCATTAGACATTTGAAATGAAGTATCCATTGCATCAAGAGGCTCACTTTCATAAACAATGGAATAAACATGTGTCTCCTTCCTATCATCCTTCGATGCAACATCATATCAATTGTTCAATAAATTTTTTGCATTACTTATTCTATCTCCTTAACTACTTATGTTTTCCCAACCATGAGCTTGTTTATCCTTGATTTCTCATCAATTCTTTCTTCGCTTGCTAAAAATGTTATTAATTTCATCTTTAGCAATAATAGGACAAATATTGACCATAGTCCTCTCTCTAATCTTCTTATCCTCATCTTGTGATGTCAACCTTCTTGCTTCTAAGATGTTAAATAGATCATCAAGAATGTCCCCTTTGATCTCCACTAAAACTTTGTTATACTTGTTTAGATAGATAATTACTCCTTCCTCTAACAACCTCTTTTCTTGTTCATCATATATGTTGTAATACCTTTTCAATTGAACTATTATGCCATGAACAATCATATTCTTCAATACATAATTAACTATAAAATGTGGCTTACCAATGCCAATCTTCTGTTTCTTACTTGCTGGATCATCTTCTGATGCTGAACCACTAACAACTTTAGTTGCCTTGGCTCCTATTCTTAGTTGCTTTACTGCATCATTAAAGTCTATAGCTTCATATTTATCATCATCCTTAGTCCCTTTATACACTCTCTTGGTCTTTTCCTTAACTCTCTTTCTTGTAGATTCAGATTTGTCCTTCGGTATTATTGGTTTGGACTAGGATGCCTTTAGTGTATCAGATTTCTTGGCAACTGCAAGTTTCTCTTTTGTAGGACTAACTAATGTCTTCACTAAACTTCTTGTTTGTTTGCCTCTAGATGATGATATAATAGGTATGTAAATAAGAGGTGCATCATCATCAACATCAATAGCATACCACACTTCTTCCTTCTTTCTCTCTTCCTCTTCAAATTTCTTCCTAGCTTCTACCATTTCGTCTTTTGTAAATCCCATTCTTTCACCCATCAATTTCAATTCTTTTTTGGTTTTCCTTTCCATTGTAGGTCTGCTAACCTCCAAATGAACTCTTAGGATTTTCTTCTTATAGGTTCTGAACCTTTCCTCTTTAGGATCCATTGGTTTGTTTAGCAAGTCTTGCACATACAACTCAAGTAGATCAACATCAACTTTGTAACCCATAGGCATAACCCATGAGGTCCTTGGCTCTATTTCTTCCATCAAGCATTCATCAATTTCTACCATGAAACAAATAGAATCTGTTGGTGTTTTGTTTCCTGCAACCTTCTTTCCTAGGTGGGAACTTGAGAACCAAGTTGTGGGACTGAGAACGTGGAACACAAAGTCAACACCGTCAGTAGAAAAGAGACAAGAGAAATCCAATAGAACAAGGTATGAAGACCTCCTTCACTTCAAGCTCCACATCACTAAGGTGGGTAGGCCTCATTTGCACACACATGACTTCCTTGTGCTAAACAAAAGCTTGCAAATACAGAACTATGGAATAGCTTTCAAACCCCTTTAGGTAACATGCACCTCAGTGAATTTTGACCATATCTTGTGCAATATCCCACTTGCATAGAGTAAGTCTGGAAATTAGAAAATACCTCTAGATCCTCCTATCAACATGAAAGGGAAAATGGTTTTGTTTATATTTTGGATGAATGGATATTTGAAATACCCCAAATCTCTCATAGACCAATGCCTTATCCAGTGGGCAATAGAGTCAAATATATCACTACAACAGAAAACTATGAAATAAGAAGACAATGCAATTGAATATGTTAATGCCTTACATCGATCATATACCATATATCAAGTTCTACTTGTGTATCCACCTGTGTATCTAGATATACAACTACCTATTCAAAGAATTTAACCCTCCCCTTAGAAGAGACCCATAAATAGATAATACATTAATCAACATCCACTAAAAGACAAGTCTGACATATCCTTGATATCCAAACTCATACATATCTGAAGACAAATCCTAAATCCCAGTGATTCAGGAAGCAAATGGAGACAACTTGATAGCAGTAATAAAATGCTAAAATTTCATTCATAAGACACATTGTTACAATTCATATTCTTCTCTGAGAACCAAAAAGGAAAGAAGAACACCCTGTATGAAGAAAAGAGGGGAATATTTACAGAAGGAACCACTCTTGGAACTGGCTCTAAAAAATTACAGAGAATTAAGAACCCTTACACAATGAAAAAGATTAGAATATATATAAAAGGAAAAAAGACCTAAAAGATATCTCTGCTTGACATCTGTCTCCTTCCAGAACAACTTCATTCTGCAAAATATGTTTTTCCCTTCCCAAAATCTAATTTTTAAATACAAACACCATTACTGCTCTCACCCACTTGGGCAAATCTGATTTCCTTTACTGCCATTGAAATCCTCATCTCACGCCCTTTCCGTTGATATATAATACTTATATGTTCTTGTATCATCTTAAAATGGAAGCACTTCCATGTTAAGAGTGTTTAGCCCTTTGAGTAAGTGGTTTGGGGTCATATCAGATGCCTTGAATTGATCTGGCTTTCTCCCCGCTTTCTACTTCTTTTCTGCTTCATTCTAGGTGAAATTAGGGTTAGGATCTTAAGGATTCTTCTAAATTTCCCTATTTTGTGGCTCTATTTTCTAGGTAGGACTTAGAAATAGGTCATCCTGGCCTTCATCACAGTCATCATAGGATTTTATGCTTATCCCTGGCATTCTGACATGTTCTGGTATCATTTCTAGGTCTCTGGGCATCCCCAGGACCTTCTGTCCTGATTCTGATTGGATCTGGGACCAGGGTCAGATTCGAGGTCGAACCTAACTAGGTCAGGATTGAGCTTGATCCTAACCAGGTCAGTCCCAACCTTGATTTTTCCCCCTTCCTTCAAATCTTCAAAATCCTCAATTTTCGGGTATCGGGCTTTCGGGATATTATTTTCCCGCCTCCAGGTCGGCCATTTCGGGTTTTGAAATGGTAAATCCTTCAATTGCATTTAATCTAGGTATATTTTCTAAAGGTTAGGACCTAATTGGGATTTAATTCTCCAAGGTGGCCCCTCTAGAGGATTGTGCCCTAGTTCACTATAAAAGGAGGCCTTCCTCTCTCATTTTCACCATCCACTTTCATGATCAAGACACCAAGCTCTTGAGATTTTCTCAAGTTCAAGCAAGAATCCATTCAAACATTCAAGTCCTCTTCTCCATCTAAGTTCTCCATTGAAGATCAAGGATTCAAGCATTCAAGCTATTGAAGGGATTTGGTTCAAGCATTCAAGATTCATCATTTAAACCCTAGATCTAGCCATCATGATGGTGTGATCTTCCCTCAAGATCCTTTGGTTAATCTTCAAGATCTATTCATTCTTCTCTCAAGGTGGATTCCAAGCATGCAATCATTGAGGTTTGATTTACATTTATTGATGTTATGTGCAAGATTTTGTATCAATATACTTGTTTACATTCAAAATACAATTACATATCTATTAAATTGCATAGCTTCATTGTTAGATCCATTTCCACTACTTGCTAGCATTCCTATTTCAATTTCAATATTAAGGTTGATTCCAAACCGGGGTTTGACCAAGGCAAACCCCCCAAACAAACAACAAAAACCCCCATTTTCTTATAGGTACAGGTGTAGGATTTCGGATCTGAGAGCGAATTTGGATACCCTTTTCAGCGAACTTTCAAGATTTGTGAACAGAGACAAATTCGACCTTCAAATAAAGAATCTAGCCTTTGACCTTTTATGAGGGTCAAAGTCGACCTGAGCTCATCTTGGAGAAAGATTTCTGGGTTTTCTTTGTCTCAACATTTCCAGGCTGAAACAGGCTGTAGAATTGCCTGAAAGTACACACAGACATCAAAAAATGACATTTTCCAGATCTGCCCTAATTTAAGGTTAGTATTTGCATTTCAATTATTTCAGATTTCAAGCATAATCCAACTATAGGGAAATATAGGGTTTCTTTCTCTCTTTCATATTCTTCATAGATTGATTCAATTGTGCATTAACCTTTTGGTTGATCAAATTGGATCTCTCCTTTGGGAATTTAGATTTAGGAGTGAATCTCATATTTCCCCCACACCCTTACACATATAGAGGTGATTCCAAATTACCTCTATTCATTTTGGTGAACTCGACATACTTACTCTCCTTTTATTTTGTGGAATTAGATGCCCAATTGTGTTAGATTTTAGATCCTTTCTTGCATTTAGATTAGATCTAGTTTATGCTCTTGCATTTTAAATTCAAAAATACAAAAAAAATAAAAAAATAATAATCAATAAAATACAAAAATATTTCTTGCATTTCATTTATTATGGAGATTGTTAAGATGTTTTGGTGCATGGTCATGTTCTTTATTACTCTTCTTTTAGCATCTCTTTATAATACCTATGATGTTTATGAGAGTATCATTCACTTCATTATGTTGATGAACCTTCACTTTGCTCTTGCCTATGCTTTTGTGAAATTGACCGATACTAGTCTGCCTACATTTAAAACTTTTCTTAGCGATTTATGTGGTAGTCTTATTCATCTTTTGGATTATGTGAATAATTTGGTAGATGATACACCATCTCCTAATATTCCTAATCCTATTAATCCTAATCCTATTCCTATCAATCCTAATCTGATACCTAATTCTCCATCTCTTCATCCTCACTCTTCCCGTACGTATGATGGAATTCAAGCTATAGCTCAAGATGTAGATGTGCAAGATTTCTTTGATTTACCTTCTTCTCTGATTCATGATGATATTAAAGGAAAGGGTAAAGAAACTTCTTGAAAGCCTACTATCCCACCTTATACAACCTTTACTCATGAGCATGATAATCAATCACATCCTGTAGAAACTTTACATAATATGTATACTACTAGATATAATATGGTGACTAAACAAGGTTATAAAGGTTTAGGGCTAGGAGTTAATGAGCATGGTATTAGATTTCCAGTTCATATACCCCCTAAATCGGATATGTGTGGTGTTGGATGTTCAAAATCTCAAGTCAAGTTAAGTGGTGTTGATCATCGTCCTCCTCTTCACATTCTTCTCCCTACACCTATATTAGATAGCCTTAATACTCATCAAGAAGTCGCTAAGAAGGTATATGTTGAGCTAATGAATTCCAAGAAAGAAATCTTTAGACCTATGCCGATAGATGCTTTATACAAATGTATTTTTCATTATAGTAACAAACATTTACTTGCCGATTGTAAACATTTCAAGTTTATATGTTAGAGAAAGGGCTGCTTTAGGAATTATATCTCATTCTCGTGCAGTTTTACAATTCCTTCATAATTTTGATATAGGGGATTCCCCTCCATTAGATATAATGTAAATGTTCTTCCCCTCTTGTCTCACGACTGGGGGGCAAGAGGTGTATTTTCATCCAATCTCCTAGGATCCATTAGGTATTTTATTGGGGCTTAATTGGTATTCTTTCCTTCCTATTTTTCTATGGCTTTGCATTCTATTTTCTTGTCAAGATATCTTTCCTAGGACATGTGTTTTGCAAAGGTATCCCTTGTCTCTATTCCTAGGGGGCAAGGTACCTCTTTCTTTCTCTTTGTCTAGGGAACTACTTTCCTTAGCCTAGTGGTATTTGTTTACATTGTAATATTATTTCAAACATATTGATAGATGTTTTGACTATGGATAACCTTCTTATATGAGAAGTTGTTATCCGAGGTCGTCACTTCTTCTCTATTTTTCACATTATGTTCTTTATAAAATCTCATCCTTGCTTTGATGTTAGAGTTCTTTCCCTCATTGCAAAGATTCCTCTTCCTCTTGATTGCAAGGGGCTTGATGATTGAATATTTGTTCCCTCATTTTTGAAAGTTGATATTTTATCTAAAAGCACTCCTCTTTGGTGGCGGTCTTGTTGATAAGATCTCTTTCTTTGAGGATTCTTTTCCATGAGTGACATATCCTTTTCACGATTATCTATACTCTTGGATGTAGGGGTCAATATCCCTCACTAAGGATATAGTATACATTGTTGTAAATAGGATATCTCCTTGCTTTGTGAAGTAGGTATCCTCTTCCATCTTTGTTCCTACACTTGGGGGGCAAGGATGCCATCTCCTTCTTTTCTGTCTTTTCGGGATTCACCTCTTTCCTTGGTTAAGAAGTATTTATCTATTATGTGACATCTAATCATACATGAAAATTTTGGTTTGCATTGAGAACCTATGTCCTTGATAACAACCTCTTTTGTTGTTTGACATTGGGTTTCCATGGTTAATATATCTCTCACCTCGGAAACTGAATAGTGTGCTATCCCTCATAAGGGTTACTTTCTTTTCACTTCTTGCATGATATCTCTTTACATTCGTCCCTTCCATGGCCTCATAGGAGCTGTGACCTTCTTGGCTTGGACTGGGTGTTGATTGAGGATATTGTCTTGATGCTAAAGAAGGCTTTATTCTTGTTCTTTTCTTTCCTTAACATGTCAAAATAGTATGTTTTTTCCATATTAAGGAGGGGGGCATATATAGGGTCTCCCTTGTACTATAGTTTTTTTTTTTTTATATGCTAAATCTTGGAAGGTAACACACATAAGTTGCTAAATCTTGAAAAGACATGCATTTATATGCTAAATCTTCCGAAGGTAACGCACATAAGTTACTAAATCCTGAGGAGACACGCATTTTTCAAGTTTTTCATTATGCTAAATCTTCTAAAGGTAACACACATAAGTTGCTAAATCCTGAAGGGACACACATTTCCAATTTCAAATATGCTAAATCTTGGAAGGTAACGCACGTAAGTTGCTAAATCTTGAAAATACACGCATTTATATGCTAAATCTTCTGAAGGTAATGCACGTAAGTTGCTAAATCCTAAGGAGACACACATTTTATATTCATAGTGATACAAGAAGGTGGATTTATGAGTATTCCAGAAGCTGTTAGAAGACGCATTACAATTGCAAGCATAGTTTATGGGTGAACCTATTTGGCTCTCCCTCTAGGGTGATTCATGGTAAGGTGGGCATCTTACTAGGCGAGGTAATCACTCTTTTCCCTTTCTCTCTTTTTGCTTTCATGCTAGTAGGATTGGATCACGAAGCTATGTTATTTATAGTGTTGTTCTTTTCTTTCTTATGTAAACATTTATGCTTTTATGATAGTTTTCCAAATATGATAGTAGTATAAGAAATATTTCTTAACAAGGTTTCTTATGCTAGTTGATTTGGGTTTGTTTTAGTACTAACCCCTTTTTTGTGTCCTTTTGTCTGTTGCACCCTTGTGCATGTATGTTGAGTTAGAATCCTTGGTATGGGGGCTAGTGTTCTTGACTAAGTGTCATTCTATCTCATTTCGAATCCACTGGGATCTCTTCTTCCTTCTCCTTTACCAAGAGTTTGCATTGAGTCCATACTCTTGCTAAAGTGGGGCCTTAATGTATCATCTTAAAATGGAAGCACTTTCATGTTAAGAGTGTTTATCCCTCTAAGTAAGTGGTTTGGGGTCATATTGGATGCCTTGAATTGATCTTTTCTTTGATCTTCCTTTCTCCCCACTTTCCACTTCTTTTCTGCTTCATTCTAGGTGAAATTAGGGTTAGGATCTTAAGGATTCTCCTGAACTTCCCTCTTTCATGGCTCTATTTTATAGGTAGGACTTAGAAATAGGTCATCCTAGCCTTCATCATAGTCATCATAGGATTTTATGCTTATCCCTGGCATTCTGACATGTTCTGGTATCATTTCTAGGTCTCCAGGCATCCCCGGGACCTTCTATCCTAATTCTGACTGGATCTGGGACCAGGGTCAGATTCGAGGTCAAACTTGACTAGGTCAGGATCAAGCTTGATCCTGACCAGGTCAGTCCCAACCTTTATTTTTCTCCCTTCCTTCAAATCTTCAAAATCTTTGATTTTTGAGTATCGGGCTTTCAGGATATTTGTTTTCCCGCCTCCGGGTCAGCCATTTCGGGTTTCAAAATGGTAAATCCTTCAATTGCATTTAATCTAGGTATATTTTCTAAAGGTTAGGACCTAATTGGGATTTAATTCTCCAAGGTGGCCCCTCTAGAGGATTGTGCCCTAGTTCACTTTAAAAGGAGGCCTTCCTCTCTCATTTTCACCATCCACTTTCATGATCAAGACACCAAGTTCTCAAGATTTTCTCAAGTTCAAGCAAGAATCCATTCAAACATTCAAGTCCTCTTCTCCATCCAAGTTCTCCATTGAAGATCAAGGATTCAAGCATTCAAGCTATTGAAGGGATTTGGTTCAAGCATTCAAGATTCATCATTTAAACCCTAGATCTAGCCATCATGATGGTGTGATCTTCCTTCAAGATCATTTGGTTAATCTTCAAGATCTATTCATTCTTCTCTCAAGGTGGATTCCAAGCATACAATCATGGAGGTTTGATTTATATTTATTGATGTTATGTGCAAACTTTCATATCAATATACTTGTTTACATTCAAAATACAATTACATATCTATTAAATTGCATAGCTTCATTGTTAGATCCATTTCCACTACTTGCTAGCATTCCTATTTCAATTTCAATATTAAGGCTAATTCCAAACTGGGGTTTGACCAAGGAAAACCCCCCAAACAAATAACAAAAACCCCCATTTTCTTGTAGGTACAGGTGCGGAATTTCAAATTTGAGAGTGAATTTGGATACCCTTTTTGGTGAACTTCCGAGATCTGCGAACAGAGACATAATCAACCTTCAAATAAAGAATCTAGCCTTTGACCTTTTATGAGGGTCAAAGTCGACCTGAGTTCATCTTGGAGAAATATTTTTGGGTTTTCTTTGTCTCGGCATTTCCACTCCAAAATAGGTTGTAGAATTGCTTGAAAGTACACATAGACATCAGAAAATAACATTTTCCAGATCTACCCTAATTTAAGGTTAGTATTTGCATTTCAATTATTTTAGATTTCAAGCATAATCCAACTATAGGGAAATATAGAGTTTCTCTCTCTCTTTTATATTCTTCATAGATTGATTCGATTGTGCATTAACCTTTTGGTTGATCAAATTGGATCTCTCCTTTTGGAATTTGGATTTAGGAGTGAATCTCATATTTCCCCCACACCCTTACACATATAGAGGTGATTCCAAATTACCTCTATTCAGTTCTGATAAAAATTCAACCTCCAGATCAAATTCCCGTGCACAATTGAAGTCATTTAAATTTTCAAATTCTAACGTATAGTCTGACTATGATATCTTTTTCAATTTTACATAGGCCCTTTAAACCTTGATGTGGGTCCACATGCCACGTGGCATCATCCCATTGGTCTACCATTCCATCTCATCACCCTGTCACTAGTGCCACATCATCATCAAGGCCATGTGTCAACCGCTGATTCGCTGCTTCACCAACTGGACCTCCAAGCTGCATCTTATCTACCACATCATCGTGGGACATGTGTCATCCAGGCGTGATCTCACGATGACTTACTTTTGGTCATCTTCTTCATTGAGGGATATTGCCTACCATCGATCTTGGAACACATCCTAAGAAAATATGAATTCATCACTGGACACTTGTCGATCATGCGTGATACCGTGATGGTAACTTTCACACATCTTCCTCATTGAGAGATCGCGTCTATCATCAATCTTGGGTGCGCATCCTGAGGCATGTGACAAGTTTCTCATGACGTTGTGTCAAAATTATCTATCTCTCACAGGACCCATTGCCACATCACCTCCAGACATTTGCCACCTCATCACCTTGATCCATGTGCACACGTGAAAGAGCTCCATTTGGGAGTCCACACTTGGTTACCATAATATTGTGCACTTTGCTATATTAAGAACTTGTTTCCCTTTCACACCATGAATGTGGGATAAATTCCATTTAAATTATAATACTCTCCTCCAAAAATACCTCGTAATACGCACCCAACTGGCATGCATTGACTGGCCCCACACAATTCCGAATTGCCTCCTCTTTACCTTCCTTTCTTCTCTTTACAACCTTACCTGACTGTTATTTCTTTTAAACATCTCTTGTGCACTAATCTGGGTGCATGTGGGATAAATATCTCCATGTACCACCCCTTTTATCTTTTCCTTACTAGTGCATAATGCCTGGTCTGCAAATGTATTCCCTACTTCTTCTTAAGGCCTGCAAGAAACAACAAAAGGCCTGCGTGTAGCACCTCTTGGAGGCATGAAACACCTCCTTGGAGACACGTGCAACCTCAAGAGAGGCATGCACTGCCTCTTTGGAGGTATGTAGAGGGGAAAGGAAGGTACTCCAGCATAAAGGAAAACATGCATGTATATGCTGGAGGGAAAAGGGTGTGCACCAAAGGAAAGTAAGCATAATGCTTAAAAGAAAAGATCGCAGTGTTAAATGAAGGTATGGCGATGCGGGAAGAGGCATGCACAGTGCTAAAAGAAGCATTACGTGTGAACATGCAATGAAGATGTCAAAGTTATTTAAAAAAATAATGAGGCAAGTTGGGCCACAAGTGGGTCCGGCTAAAAAGATTTCATTTTCAAGCAACCGAACCTCAAATATGATCAGAATGGGTAGCTTGTGCATTTGGATCTGATTTGGACAACACTGTATCGATCAAAAACTTATTTTTTAACAATCTTTGCAAAGTTGCCAAACTGAACAAACTGCCTCCAATAACTCACTTGAAAAATTGATCAAAATATATCACCTGACATCGACACTTGGCAAACATGAACTTTGCACTACAGACATTCACTCTACTAGATGGATTTCCACAAATAAACACAGGGAAAAAGATTTTAAAACTCAAAATCACCTATTTGAATTCGTTCTGTAAACACAAATTAATATCACAAGGAATTGCCTCTAAAAAATGATGCATTAAAATATCAAATGATAACCTGAGGCTCAACCACTGATCTTGGTAGAAGATTGATATACAAGGAATGCAAGGAAACAAATCTTATCTCAAAACAAGCATCTTGTAACAAACTATGAATTTCTAAAAGTAGCCATTCTATAAAGTTGATTCTGTCAAGACTAGCCATTTGCATAAAACACCTATTGTTCTGACTTCGCAAACCTATCAAATGGAAACTTCATGGCCTGAAACCCTGGATGTAGATTCACTCTCACATATAGAAAACAAGGTTATAATTAGATTTCCTAGATGATCAATTGATAATCAAGAATTAATCTTCAAAGTCACCCCTTCAGAACTTCCTGAATTTAAAATAGTGAAACTTGCAGAAATTAGATTTGGTTTTGACTGAGCAAAGTGGTCACTGGATTGGTCATGATCTAAAAATCATCAGGGAGGCTCATTTCCATGTTTGAAATGTAGAGGAACAATCAATTTCTCCTATTGATGAATGAGGTGCAATTTGTATGGTCTCAAAGTAGGCCACTTAAATTCTGCATTTCCACGTTCAGACAAACTGAATAAAATGCAAACAGAAAGGCCTTGGTAAACTGATCATATGAACTCATAGGAATTTGAAAAATGAGCATGGAGATTCACTTTCATGCCTACAATATACTGTGACATTCCTTATGCCATGACTATCAATTGGGTGTTAGACACAAACCTCTGAAGTAGGTTATTCAGTAAAAACTGAATAGATGCAAGATTGCAGATTTGGGTAATGACCTCCAAATGGATAACTCCAAAACACATCAGAACTGAGATTTGAGAGTTGTAACCCACTACATTTGGTCAATGATAGGCAAGAAACACATGTCCCAAGCTGTATCCTATGAAGATCATCAAGCACTTTTTCACTTGTATTCAAACTAGGGTCCTTTAAAATATCTTTTGAGGTAATGATTTGTGCCTTAGGAAAATTTTCAAGTAGTTACTCAAAAATTCAGGCAAAATTTTAGAGCTCCAACAAAATCTTCATATTTCTCCACTATCTCTCTAGGAATTTTGTATCTTTTCTGCATTTCCTCTTGAAAGACTTTAAAGTATCCCTATACAATGCTTCTCCTAGATGTACTTTCAAGAATCTAATAGAAATTTCTTATCTAAATTGCAACAAGAACATCTTTCTTCCATGTAATATTATTGATTCTTGGAAAATAGTTCTTGAAATAGAAAAAAATATAAAGAATTAGTGAACCATACTGAAAATTTTCTTCTCATCTTTCTTTATTTTGGCCGAATTCTCTAAGAGTTTCACTCTTAGAGCCTTACAAATATCATACTCTGTATTTTCCTTCACAATCCTATAGGTAGTATGAATGATAGTGCTAGAAATTGAGTTTTGCTTTCTAGAATGGTATACCTTCTATCCCAAAACCATTAATGCGAACCTAACTTTTGGTTGCCTGATATTATTCCATATCATCCCACACTCTCCCCATTGAGATCCAATCATTTGAGCAAAGAAAACTTTAGTGGTGATTATTCTCCATTTGGTGAATGTCGCCCGTCAGCATCCCGCAATTTGGCGAATAAATTGCCCATATGGGACTGACCCCATCGCCCTGCATTTATGAAAATTGGGTCCAATGCCTGAGTCATCGCCAAACGGTATATTAAATTTTGTCCATTTCTTACACATTTTCACCAATGGCATATACGTCTTGGGCACGATATATTTTTTAAATTCACCTATAATTTCAATGCGGCCCCAAATGGATGGCCTATATTCACCGATAGTTATATATAAATATTTTTTAGGCGGCCCCAACTTTGCCAGTTATTTTACGGACGTGTGTCTCAAACTGATGGGTTTTCGCCACCTATTTAATCATACCAAGGTACTTTCAACCCATAATCGCCTAGGAAATAACACGTCCAAGGTACTGGCGACCCATAATTGCCACCTTTATTAATCATACCAAGGTATTGGTGACCCATAATCGCCTAAGAAATAACACAAGATGTGTTATCATTACGTGGGCTTCGCCAAATATTTGGACACTGACCTAATACCTCCCACCCAATTCACCAAAAGAGATTAGTATAAATACATTCATACATCAGTGTTATTGTACACAATTTGGAATCTTGGATCGGTTCAATTTGATCGATAGCGAATTTCAGACTGTCTCACTGTTGAGTCTCGACTGCTTTGGTGAGTCAAAGGTAAGTGATTATTATTCTGAATTTCTGTGACTATGTAAACATTGTATATTATAGTTATGTTGTCATTTGTCACTTCTTCAACAAGTAAACATTTTTTTTACATATTTTTATCACTAGGCTGGTAGCCAATCGAGATGTCGAACAAGAATAAGGGTAAGGCTCTGGCAGATGGGGAAAGCCAAAAGAGGCCAACAAAATGCAGAACCTTATCATCATACTTTGGTCATGGTCATGGAAATGTTTCTGGCCAAAATAGGGAAGCTAGTGTTACTTCATTACAAGAAGATTTTGAACCTGAGGCTGAACCTTCATGACATATTGAAGAAGTCAGCGAATCTGATATCTCAGATCATGATGAACTTGAAGAAGATTTTCAGTTAAATACCTAGAGTAGCCATAATGATATAATCAACTTGGATGAAACTGAGAATGTCAGAAAAGATGATGGTGCAACTGCAGGGAAGAAAAGAAAATCCAAATCAAAGAATGATAGACTGTGGGATATGTCGAGGAATTTTCAAAAAGATTGGGTGTCAACATATCCATTCATTGAACCAGTGCCTAATCCAATTGAAGGGGAACCTCTGGTAGAATGCAGATGTAAGATTTGCAGCATGATAAATAAGAAGGAAAAGAGGTTGCAGCTAAAAATTGACACCATAGAAAAGCATATTGGTAAAGTTTACGAAAAGAAAACCATAGATGGAGTTCAAAAATCAATGATAAGATGGAAAACAAAGGAGGAATCTTAGCATGTTAGGAATGCATAATTATATAAATTTCAGCATAATATAAAGACGAAGCTTGGTGAAGTTAAAGGCTCTATTGAAGCTTTTTTTGGAAAAGCATTGGAAGTAGAACTAATGGGAAAAGCTATTCAGTTAAGTGTTGTGTTTAATATTTTGAGCAGAGGGCGTCCAATGACAGACTACCCATCATTGAGTGCTTTATTACACTTTCTGAAAGTTCGTAACTATCTTAACAGTCACTGGTCAGTAAACAGTGGATGGGAATGGGCAAGTTGTCTTGCCGAGGTTGAAAAAGAGGATTTGAAGGCAAAAATTAAAGAGTCAAATTTTATTGCATTGTCTTTAGACGAGGTCACAGCAGTAGACAATACTTCTTGGGTATGCATGCATGTTTATACTGTACATAATTTTTTTCACCAACCTCATCTACTAACTGTTGCTAAAATGAGGGATAATGCGATAGCGGAAAATTTATTTCAACTAGTAAAGAGTTCTCTAATTGGATATGGAGGTATAGATGACATGACCATTGCCAAAAAGCTGGTGTGTGTTGGAGCTGATGGAGCTTCAGTAATGCAAGGCCACAGGGGTGGTCTTTGCACAAAGATATAATCTTCTTGTGCACCCTACATTACTCCCATTCACTGCATGACCCATAGAATGAATCTAGCTTTTGGAGTTGTTAGCAAGCATGCTCCAGTACAAAAAAATGAAGTTTTAATCAAAGAGATCTACCAATACTTCTGTCAAAGTTTGAAATGATTCAGGGAATTTCAACACTTTGCTGAAGGACTAACCGACGGGAACAAGCTTCTTAAGGATAATGATACCAGATGGATCTCTTTGGATGGACCAACACATCGAGTTTTTTTAGAATATCAATCATTGCTTGGTCTAATGAACTCAAGTCGTGACGAAGCAGGGCAACCAAAATTTCTTGCGCTACTGTCAATGTTAAGTAATGTAGAGACACTATTAACATTAGTAGGTCTTCTCCCCATGCTTGAGGAAATGAGAAATTTAATGAAAAAGGCCCAACAAAGAGCTATGTATATCACATAATATGCTACGTTGCGTAAGTTGACATGCGTGACGCTCGATAATCTCTATCATTTATTTGTTGATGAAGTACAATTTGCCAGCTGGCTGAAAATCATAGATTTGGACAATCCTGATAACTTTTTAAAAATTGGTTCAAATGGGGAGTTATGTGTAGAAGTTCACGAAGTTGAGATACCAATGCACTAAAATGCCAGGATCGAGTTTGAGGAACTAGGAAAGAACCCTAGGAGGTGAGTATCAAGTGTTAAAAGGGAAGACTTTACCAAGATCGTTGAGTTTGTAACAGCTTCAGTGAAGCACATTGCCTTTGATCTTTCCTCACAGATTAGAGAAAGATTCCCTCTAGTCAAACTACTTGAATCCATGGCTATTGTGTTTCCTCATTATTGGTGTTTGAACGATCCGAAAGATTTTAAAAGTAGGCTACTAACTTTGATAGATCATTTTTGCAAAACCAAAGAGTTAGATGGAGTAACTCTAAATGGAATTTTAGATGCAAATCATTTGAGAGAGAAATTGGCTCATTTTTCATGGACAATGAGGGAACAATTTAATCTTATGGAGAACCCTATGGAAGATGGATCGGTAACAAGGCTTTGGAAAAACCTAGCTGAGAGTGAATTGTTGATTGATTCAATATCAGAATATTTCAAGGTTGCTGAATTATGTCTAACCATGATATTGGGGTCGGTGGAGGATGAGAGATTTTTTAGTGCTTTGGGATTCCTAAAGTCAAAGCTAAGAAACAAACTTGACAAGAATTTGGAAAATTGCTTGAGGCTCTATACATCCAGGTATGAAGTCAATACTTTTCCTTACGAAAGGGCATTGAAATTGTGGAGGAATAAATGTCAGAGAAGAGGGGTGGGCAACATGTCAAACCAAAGTGGGAGTGGGAGTGGGAATGCTAGAGACAATTATGCCATTGATCGGGACCGATGTACTGGCACTAGTACTGCTAGCGGTGAACATCAGTTAAGCGGAGGTATGCAGAGTGAAGAAAACATATCAAAGAACCAAGGAAGCTATGAAGTTGATGCCGATGAATCTGATGATCTCAGTGATGATATGGTGTGGAAGCTTGAAATTGAATTGTTGTAGAAGTAGCACTGAAGAATTAGCATGTCCTAGGTATTTATTAACTTTTTTCCTGAAGTCTACTATTAGTTTCTGTATTTCATCATCAATCATACATATCCCAATGTCAAAAACATGAATGTGGTTGATAATGTCATCAAGATTCAAGATTCAATTCCATAATTAATAATTATTAATGGTTTTCATTCACAATATTCAGCTAATATGGTACAATTCTTGTAGTTTTTTCATTATTTTGTTTGACAACATAGCAACTTGTATGTTACAATTCTTAGAGTTAGAAATACCGATTCTCATTAATTTAATTACAAATATGATACAATGTATCCATTCATTGATTAATACTAGTAAGAACACAACTCTCTGATTTTGTTTACAAAAGTCAATGACTCAATTCCCATTGGCAATGTAGTAAGCCAATGACCCTAAATTCCCTTTTATAGAAACAAGGGAGCAACAACAGCTTTAGGTCGATTTGCCTAATGTGAAGTCTCAAAATCTAAATCAGTAAGACAACTACAAGACTACAAGTCTACAACATCTCTACAACTTTAGTTGTACATTTCTGCATTTGACAGGGTGGTTTAGTAAATTAGCATAGGCAATAGCATCTGCAAGATTGCAACATTGATCCTGTTCAAAAATCAAAGTTCAAACTTGTTACTTTAAACTCAATTCTAGAGTCTAGACTGTAGTATGTAGGATAATATGAAAGATATATAGTAAAGATATAGAGATGATTGAAACTGAAAGTAATTTCACATACTATGATTCAAGATGATTCTGTAAGTTTCTTTAGTATGCTCCATTCTTCTTCGGTTGGAAGGGAAAATTTTTTGATGGTATGGTAAATGACCTGCATTCTTGTCAGAATTCCATACTTCGAAGAGCGAGTTTGAAGCAATGTTCCTTCCATTAGTGCATGCAAATTTGTGAATGTTTTGATGCACTTTGTAATGCCTTCATGAGTTCTGTCCTTAGGAAGGTTGCCTAAATCAGAGGTTCTTGTGTCCTCCAACTTTTGTTTGTAAGCTTCTCTTCCAACGAAACCCTTTGTTGACAAATTAGGTCCAGGACTTGGTAAACCAAGAGATATCAATTTGGCTATTTTATTGTTCATCTTGGCGAGCTTTGGCCCAAATAAAGCAAGAACTTCTTCTGCTTCTATTAGTTTCTAACATTTATGAAATACAGAGGTCACCTTTATTATTGAACCAACGCGGTCCTGAATTCCCTTGCTTGCCAATTGCCTTTCAGTAGTGCTGTTGATTTCTTGCATAATCTGCTTTGCAGTTTTCTGTCTCTGACCAAAACTTTTGTTCTCCTCAAGTTGCTCTTTCAGCTTCTCAAAAACATCTGTAAGAGCTTCATAGAGTTCAAACCAATCACACAACCTATCAGCAGAAGTCTTTATTTTCCCCCAGAAGTAATTTTTTATTTGCTTTACTGTATTATTTACATGGTCATTCAAGAAGTTTTCATAATTTTTAATAGTATTATTTTCCTTCTTTAGGTCTTCTTTCATTTCTGAGTATTGGTGTTCACTATGTTTCCTTATTTGCTTTGCTTTCTCTTCCCACTCTTTTGTTTTTACCCTCTCATTTTCCAATTCTTTCTTTAACTCATTGTTTACCTGTGCAGCATTCTCCAAGTTTTTGTATAAATTTACTGAAGAGGCTTTTTCATCCTGAAGTTTTTTTATCCCTTTTTTCCAATTCTTTCTTTAACTCATTGTTTACCTGTGCAACATTCTCCAAGTTTTTGTATAAATTTACTGAAGAGGCTTTTTCATCCTAAAGTTTTTTATCCCTTTTTTCAAATTTTTCCCTCAGAGTTTTCAATTTTGCGTCCATATGTTCTTGCTGTTCAATTAATTCTTTAAAGCCAGAGGATGAATTTTTTATCCTTTTCTCTAATTCTTTGCACCTGTTTACTGCTGCTTTCTCACTTGCCTTTACATTTGCTAGGTTTGCCTTTAACTTATCTATTGTGCCCTGAAGCTTTCCTTTCTCTCTCTCCAACTTCATCACTAAACTGTAGACCACTGGGTTGGTCATTTTGGACACGTTTATCTTGTCCACATTTTAAATTTTGGATAAATCCATTTGGAGGGTGCTAGCTTGAAATTCAGATGGATCTAATTGACTCTTTGGTGGATTGTTATCTCTAGCTGGGGGCATAACAACCATGAATTCTATCATATCTTTATTCGGGTCATATGTGGTTAATAACCTGTTGGATGCAGGTTCTGCATCACGAGCTGTAGCAATTGCTTCCATCTTCATTATCTTACTATTTTGTCTATTCTTGTTTTTTGATTTTTCATAGTTAGTTACAAATTCATTGTAATGAAAATCAGGATTTTGTGAGACAATTGAATGTTTGAATGGTGAAATAGCACTTGCACTGATGTACGAGCTTCCACCAATACCATGAGGATTACCAACACCTAGACCCATTACAAGTGGGGTTTGTGGACTGTTCTGAGGGTTTTGTCCTGAAGGATGGGCAATTGTTGGACTCACAGTCACCATTGGCACTATTGTACTAGTAGTACTACTAATACTTGTCATAACCTTTTGCTTCTTTACACTTTCTTGACCTTCGGGACCAATCTTTCTTGCATCTACATATTGATATAATATCCTTTTCAGACCACTACTTTTAGTTGTACAAATGATATTGCTAGCTGTGGGAGTGACAATTGATTTAGATTGAATCTGAGTGCTTAGAACAGCTGGAAGTGGAACTGTATTTGAAGCAGAAATAGATGGAATTAACTGAGTTGAAACCAATGTGAATGGAATTGACTAAGTTGATGATTGATCTCCATGCCCAAGGCCTAGTTTTTGACCACATTTTGGTGCATACCAAACCCCTTCTCCACTGGGACCCAAACCACCAGAACCTTGGTAGCCCATTTTTTCTACAATTTCTACCCCTTTGCTATATAGAAGTTTGGTGGATTCATCAACTCCTCTCTTAATTGCTGTACTGGATGAGGGATTCAAAGAATCCTGGTCATCGTAATCATCATCAGTATCATTGTGATATGCTTCAGCTGGATGCTCCTTATTCCACAATTCGTTAAACATTGTATCCTCTTCCACCTCATTAAGATCTGCAGAGGTCTTTGGCTCACCGAGATTCTTCCTCATTTCCCAAAATTTAGAAATTTTGGTTCAATTCCATCTAGCATCTATACATTCATTCATTAGCTCTTTTGGAATACATTTTGTAGATGGTTTATCAACTTTCTTGTAGAAATTGGACGATGTCATGGCCTACACTTTTCCTTTCTGTTTGTGCAATGCCATTATTTGTGATGACAATTCCTGTATTGACATATTATTTTCAGCAGCATATTTCTCCATCTATTTTTTGACCTCCTCCCAGGAGTCCATGTTTTTAAAATTTTCAATCAAAGGCATACTTTCATGTTGATATTTGCTTGCAAAGTTCCCATTGTCTTTAAGCCTTGCTCTAATTATGTTCAGTGGATCATACTGCCAGTGACTGTCAACATCAAATCAAAAAATTGAAAAAAAGGCTTCTACCACTTTGAATCCTCTTCTCTCAAATGTGAACCCTCCAAAGTAGAATGGCAAGGAGGGAAATATCATTTTCTTTTGTTGACCATTAAAGAGAACATCTGTGCTCTCCATTTGTCATACATATTCCAATGCAAATACCCTCTTTGTTACATGTATTGGAAGTTTGTAGGGTTCTACCCATGAACTGTAAAACCTTAACACAGTGTACTCTTCTATTAAGTACCAGTCAGCCAATTGTAGTTGACTTCCGAGTTGAATGCAATTTCTACAAATAACAGGCAATCTAGGCATTGGAGTGCCTGTAATTTTATGGTACATTGGTGCCAAAAAGAAGTCTACAAAATTGTTGTAGTTCCTTCTGTTATCAATCATCCTTATCTGAGGTGTCCACTCATATATTGGATTTTGGCCTTGAGTCTAATTGCAAAGCTTGTTTGCCTGAAATAATGCAATTTCTACAAGTAACAGGCAATCTAGGCATTGGAGTGCCTGTAATTTTATGGTACATTGGTGCCAAAAAGAAGTCTACAAAATTTTTGTAGTTCCTTCTATTATCAATCATCCTTATATAAAGTGTCCACTCATATATTGGATTTTGGCCTTGAGTCTGACTGCAAAGCTTGTTTGCCTGAAATAATGCATGATGCTTTGCTAGGAAAAGATAGCACAAGTAGGTTGTGAATCTAAATGTGTTCTCTGAACCTCTTTGAATCATTAGTAATTGATCTTGCATGCAATGAACAATGTGCTCAATAAAATAATATTTTATTGGTTCTTTTTCAAAATGAATATGATAAAGCATTTCAAGAATGCTGGCACCCACTTGTTTGTTACTATCCAATCACAAACAAAATGCTAGCAAGGAAATACTGTCCTGTGCCCACGGCACAAAAAATTCAAAATCATAAGGAGGCATATGATCTAGACTCAGACTACAATCACTTGTTATTCCTCTGATATAAGAATCTCTCTATTTTGCATCTAATTTTTCATAATCCTTTGCCAGCTTTCCCAGGTCAATGTGTACATTTGAGTGTTGTTGTTGAAACCCTAGGTTCAACAGACTAGCAAATTCACTCTAAGTTATGGACAAAATTTCCTCCTGAGTATTTTTATTCACAATTGCTTTTCTATTTTCATCATAATTTTTGGCGTAGAGCATAACAATTTCTGGGCAAGGGAATACTTGAGGTAACGCCATGTGTGCCGACCCAGCTTCTCACGGTGCAATTTTATTTGCAGTTGCATTTACCCTAGGGTTAAATGAATAAAATTTTGAAGCCTTATTTGGATGGTTCCACTTGTTTTCAAGTGCAAATCTAATCTCCATTATACCCTTATTTCCATGAATAACAGGATCATGTATATCATGGAATAAATCACTGAAACCTGGTGTTTTAAGCATATTGTGGAATTCTATTATTTTGCCCATCATGTTATTCTTGGTATTTGTAGCTACAAGCCTATAGGGGTGATTCAAAATTAAAAGCTAACAGACTAATTTTTTTTATATAATATAAATAGTAAAGTTGTAAATCAAGAGACTTGAAAAATTTAAAATGCGGGACGTAGATTTTTAGGATTTTAGTAGTTACACTTACCCATTGACGTTCACGTTGCCCTTAGTTTCAATTTTTGTAGAGAGTTGAGAGACTTTGTAGTTTTTTTCTTTCCTCGGAGTCGAACCTCAATCCTCAACCTAGAAATTAAGAATCTGTAACTTTGTTGCACTGTAAGTTTGTAAATTGTAACCCCTTTCTAATTTCTAAATTTGCAGACCACATATAACTGCAAAATTAAAGAAACTTAAAGCACCAAAATTGTACAATCTATACTCTATAGTCATCACACCCTGTCAGTGTGTCACTTTCAGTTTAAATGTGAGTGGAATCATGGACCACTAGTTACTAGACACGCGTCATGAATCCGGAATGGGTTTGCTAATGTCACTGTTAACTAACCCGTCATAATGTATTAATGTCATTCATAATGTCACTGTTAACTATAAGTGGAATGTGATTATGTCAATGTGTTAACTGAGAAGTGACACGTGTCATGATTTCAGGACGCGTTTCAAAAGATAGGGTGTCTTTTTCCTTTCGGCCTGAAACTCAACTTCAGTCGTTGATCTATAAACATCCAATGGTAATGGTGAATGGTGTGGTACTGGTGGCCCCGTGGGTCGTGGGTCCCATTAACTAGGCTACTCAAGATGACTCACATCACGAGTCAGATGTGTCAGTGTCACGTCATCACCAAATTGAAAGGACATTATTATTTGTTGGTCGACCGAGGAGTTTAGTGACACGTGTAATGATTTCGGGACACGTTTGAAAAGATAGGGTTTCTTTTTCCTTTCGGCCCGAAACTCAACTTCGGTCATTGATCTATAAACATCCAATGACAAAGGTGAACGGTGTGGTGGCCCTGTGGGCTGTGGGTCCCATTAACTAATCTAGTCAGGATGACTCACATCATGAGTCAGACATGTCATTCTCACGTCATCACCAAATTGAAATGACATTGTTCAATGTTATTTGTTGGTAGACCGATGACCGTGCGAGGTGTTAAGTGACACATGTCATGATTCTGAGACGTGTTTGAAAAGATGGGGTTTCTTTTCCCTTTCGGCCCGAAACTCAACTTCGGTCGTTGATGTATAATAATCCAATGGCAATGGTGAATGGTATTGGTGTACCGTATGGTATTGGTGTACTATTTTTTGTAGTGATTAATTTTTTTTAATTTAAGATAATATTACTATTTAATTTTATTTGGAAACATTCTTTTATTTCAAACACATATATTTTAGAATTGTTATTATATTATCATTTTAATAGTACTATATTTTAATTGATTTTATTTTTGTATCATCTAATTAATATTAATTTTTTATAATATATTTAGAAATACATATATATAGATATTGTTATTATAATATTATCATTATGATAGTATTATATTTTAGTTATTTTTATTTTTATATCATCTTTTAACTATATTATTATTATATTTATCTTATATTATCTTATAACTATGCACATAACCTTTATATTATTTTTTATAGTAAAGTTTAAACTTATATTTTCTATGGGATTATTTATTAAAATATACTTATTATTATACATATTTTTTAGATTTATTTTTCACATTGTTAAAAACTTAGAGACTCAATTTGACAACTTTAATCTTTTAATAAAATGAAAGAATTATAATCATTATGTAAGTTGAAATATATTTCATATTTTATGATGTTACAAATTATAAATATAAGATATAAGTTTTTTTCATTTATATATGTTTAAATTATACTATGTTAGTTTACCATAATAAGAGTTAAAAAAATTACATGTGAAAAGTAATGTTCAAATTCTATATTATAATTTGTGAATATTTTTTAATGGAGAGTAATTATTTAAGTATCTAAACATCAATCTCATTCGTAGAGATATAATTGTACTTCAGACTATGTAATAAATTAAATGTGGGAGACACCATTTTAAATTTTTTATTAAACTACAGTTTCAATTAGTGAAGTTTAATTGTAATAGATATCTGAAGGAGGATATTTGTCGGCGTTTTTATATATATTAAAATAAATATAGATAAGCTAGTCTACAGATAACTGATAAAGCATTGAAGCAAGTAATTAAAATATTGCAATCACGGTTACAGAGAAGTATAAAATATTAAAAACCATTTTTGTACACAAAGCACAAATTGAAATGAGGTAAAGCTTGCAAAATTTCCATTGTATTTTTCATAAAATTATATTTACATTCTCGACTTGATACTATGTCTATAAACAAAAAGAAACATACTTGCTACTATGTCTATAAACAAAAAAAAAAAACCCTAAACGACTACAGTACCAGTACCAATACAAGGTAAGCTTTTAATATTTATAAAAAAAAAAAGTTTTTATAAAGAAAAATCAATTCTGCCCTTCTAGTTCTGTGTAGAATTCTGCAGAGAGGATTAGCTGCATGAATTCTTCGAGCCACACAAATTTCCCCGCCCGAGCCTCCTCTGTGTCAAGCTCAAACCACTTACGGAGAAAACCCCTGGCAATCAACGCCCATTTCCTATGGCACTTCAATTGCCCAGCAGTTAGGCACAAAAGAAAAGGTTGCATGGCCACATTCTGGCCTGGGAGGAGAAGCTTGTGTATTTGAATTGCCCTAGGGATCCCCACCCCTAATTCAGCATAGGCGACAATTTGAACATCATCCCCTAGCTATTCCTCTTTGAATACCCTCCTCAGCAGCATCACCATGTCAACCTTCGGTCCTCCAAGGTCCAGAAGGGAAACCAAAAAATGGGATGTAATGTCCGTGGCTACTTGGTACCTATCTTCATTATCAAGAAACTCTCAGCCCAACACCATTCTAACAGCCTTTGTAATGAAAGGCCCACCATCCTTACAAATTGATGCTAAAAATTCATCAGAAAAGGAACCCAGAAAGGCCTTCTGGGCCTCCTCAGAAGTGCATCTAAGATGAATGGGAGTGTCCATCTTAGATTACTTGCAGACTGTAAAACTTAAAATTGGTAAAACTAGAAAATTTAAAAACAAATTACTTGCAGAATGCGTCACTGCAGACCCTAAACAAACAATCAATCAATGTCGATGAATAATGAAGCTAGATCGTCTATAAATAGCCCTTGAATCCTTGATCGTTACTTACCAATCAATTATTTCTATCTTAATGGTATTAAATACATTGTCCTTGATATGCCTCTAAATCTTGCACGAAAATCTTTTCCCTAAATACATGCGTGTGAGAATTGAAAATTTTGTCCTTAATCTTTCACATCTGGCAGTAAATCTTTTCTATCAATAAAAAACTGTCAGAAATTGGCTGTACAATTTGGGAAGTGGTGTGTGGTAGCCAAAGAATGTCACTATCATTGACATGGCATTTAATTCTTTCTGGGTTAAGTGCTTTTAATACTCTACAGACAACTTACCTTGATACGTGTCAACATTCCGATGACTACCTCGACAATTCTTCTTCCTTCAAGAAATGTTGGCCAAAATTAAACCTCAGCCATTGATCTTGGATCATCAGACGGTCTGAGTTCTCAAATAATACATTTAACATAATTACAGTGGTAGTGGAAAATAATACATTATGCTTCCATAATATAAGGTCAAACAACCACGTCTTTAAACCATCACTTGCCAGTTGCCAATAATTTATGTATGTTAGGTTAGGCTACTTATTTCCCATCTTTTGAAAATCGCCAATAATTTATTTATTTTTCCATAATTAACGAACGATTAGCCAATACAATTATTTTTTCACCCTTCAAAAGAAAAGTATTCGCCTCAAATATTAAAATTTTTTACTTGAAAAGAAAATTATTCGCCTCAAATATTATAATTTTTTACTTGAAAAGAAAATTATTCGCTTCAAATATTAAAATTTTTTATTTGAAAAGAAAATTATTCGCCTCAAATATTATAATTTTTTACTTGAAAAGAAAATTATTCGCCTCAAATATTATAATTTTTTACTTGAAAAGAAAATTATTCGCCAGCAATTTATGAAATTTTCAATCCGGGGGGAAAAAATTGCCAATAGAAACTATAAAAAATCATGGATTTGAAAAAAAAAATCTCCTAGATTAAAACAAATTACCCACTAAAATAATGTACGATTCGCCAGGACTTTACACTTTTTCCTAAAAGGGGGTTTCTTAAAGTTATCCCTGCATTTGAGTAATAATATCTTTCTTAATGGTACTTAAGGCTGAAACTTCTCAACTAGCATTGAAACATGTGACTCCCTCTCATACTTTCTTGGTGATTTTGTATGGCTTATCTAACCACATAAATTGATCACACATACAACTTAGAACATATCTAATCCATTCGGTCTCATGAAAAATGTGAAAACTCATGACTTGAGACATATTCATTGTTTCCAAGATTTTGAACTCATCTTTCAGTTTACCATCAACACATAATGACCCATACATTTGACATATCAAATCTTTCCATAATTCTTCAATGTTGTAGTGGATATATGCTCGAATGTCTTCGACGCACAATACTTGACACAGTCAAGGTTGGTGAATCCAATGAAGGACCGACCGACCTTGCAGCCAAACCAATACACAATGAAAATACACAACAACAACAGATCTAATATAGAACAAAAGTCTTTATTCATCAAATCACTGATTACATGGAATGTGTCAGGCTGTAAGGCCTTCCCGGTTACGGCCAAATACAAAGCAAGTAAAAGTCTACAAGATCTCGTAGGATCCAAATATTTTCCACAACATTAGTACTCAGCTAGCCCAGGTCTGCAACACACAACACACTGGTAGGCATCCAGGAAAGATCTAAACTATTACTTAAACTTCCAAGCAATCTTCCTGTTCCTAAGCTCACAAGCTACTAAATCCCAACTTCTTCCTCCTTAAAAAACTTCCCAAACATCCTATAAATATTGATTCCTAGCCACAAGTCAGCTGATGAAACAATTAACCCTTACAAACAAATATTAAATGCCAAAACATCAGTTGGCTTGTAAAATAGCCTTACTAATAAATAAACTCTCCAAGATGGCCCCAAACGGTTATCAGATCCGCATAGAAGAATGCAACATGCTAGATCTAGGTCCCCACACATCCAATGGTCAATCCATAACTCGAGGAGTGTGACCCAAATCAATGGAACTAGTCGGCCAAGCCGATCCATCCAAACAAACAAAGTCGGTAAGCAAGAACACCGAGCAACAGGGAAATAACTGAGCGCCAAAAACTGACCATGCCAAGCATGATGAAGCAACGTAGTTATCACTGAGCATCAGGAAAATTGACACCTTCAATTACCGAGTGTTCTTCAGAGGCTGAGCAACCAGTCTCTCAAACTGAGCAAGTACTCCACCAAACCAAGATCAAAACTAACAATATACCTGTAAAGACAAACATATTTTTGGTTGATACAAGATTGCCAAGAATCCTAGGATGCTCCTGCATTAGACACCCCATGTAAGAAATATTTTCTCATAAGGAAATCAGGAATGTCTCAAGGGAATTAGAAAAGGTATGCCAAATCTATTCTTCACCCATATCTCCTCTCGTCCTTCATTCCAAGTTGTCTTCACTTCATCTACTGCCTCTCACAACAAATCTTCTTGCTTCCCTTTTCTCTTATCTTTTTGGTTAGTGACTGATAATAACCAACTCTAACCACTACCGACCACATCAGTGCCTCGGTAAGGTTCATCCTCTCTAGACTCCTCAATCAACTCAGTATCATCTGCATCTCTTTATGTAATAATGTCACCATCTGCTATACTATCTCCGTCAGAAAGACCATCTGCCTCTTGATCTCCAAAAACTCTTTAGATATATCATTCTCCTCCTCCTTCAAACTAGACTATGCAAGAACAGGTTCATTAACCCTGTGCTTTTGAGGTTTGTCACTGTCACATGGACAACACTTGATAACTCCACATTCCTTGGTCCTTTTCTCCTATAAAGGTATCAACTTATGTCGAGCTCCTTCATGCCTAAGCACATAGGTAATAGCACGACCATCAAACAACACATTCCTATCAAACTGCCAAGGTCTGCCAAGAAATAGATGAAAAACATCCATAGGCAATACATCACATAATATCTCATCCTAGTAAGATCCAATCTGAAAATTAACCAAGCATTGTTCTTCAACTCTAACCTTAGAAACAACTTGTATCCAACTAACTAGATAAGGGTTAGGGTGTTTCCTTCTTTCCAAACTCAATTTACTAACCATCTCTTATGAAACAAAGTTCTCAAAACTGCCACCATCAACTATGACATTACATACCTTATTCTTGCACTTACATATGGTTCTGAACAAATTTCTTCTTTGTACTAGTTCATGGATGCATGCAGCTAATCTCCCAGTAATAAGAGTCTCACCTTTTTCTGCAACATTCACAATGTCTTGATCAGCAGTCAGTGCCACTCCCTTCTTAGGACAATGAAAACTTCTATGACCATCTTCACCACAGTTATAACAAGTATAGGTAAACTCATTCTTCCACCTTCCTCTCTGTCCACTATTGTAATTCTTACTGCCAGATCCTCCATGAGACTTAGGATTCTCTACCACATTACTTTCAGCAACTATTTCAGCAGTCTTACCACCTCGGCTCCTATTGTTCTATCTACCTTCAAACTTCTTATTCATCTTTTCCTCAATCTTCAATGTCATTTGATAAGCATCTCCTATTGTTGTCATCTGAACATTAAGTAACTCTTCTTGAATACTAGGTCTCAAACCATAAACATACCTACCAACCTTCTCTTTATTAGCTTCAGAATGACCAGTCCTAATCAAGATTCTGTAAAACTCCTCGGTATACTCCTGTACCGATTTGTTAGTCTGCTTCAAAGCTTGCATCTTTTTAAACATGTCCAATTCATAATCCGTCGGAATGAATTGCTTCTTCAATTTATCAACCATTTGGTTCCATTTAGTGATCTTTTCTTTTCCTCTTCTACCTCTTTCCAACTGAACTCTCCACCAAATATTTGCTTGACCTTTCAACTTAGTCTTTGCAAATCTAACCCTACCAGGATCTTCTATTTCTTAATACTCAAAGTATTCATCAATCTCATTGATCCAATCAATTAATTCTCTGGCCTAAGGCTTCCAGCAAATGCAAAAACTTCAATCTTAGGTCTCTTTCCAATCTTAGACATAGCTTTCAGGATTCTATTCTCCACTGGATCTCTAGCTTCTTCTAGCTTCTTCAAAATGATCTTCCTTAGATTCATCATCACTATCCTCTTTCAAGGTAGGATTCTTCTTTCTCAATTCCTCTTGTAGGTCTTGCACTTGTTTTTGCAAAGCCCTAAAATCATCAAGACTAAATTCTCCAACAACTTCTTCCTCTAAGATCTCATGATTTCTCCTTGGAGGCATCTTCAAATCAAGATCCAGGAGCAAACACACAAGATCTACTCAACTCCAATAGGAAAAGACTTTGCTCAAACAGGAACAAACTTCACTCAAACAGGAACAACCTTCGCTCTAATACCACTTGACGCAGTCAAGGTTGGTGAATCCAATGAAGGAACAACCAACCTTGTAGCCAAACTAATACACAATGGAAATACACAACAACAACAACAACATATTTGATATAGAACATAAGTCTTTATTTATCAAATCACTAATTACATGCAATGTGTCAGGATGTAAGGCCTTTCCGGTTACTACCAAATACAAAGCAAGTAACAGTCTACAAGATCTCGTAGGATCCAAATCTTTTCCATAACATTAGTACTCAGCTAGCCCAGGTCTGCAACACACAACACACTGGTAGTCACCCAAGAAAGATCTAAACTTGTACTCAAACTTCCAAGCAATCTTCCTATTCTTAAGCTCACAGGCTACTAACTCCCAACTTCTTCCTCCTCAAACAACTCACCAAACATCCTATAAATATTGATTCCTAGTCACAAGTTGGCTAATGAAACAATTAACCCTTACAAACAAATATTAAATGCCAAAATATTAGTTGGAGCTTACAAAATAGCCTTACAAATAAATAAACTCTCCAAGATGGCCCCAAATGGTTATCAGATCTGCATAGAAGAATGCAACATGCTAGATCTAGGTCCCCACACATCTAATGGTCAATCTATAACTCAAGGAGTGTGACCCAAATCAATGGAACTAGTCGGCCAAGCCGATCCATCTAAACAAACCAAGTTGGTAAGCAAGAACACCGAGCAATAGAGAAATAACTGAGTGCCAAAAAATGACCACACCAAGCATGACCGAGCAATGCAATTATCACCGAGCATTAGGAAAATTGACACCTTCATTTACCGAGCATTCTTCAGAGACCGAGCAACCCCAGTAACCACAGAAACTGAGCAACCAGTCTCTCAAACTGAGCGAGTACTCCACCAAACCAAGATCAAAACTAACAATCTAACTATAAAGACAAACATATTTTTGGTTGATACAGGATTTCCAAGAATCCTAGGATGCTCCTGCATCAATACTCCATAAGGAACTATAGAAATTATGGGTCATTTTCCATAGACTTATAGGGGTGTTTCTTGAATTTCGGTCTAGGTCAATCCTCCACATTGAGTATCAAAGGTGTATCTATAATCTCATAAGACCAAAATACCGAGTCACGAAAGGATGAATACCTTTTTATGTCGACGACAAGGGTTTGTAGTTTGATATTTGAAAATGCTTTCAATCTCCACTCAAATCACCTCAAAGTACTCTACACACTTGTTCTCTGGATGATAAGGTGACAAATAAAATCTCAAATTGCCCTTTTAAACTTTTACATGACCAAAAAGTAATCAAAATTAATGCGCCACACCCTAGCTCAAAAAATTGCATATAAGCTGTGACTCAAAAATTTATCTGTGATCCATCAAACCTATTCAAAATCCTTCAAGAATAATTTCATTGTGATCTATATTCAATTCTACATCCGACTACATCGATCGCTTCCATCGATCTTTCTGATTGAAGGGTCAAGTAAATATTTTTCATGAGAACTCCCCCTTAGGTCATTGACCTAATTTAGTTTCCAAATGAATTTTCCACACCAAGGGTAGATACAAATACTCCATTACCTTAAAAATTGATTTTAAGTACCCATGTCTCTCTCATATACTTCCTAACTTCTTCAAGATCAATCTTTTTTCCTTTATCATTGTTTTGCACATTGTTGCATCCAACCTAACCTCTCATATTCATATTATCACTATTTAATCTTAAGTACTTAGCAATATGAATATGATTATTACATTTGAAACATATCACATTTGAATTTCCATACCTTGCATTCGCTTGATGTATCCTCAATTTGCATTGCTTCTCCATGTGCCCAAAGTTGTTGCATTTGTAACATGTAATATTCCCTTTGTTCAATTTGGCTTTGCACTCATTTGATTTATGTCCATAATTGTAGCAAGTGAAAAAATATCTAGAAAAGGATGGTGCATTAATTTTGCTTCTGCACTAATTTTCCCTATGACCAAATTTGTTACATGAAAAGCATCTCCCATTGAAGTTTTGTGCACTAGATTTCCTCATAGGTGAACTCTTAGGATTCTCCATCTAATTGTCTAATAAGGTTTTTTTTTGGCTAGATCCAGAACCTTTTCCCTTTTCAAAACCAAGCCCCTGTGTATCTCGTTTCGACCTTTGAATCTCAAGCTGTGCATCAAGATTCACTGAACTAGATTTGAATTTTTCTTTGAGTTCATTAGCTGCAACAAGCTCATTCCTAAGAACTTCATTAACCCTTTCAAGCTCTTGCTCATTATGTCAGGATCCATCAAGATCAAGCTGCAATTGTCCAATCTCACAATTTCATTTATGACATTCATCAAACTTGTCCTCCAAGGATTGCTCAAGATGTTCTTAATTCATTTTTCTCGCTTCAATCTCATTTTTCATCTTCATTACCATGGCTTCCATCTCATGTTTCAGGTTATCTTTGTCTTCTTCAAGTTGTTCACATTCATCTGATTTCTCCTTCAAGACTTGTGAATCATCAATGTTTCCTTTCTGCTTCAGCTTCTCAACAAGACCTTTCCTCTTCTCCCTAGATTTTGTCAATTGTTCCTTCAAATTCTCAATGAATTTTACAACATCCTTGAGTCTTTTTTCCAATTCCAAGTTATGAGCATTTGATTCATCAAGATCTTCAAGTGCCACCAAGAGAAGCCTCTGAACACTGCTAGAAACTATCGAATTTTCCATTAGGACCTTCCTCAAGATGTTAAACTTCCTTCGAGACACAAAGCTCTGATACCAATTATTGATATTATGGAACACTAAGAGGGGGGGTGAATCAATGTTCTAACCCTTTTAATATTATTATTTACTAATTACTAATCCATAAACAAAATGCAATGAAAATAAAATATTTGAGTCACAAAACAAACATCCACAAAATTATAACACCATGATTTTTTGCATGGAAACCTAGTTAAGGGAAAAACCACAGTGGGGATGGAGCCCACAAATGATTAATCCATAGAAGTAATAACCCCATTAAATACTTGAATACAATAAGAGTGGAATGCACATGCATTCAAGTTTATAGCCTGGATCTCCCTACTCAGTTATAAAAAAGGGATACAACCCATAAGAAAGTATACTGCTTTACAAAATGATTTGAACTACAATCCCAAATAGTGAAATGAAGATAGCATCACATATGCCAATACAATTCCATGCAAGTACAATACAAAATTTCTTCTCAAATGTCAATCGAACCACTGATTACCAACCTTTTTCTCATACAACATCACACCATAACATATCTAACTTTCTCTATCCTTAATCATCACAAAAAATCGATCTTATATACCCAATTGCAAAAACAATATCTCAATTGTTCGACCTCAAGAACATAAAGTGTAACATGTCAACTGTTAACCAAATCCATTATAAAATATTTTTTCTTACCTCAAAAAAAATCATAAATACCTTCTACCATGTCGGCTCAATCAAAACAAACTATTAAACTAATCAATTAATCGATATTCTAAGATTGCTTAATGATCTACTAGATCATTGCGACTGTTCTTCACTGAATACTAATTTTTTCCACTTAAAATGCCATAACTCAATCATTTGACATCATCAACTAACAAGATCATAGAATAAGGTAGTATATACCTTGTAGAATCCTATCCCAGCCACACAGCTTAAACTCAAAGTCTTTTTTCTATATCGATCTATATATTGTAGCATGTATACTGTCCTTGTTCTTCCATACTTAGCCAATTTAGAAATATAACCTTTGGTATGCACAAAATAAGATAAGTGACCATATGAATCATGTATGGTCTCCATTAATGACAACCTACAAGATTTGATATCAGTGTCTCTTGCCAACAAAAATTGCAAGTCAACTCCTAGTGACTCGCCCAGACTTGCCTCACGGGTCCATGGCGAGTTGACTTGGCTCGCCATTGGAATATTTAGTCCATGTGAGTCCATGGCGAGTCCTACGAGTTTTTGAACTATTCTCTTTGGTAAGTAACTTTTCAACAAGGTCAAAATGGGCAACTATAAATTAATACTCAACTTTGAGTCTTGTATGCCAAAATAAATAGCAATGAAGTCCTACCTAGGTTTCCTTAAGATTAATTTGTTGGAAATGTAGATGCTACCCCTAGAGGTAGGGACTGGGGTGAGGGCCTATTGAAACATTAAAAAAGGATATTGCAATGTATTCTCAGCTAGGTGATTTCCTTCTAGTGGGTGATTTCAATGCCAGGAGTGAACGAGATAGCATTCTCTTTTATAAGGAAGATTGCAATCCTATTTGGCTTAAAAAAGAAAACAATCATTAGTGGGAAAGAGTTTCAGGAGAAAACAAAGGCTTCAATCTTTTTGGGACTAACTCCTTACTTGTTGTGGGGCATTTTATTTAGTCATTTTCAATGTCTTGGCTAGATGGGTGAAGTCTGGTAATTTCATTTGCAATACCTATAATGGTACAAATATAGTGGATTATGTAATTTTATCATATGATGTGTGAGAATATGGAGGATGTTTTGATTGGTAACAAATTTGGGTTTAAGTTATAATCACAAACCTATTTACTTAAGCATCTCTTGGACCAAAAAGAAGTAACATGAGACAAAAAAAAATATAGTGTATTCAACAATCTTCTTTAAAGGGAAAATTCTTTTCACTCAAAAAAATTGTAGAACATTCAAGTTAGTGCTTGAGAAACTTTTTAAGAGGGAGAAAATTGTGTTGCATGGCGTTCCAGTCACATGCTAAAAAATTAATTTTAAGTACACTTGTTGAGTGTGAAAGGGGAAAAAAAAAAAAAATGAAACAAAATGGTTTCCATTTAATGCTTGGTTTGATGAAGAATGTAAAGAGGCAAGAAGAACTTTGAAAGAGTCAAACAAGGAGAAAATAAACAGCAAAGCTTATAAGTAGATTGTAAGAAAGAAAAAAGTTGATTTCATGATCACAAGGAAGGAAGAGCTAATCCTTCTTAGAAAAAATAACCCCAAGTTATTTTGGAAAGAGTTGCAACTGAGAAAAAAGAAAAAAGAAAATATTATCAAAACTTCTGAGTGGTTTGATTATTCAAGGTAGCTTTAAAAGTAAGATTCTAAGGTTGACAATCCCCTCTTGGTCAACATTAATATTAATATTTTCACTAATCAAGAGATCAAGATGGGTGTCAAGAAATTAGGTGTTGGGAAAGAAAAAGACCTAGCCTATCTTCAATAAAAGTATCTAAAGAGGGGTATGAAAACTCTTGCACCTCATATTGTAAAAACATTCAACATCATTCAATATGGGATCCCTTTAGATTGGACAACTAGTCTTGAAATTCTTATTTTTAAGAGTAGCGACGTTAACAACCCTTCCTCTTATAGAACCATTAATGAAAAATCCTTTATTTGAAAAGTTATTTTGAAGTATACTAGAAAATAGAATTAGCATGTGGGCAAAAGTGTCATGCCCATAATTTAACAAGCAAAACAGACCAATTTTTTTTTAAAATTAAAAGATTATAATTTAATGTTTAAAGTTAAAGGTAGACTACACAAAGCGGTCGGAAGACCTAAGAGTGAATAAGTTTATATTTCTTTTGAGGGGAATCATGGTGTGGGGTTAACGACTCGCCAACATCCCTTGCACAATAATAAAAATATACCTAGGGTTAACTAGCTTGATCAAATCCCTACTAAAACCAAGCAAATAAATATTCCATTAAATAAGATAGTATAATTATAACTTAATTAGGTATACGTTTCTTCCTTACACAAAAGATTCTAAGCCCGATTACATAAAATTGATTATCATAATAAAAAACCCTATAGTCATCAAGTGTTTACTAAGATGTTGATTAAAGTTTAAGCTTAAATTTTAATGTAAATTTAACTAGCCAAAAATCTTCAATAGAGATCATAAATAAATAATTTAATTAGTAACCTCCTCAATTATCTTTTACTAAATTAAGGTTAACTATAAATTAATTATAGTTTCTACAATAAATTTAATTACATCAAATATTAATATTCGTTTAATATTCCTTTTCTTAAAATAACCATTGGATAAAATAATCATTTTTTGTTAAACTAACTATTCTAATACAACTTAATTATATTAATCCTCTCCAAAATAAAATGTTTGATTTTTCATTAATTTTTATTGAATTAATAATAAATTTATGTGGATGAAAAAGAATAATTTTCTCAACATAATTTATAGTGGGAAAAATTTCCTTTCACTTACCCATCCAAAAGGAAATTCAAACTAAATTGAATATGAAAAAGAACTCCAAAAAAAAGGGAATAAACAAAAACTAAAGAAAAGAGGGGGAAAGGAAGGAAAGTCAAATTGGAGGTTGACTCCATTATACCTTAACCTTAATTTCAAAATTAGGGCTAGGGTAAAAATGGCAATACCCAAAAGACTTCCTCATTTCCTTTTTTTCCTCTTTTCTCTTCTCCTTCAAACCCTACATGGGTTTGGCCATTTTTCTTTAGTTTTTTGTTGCAGGTGTGTTTGAAATGGAGGCTTCAAGGAGAAGAAAGAAATCTCGACCAAGAACAAGCACCCATGGATTTATGTGCATACATATTATCGATGTTTTATAGCTTCAGTCAGATAAACACTGAGTCAATACTAGTTAAGATATGTATATATATATATATACATATATATATATATATATACATATATATATATATATATATATATATATATATATATATATATATATATATATATACATATATATATATATATATATATACATATATATATATATATATATATACATATATATATATATATATATATATATATATATATATATATATATATATATTAGAGAAATTAATATAATACTCAAGAGATATTATATATATATGTATGTATGTATATATAATCATAATTTTCATTATATTAATTACAAAATAATGAATAGACATGTCCCATGAAGAGACATGTCTCTTCTTGGCTCATTCTCAATATAAATGCAACAGATTTTTGCATTTGGAAAACACATACAATCAAATAGTGCTATTACATTTGCAATGATCCTAAAACCTTAACATGGTATTAGAGCCAAGTTGCAAATGTAAGAGAGTAGTTTGTTGATGGTGAATGTGTGACTGTCTCAGAAAATACAGTCTGAGTACGATGACCATATCTCACAAATGCACCGTTGGACTTCGCTTAGTTTTGGATATGTTGGTCATAAAATTTCTTAGAAGAATCTCATCGGAGAGATTGGAGAGAAAATTTATTGTTCAATAGTTATGACCGACTGTGTACAAGTCTATGCAAATTTCTAAACAAAGAGAGTTCTTTGATTAAAAGCTACAAACTTTTTTATAGTGCAAATAAGAAAATGATCATTACATTAATCAAGAGATAAGTATTCCATGTTGATTAATGGTCATAATTTTTTAATGTAGTTATTAATTCATACTATAACATTGGGATAGAAAATATTATATTCTTTTATCTTTAATATTTATTTGGGATAATTTAGTTTTATGAACTATTTGTAATCTATATTTGAAATACTTTTAGGATGAATCAAGAGACATATGTGATTGCATTCAAGAGAGAAAGAGCTTGATGCTTGTAGTCATGGGATTGAGTTGATGGCTGAAACATTTCTCCAAAGAAAGAAAATATCATTTAGAGGGACAAACCTATAGAAACAACCTTGGATGAGAAGGTCAGAAGGTTGATATCACATTCATAAGAAGTCTGACAAACCATTAGAGGAAACCTTGGATGAGAAGGTTAAATGTTGATGTTAGTACTCAAAGCTTTAGAGGGAGTCAATAAAACATTTAGAGGATCTGATTTATTTGATTTCCAAGGATCTTGGTCATATTTATTTAGAGGGATATCTCTTATATAGTTTGCATCACTCTAGGTGAACCCCAAGTTATGTAGGAGCTAGCATAAAGGCATTTCAACCAACACACATGAGACTTGATCTCATGATCATAGTCCTCTGGATGCTTCCTTTAAGGTCTTTTAGCAACCTCCTCACCTCCTTGTCCAAGATTGTTTTTAGATGAACTATCATACTCCCCCTGAATCTAATATCAACCTTCTGCGAGCAAGTCATGTCTTTGCTCTTTAGTCTGCATTAAGATCTTTTCTTGAATGCCCAACCATCTATCTAGGAATATCATGACCTAGACATCTGCATAAAATCCTTCTAGCTCACATACATGGAACTACATCATTTGAATCACAATTCTTTTTCCTTTTATAGTTTCCTAGTCACTAGGGAAACCATCTCGATAGGGTTTATTTATACCTAAAATTTCTTTTCCCACTCAAAGTTTAGTATTAAATGCTTTACTTACCATATCTCGATAAATACCAAGATGTTCAGTTATCACTTTGAAACTTCATCTTGGTCAACACTAAATATTGCTCTTTTGATACTTTAACTTGGTTAACCTTGACACTTTTACCGACTAAAAATCTTTTACTCCATCATGATTTTACCAACTATACACATTTTATGCTCAAAACTTATAATACTCTAATGCATCTTATTTCATGTTGATTTGGTGTTCATTAAATAGATATAAGGAATTTTTGTAAGACATAACTGATTGAAATTCAATTTCATACATACCTAAATTGCTTAGGTGGAGGTGGTGATCCTAATGCAAAAGATGAGGTGTCACCGACTATTGTGCTTGACCCAACATTATCATTTGTTGTTTTTCTCCACATTTGATTTATTATCCTCATGCTTTCTTCAATAGTATTTCCATTTGTATTAAAATTCACCTCTGATGCTCGATCTCTACAGTCTCTGCTTAAATGACTGACCTTGTGATAGTGCAAGCATGTCATTCCAGAATTTGTTCAATTTCAAGATCTTCCTCTCTAGTGTATTCTCATGCAATTAGTTGCTATATGTCCATATCCACCACATGTTGTGAAACTAGTCCAAGTGTTTTAATCCCAAGTATATACATTACCTTGTCTTCTTGGTTGATATGTCTTGTTTTGTTCTTTTGGTTTCCAGACTTGCTTCATATTTTTCCTGTATTCTCGTTATATGTATCCATGCATGTTGCAAGTGTGAGAATGCTTTTCCATGTAGTGCTTCTTAGGTGACTTATTTAGTTTTGATCTACACTCATGTGCTTGATGTCCATACTTATTGCATTTATAACAATAACCATCAAATTTAGGAGTGGATTTAGGAATACCTTTTGCTTTGCTTATGCAAACATTTGATGTGTGGCCTAGTTTTCCACAATGATAGCACAAGAGCTTCTTTGGCCTTGGTTGTGCATAGGCATTCTTTTGTTCAACTTGTCTTGATGACTCTCCCTGTTTGGTATAGCCTAAACCAGTAGTGTTGTCAAGTCTTCTTTGACTACTTAGGAATTCATCTATCCTTTTAGTGCTTTCTTCATCTTTCTTAATCATCTCATTATGTTTTTGTTGAATCTTTACTTCATTCTTCAATCTTTCATTTTCTTCTCTTAATTCACCAATGTCATCCAGTTTTCTACAAAGCTCACTATTTGCTTGGTTGACTTCTCAAATCATGACAACCATCTGATTGGAAATTTCAAAATGATGCTCGGTGAGTCTCAGTATCTCAGTTTCCTTTTCTTCAAGATTTTCATTCATTTTCCTTCTATCTTCAATAGCCAAATTCATTTCTTGTTCAGCCTATCTTGCATTATTCATGACATCAATCATTCTAACCATTTGTGTCTCTTGACCGATCTATAATCCTTTCACTTGTTTAGTAAGATGTTGATTCTTTTCAGATAGATCTATTATGGTTCCTTCATATGCATCAAATATACTACCAGATCTAGATCTCGATGCTTCAAATAGATCATCTATCTCTTCTTCATGATAATCAGTCTCATTATATCGAAATTCCATATCCTTCCTTTTGACCAGTAACTCTCTCAATTTTTATTTGGCTTTCTTGAATTGTTCAATATAGATCTGCATCTGCAATTTATGATTATCAATAGTTTTATCAAGCTTATACCTTTCCATGCTTAATATCTTTTCTCTTCAGTGATTAAACTTCCCCAACAAGAGAACTAGCTCTGATACCAATTGTTGGAATTATGGAAAGATGTGTACTGAGAGGGGAGGGGTGAATCAGTGCCCTTAAAAAATTTCAAATTGAATCCTTGTAAACATGAATATCACTAATTGAATGTATCATTTTCTTACAACACACATCCAAAATATAACTGAAATGTAAATGCATGTAATATAATATATAAAGCATTCATGAAACTTCATACACACAACACATATATTTTGGAATTGCCAAAATCCTTGATAGAAGGTAAAAACTATGATGGGGATGACACCCAAAAAGCTTCACTACTGCAGTAATAAAGTTGTCAGTTAAGGCTACAAATATTTGATCACTTCTGGTGATCTTACCCTGTTAGGAGTAATAATGAGATCAGCTAGATCTACCTGGTTAAAGGATTTTAGCAACACAATTAAGTGTGCACTCAGTTAATAGATTTACAAAAGAATTGTTAAGTCAACTCTGTTAAGATATTTAAGGTTTACTACAATGGTTAAAAAGTAACATTAAGATTGATCTGTAAATAGAAACCTATCTTGCTTGATATCATATATGTTATGTACTTATTTGTTATCACCTTAATGTGATTGATCTCTTCTTTGAATTCTGCTCGATAGCCTTCTATCTCTGATAAACTGTATGCTCTATTAATGCTTGTCAATCATAACCCTATCTGATCTTTTGATGTCTTTCAATGGAAGCTACTACATGTGTGGTACATGTCAAAATGGCATCTTTACATTATTTATATCATACTAATTTGACCTAATTAGGGTTTAGACACTATCTTAGAAAACCTAAGATCAATGGTAGAAATGAATAACCTAGAACATCTTTACATAGGAATCATCAATAATTAAATGATTACATCCATATTAAATTTCATCTCGATCTTGGTAAACCATTTTCTAATTGGTGTAAACAGGTTGTCTTGTAGTTTGTGCCATTCCAAACTACTATGTCATTTCTTATTTCACTCGGTGTACACTACATTCATCACTCGGTAATTAACCGGTGCTCGATTCTTATGAATGCTCAGTGACTATTGTTCTTGGTACTTGGTAATCATCTGGCTCAGTAAGAGTGCTCAGTCAAAACTATATTTGGTTAACATAGTGATCTTCCTTGTGTTCTTCTCGGTGTCTAGGCTTTGTGTATTGACCGACTGTCTTGTCTTCTATCCTTTACTGACTGTATGACTGAATGATACTAATGACAACCATTAATTCTTTTAGGAGTAACAATTATGGATAGACTCACAAAGTATGGCTACTTATTTGTGGTTTCCACAAAATATATAGCACCCCAGATAGCAAAAATCTTTCTACCCAAGAATATTGTGAGTGACAGAGATAACAAGTTCAATAGTCAATTTTGGCATGAACTCTTTTGACTAGCAGGAAGAGATATAACCCCCATCACAAACTACAACCTCCAAACTAATGGACAAACTGAAATAGTTAATAAATGGGTAGAAGGATATTTGAGGAACTATGTCACTGGAGAAAAGACTCCACAGATTAAATGGTTTCACTTAGGGGAGTATCATTACAATACAACACATTACATGTTAATTGGGATGAGCCCCTTCAAATCCCTATATGAATATGAGGCTTTTTCTTTAGATGTTTGATTAACCAAGAAACTAGAGTGTCAAGTGCACATGAATTCCTACAAAAAACCATAGATATTATGGAAACAAAAAAATATTTATGTCAACCATAATTTCATAGAAAGAACATTTGAAATTGAAGATCTAGTATTTTTAGGATTAAAACCATATAAACAAACCTCAAGTAAGAGAAATGGTGTTGAAAACTTAAGCCTCAGTTCTACAACCCATATAAATTGTTGAGAAAGGTTGGAGGAGTATCTTACAAGCTAGAGATACCCGAGAATAGTAAGATTCATAATTTATTCATGTATAGTACAAAATGGTGTATGGGGTCCTAGAACAATGGTTTGCACATAAAAGAGATCCCAAAGTTAATATTTTACACATACATTTGAATTGTAAGGGAAAATACTTGAAATTAGATAAAATAAGATACATACCTCATGATGAAATTAATTTGGAAATACCTATTTTCTGGTGTCTGTGTGTACTTTCAGGCAATTTTGTTATCTGTTTCAGATTAGAAATGCTGAGACAAAGAAATCCCAAAAATTGTTTATCTTTCTGACAGTAGGTAGTCTTTGACCCTCATAAAAGGTCAAAGGCTACATTTTTTGTTTGAAGGTTGATTCTGATTTTGTGTGCAGATCTCAGAAGTTCACCGAAAAGGTATCCAAATTGATGAAGGGTGCTCCCCTTAATACCACGAACACATAACAGAAATAGAGAAACAACAACAATATGCAAGAACAGAAAATTGGCCTCTTATTATCTCCACAAATGTAGAATTACAAACTTTCAGAATTATAATATGCAAAGCCACATGGGCATTCCTTACAATATTCTGTAGGACAAAGCCTCGAATCAATACCCAGATCTACTACCCAGAACTATTCTGAACTGCCTAAGACAATAATACAGCCTTCCTTATATAGGCAATTATCCACCGCCTGGGAAGGTTCCAGAATTTTAGCCAATAAGGCCGACCAAACTTAGAATTATTTTATTTTACATTTTATTACATCATAGTCGGCTCAAGATAACCTTTGAAACCCGAACAGAAATTTTGAAGAAAATTATTTTTCGCCATTTCAGGTGGCCCAACTTCCGAAGACCATAAGTCATCACCAGTTGACCCGCTCGGCCACTATAACCCCATTTCGGAAACGCCACGAAGCGCTCTACAGGCTTGACCAGCGCAAGCGCCCGTCACGCAAATTTTCGACCTCATCCGGGGCCTCTAAAGCCTTCAAAACTGAGTTCAAAGTTTCTGTACCCTGCTGCCAATACCGAAAATCTTCAATATCTTCTAATATACACTTGATCTGGCAATGAAACTTTACTGGCAGACTTATATGACCAAAATGAACCTCCAAGAAAGAAATCAGATCATTCTGAGCACATACGAAAATTACCAAAAATAGTAACTTTCCATAAATAGCAGCTCTGCACAAAATAACCCTTATTGAATTCAAAAACAGAAATATTTTTGGGTGATGCAAGATTGCTCTTACACCCAGGATGCTCCTGCATCAGACACCCAGGGTAATTTGAGAAGTGACCCTGTCACGACTCAGGTGTGCAGAGGAAAACCAAGACGGTTAACCTCCTCCTTTGTTAGCCACGATGAATCTTCTACAGGTCGTCCTTTCCATTTGACCAAATACTCTTCATATGTCCTATTCCTTGTGCTTCTACCAACACGACTGTCCAGTATGTCTTCGATCTCCTTAGTGTCTGAACTAGTTGCTTGGATACTCCACTGTGCTGCTGTGATCTCATCTTCAACACCTCCTTCATGATACTCTGTCAGATCTGAAATGTTAAACACTGGTGAAATATTTAGCTCACTAGGCAATTCTACCTCATATGCATTTCCTGAATCATGTTTCTTCAATATCCTGCATGGTCCAAACTTCTTCATTTTCAACTTGTTATATGTACCAACTGGAAACCGCTCCTTCCGCAAATGAACCATGACTTCATCACCAACCTGAAATTCCTTATGCCTCCTTTTCTCATCTGCCTTAGCCTTATACTGTGCGTTCATCTTGGTAATATGCTTCCTCACCTCTTCATGGATGTTCTTCAAGTGTTCTGCAAAATCCTCAGCTTCAGCACTACTTATTTCTCCTTTATCTATCTTTCTCAATTCAGATGCATTTGTTGGACTACTTCCATATATAATCTGGAATGGTGATTTACCAGTGCTCCTGTTGACAGAATTATTGTATGCAAATTCTGCCTGTGGTAAAATCAAATCCCATCCTGTTGGCTTATCTCCAACCAAACATCTCAGCAAATTTCCCAAACTCCTATTCACCACCTCTGTCTGTCCATCAGTCTGGGGATGATGTGATGAACTGAACTTCAAATCTGTCTTCAACTTCTTCCATAATGTACGCCAGAAATATCCAACAAACTTAGTGTCCCGATCTGAAACTATGGTCTTTGGCAAACCATGAAGTCTCACTACTTCTCTGAAAAACAATTCTGCTACATGAACAGCATCATTAGTCTTCTTGCAGGGAATGAAATGTGCCATCTTTGAAAATCTGTCAACTACCACAAAAATTGAATCATGTCCCCGCTGAGTCCTCGGTAAACCAAGAACAAAGTCCATGCTGATATCCTCCCAAGGCTTCTCTGGTACAGGTAGTGGCTGATACAACCCTGTATTCTGCTTCACTCCTTTCGCCATCTGACATACTCTGCAACTCTGTACAAACTTCTTCACATCTTGCTGCAACTGTGGCCAATAATAATTCTCACTAACCAAAGAAAGGGTTTTATCACGACCAAAATGTCCAGCCAATCCTCCGCTATGCTTCTCCTTGATGAGATTCTCCCTCATAGAACTTCGTGGAATGCACAACTGATTCCCTCTGAATAGCATATCATCCTGGATGATGAAATCCAACCATTTTGTCCTGTCTAGAGTAACAGGTTCTGCACAAGCTTTCCAAGCTTCACCAAAATCAGGATCCTCTGGATACAAATTCTTGAGTTCCTTGAACCCAACCACTTCAATCTGCATTTCTGTCAGCAATAGTTGCCTTCTGCTAAGAGCATCTGCAACCCTATTAGACTTTCCACTCCTGTGTTTCAAAACAAATGTATAACTCTGCAAAAACTCAACCCATTTCAAATGCCTTTGATTCAATTTTCCTTGACTATTCAAATATTGCAAAGCTTGATGATCAGTATACAAAACAAACTCCTTAGGAAGCAGATAATGTCTCCACTTCTTTAATGCCTGAACTATAGCATAAAATTCCTGATCATAAACAGAATATTTCCTCTTGGCATCATTTAACTTCTCACTGAAATAAGCAACAGGTTTACCTTCTTGGCTCATAACAGCTCCTATTGCAGTACCACTAGCATCACAATCTACTTGAAACACCTTATTAAAATCTGGAAGTGTTAAAACAGGTTGTTCTGTAACTTTTTGTTTCAATAATTGAAAACTCTTTTCTGCTCCTTTAGTCCACTTAAACTCTTTTCTATCCCCTCTCATTGTTTCAGTCAAGGGTCCACAAATACTGCTAAAATTTCTGATAAACTTTCTGTAAAAGCTAGCTAGACCATGAAAAGATCTTACCTCAGTAGCACTCCTTGGAGTAGGCCATTCGAGGATAGCCTGTACCTTCTCTGGGTCCATTTTTAGACCTTCTGCTGAAACTACAAATCCCAAATACACTAACTCTTTCTTCACAAAACTGCACTTCTTCAAATTAATCAACAATTTCTCTTCTCTCAACTTCTCAAATGCCATACGAATATGCATCATATGCTCATCCAATGTCTTACTAAAGATCAAAATATCATCTAGGTAAACAATGACAAACTTACCCAGAAATTCTTTCAGAACCTCATTCATGAGCCGCATGAAAGTGCTCGGTGCATTGGTTAGCCCAAAAGGCATGACTAACCACTCATACAGTCCTTCCTTTGTCTTGAAGGCAGTCTTCCATTCATCTCCTTCTCTGATCCGAATCTGATGATATCCACTTTTCAGATCTATCTTTGAGAAATACACAGCTCCACTCAAACAGTCCATAATATCATCCATTCGTGGCAATGGAAACCTGTACTTGATTGTGATCTTGTTTATTGCTCTGGAATCTGTACACATCCTCCACTCTCCATTCTTCTTTGGTGCTAATACCGCTGGTACAGCACAGGGACTCAGACTCTCTCGAATCAATCCTTTCTGTAACAGTTCATGCACTTGTCTGTTCAACTCCTCACTTTCTGCAGGTGTCATTCTGTGTGCTGCCTTATTCGGCAAACTCGCTCCTGGGATCAAGTCCATCTGATGACTGATCTTCCTGACTGGTGGTAATCCATCAGGCACGTTATCGGATACAATATCCCGAAACTCATTCAACAAATCTGCAACTTCTACAGGAACATCTTCTACTTCCTCTTTACCAGCTTTTGGAATTAAAGCAAAACATACATGCTCATGCCTCATACCATCTAGGAAATTTCTTCCATCAACAAAAGTTATCCTTGCATTACCACATACCTTTTCTTCAGTCTCCTTCAACGGTTTTAGCTTATGTCGCACTCCATCCTTTGTCAGGGAATAGGTATTCGCACGGCCATCATGTACGGCACATCTGTCAAACTGCCAGGGTCTACCCAACAACATATGGCATGCATCCATAGATATGATATCACACAATACCTCATCTTGGTATCCGCCAATCTTGAACTTCACTAGGCATTGTTCATTGACCATGACCTTGTGGTCATCCTGTACCCAGGCAATCCGATATGGATGTGGGTGTTTCTGTCTCTTGAGCTTCAACTTTGTCACCATCTCTTCTGACACCAAATTGTCAGTGCTTCCACTATCAATGATCACATCACAACATTTACCTTCACACTTGCACCTGGTGCGAAACAGGCTCCTCCTTTGCTCAGGTTCATTCTCACCACTCAACAGGACTCTTCTGTTAATCAACGTTTCTCCTCTTTCAGCATCTTCAGAATTTGATGATCTGGCATCTTCATCGACATGTGCAACTCTGGCCTGGCCTTCATTTCTCCTGTCTGTTCTGCCTTGGCGCTGAGGACATTCAAATGCCCTATGACCTTCTTCTCCACAGTGAAAACATGTTCCACGGAAGCCACCTCTTCCAGATCCTTGTCCTCTTCCTCTTCCTCTCTGATCTCTATTATTCTGATCCTGGAAGCGATTGGAATTATTTCCTCGCTGATTTTGACTGCTACTGGCCTCATCCTTCTTTTTCGGATCTTCATTTCGGCCACCATATGACCGTCCACCAGATCGTCCACCGCGACCTCTTCCGTTTTGTCTGCTCTCAAACTTCTTGTTCAGCTTTTCCTCCACTTTTAGGGCAAACTGGTATGCCTCTTCAATACTGTTCATTCGAACCAGATTCAGCTCCTCCTGAATGCTTGGCCTTAACCCATTAAGGTATCGGGCAACTTTCTCTTTATCAGCTTCTGCATGGCCTGTTCTGATGAGAAGTCGATAGAACTCCTCTGTATACTCCTGAACAGATCTTCCTGCTTGCTTCAAACTCTGCATTTTCTTTAGTAGTTCAAGCTCATAATCAACAGGAATGAACTGTCGCTTCAATTTATCCACCATCCGATCCCATCTTGTGATTTTATCTTTCCCTCTTCTATTTCGCTCTAATTGAATTTCTTGCCACCAGATCTTCGCATGACCTTTCAGTCTGGCCTTCGCAAATTTGACCCTATCAGGATCCTCAACATCTTCATACTCAAAATATTCTTCACACTCATTGATCCAGTCGATCAGTTCCTCTGGGTTAAGATTTCCAGAAAATGTAGGAACCTCAATCTTAGGTCTTTTCCCAATCTTGGAAATCGCCCGAAAAAGTCTTTCTTCCTCTTGGTTCACAATTTCAACTTCTCCTTCTTGATATTCTTCTTCGGCTTCATCCTCGCTTTCATCTCTGACATTAAGATTCATTCCTCTGCGAATCTCTTCTTGCAATGCTCGCACTTGTCTCTGCAGCTCTCTAACCTCAGGTGTTACAACACCAGCTCTTCCGCCACGTTCCCTTCGTGGAGGCATTTTCGCGATGTGCGCTGAAACCCTAGCCACGGTCCTGGTGCAAACTGCCTCACAGTCGGCGATCTGTTTACACACTCAAGAACTCCTGCTCTGATACCACTTGATGAAGGGTGCTCCCCTTAATACCACGAACACATAACAGAAATAGAGAAACAACAACAATATGCAAGAACAGAAAATTGGCCTCTTATTATCTCCACAAATGTAGAATTACAAACTTTCAGAATTATAATATGCAAAGCCACATGGGCATTCCTTACAATATTCTGTAGGACAAAGCCTCGAATCAATACCCAGATCTACTACCCAGAACTATTCTGAACTGCCTAAGACAATAATACAGCCTTCCTTATATAGGCAATTATCCACCGCCTGGGAAGGTTCCAGAATTTTAGCCAATAAGGCCGACCAAACTTAGAATTATTTTATTTTACATTTTATTACATCATAGTCGGCTCAAGATAACCTTTGAAACCCGAACAGAAATTTTGAAGAAAATTATTTTTCGCCATTTCAGGTGGCCCAACTTCCGAAGACCATAAGTCATCACCAGTTGACCCGCTCGGCCACTATAACCCCATTTCGGAAACGCCACGAAGCGCTCTACAGGCTTGACCAGCGCAAGCGCCCGTCACGCAAATTTTCGACCTCATCCGGGGCCTCTAAAGCCTTCAAAACTGAGTTCAAAGTTTCTGTACCCTGCTGCCAATACCGAAAATCTTCAATATCTTCTAATATACACTTGATCTGGCAATGAAACTTTACTGGCAGACTTATATGACCAAAATGAACCTCCAAGAAAGAAATCAGATCATTCTGAGCACATACGAAAATTACCAAAAATAGTAACTTTCCATAAATAGCAGCTCTGCACAAAATAACCCTTATTGAATTCAAAAACAGAAATATTTTTGGGTGATGCAAGATTGCTCTTACACCCAGGATGCTCCTGCATCACAAATCTACTCTCAGATCTGAAATTCCGCACCTATACCTGCAAGAAAAATGGTTTTGTTTGTTTGTTTGGGGGGTTTGCCTTGGTCAAACTCCGGTTTGGAATCAACCTTAATATTGAAATTGAAATGGAGAATGCTAGCAATTAGTAGAAGTAGATCTAACAACGAAGCTATGATATTCAATAGATATGCAAATTGTATTTGAAATGTAATCAAGTGTGTTAATATGAAAGCTTGGAATCAACACTAACAAATGTAAATCAAACCTCCATGATTGTATGCTTGGAATCCACCTTGAGGGAAGAATGAATGTATCTTGAAGATGAACAAAAGGATCTTAAAGGAAGATCACACCATCATAATGGCTAGATCTAGGGTTTGAATGACGAATCTTGAATACTTGAACCAAATCCCTTCAATGGCTTGAATGCTTGAATCCTTGATCTTCAATGGAGAACTTGGATTGAGAATAGGACTTGAATGCTTGAATGGATGCTTGCTTTATCTTTCTTGAGGGAGAAATTGATTGCCAAAACTTGATCACCAATGTCTCCTTGAGAGTTCTTGATGCATGAAGGAATGAGATATGAAAACTTGATGTAGAGATCTTCTCACAAAACTTGATGGAGAAAATGAGAGTGGAAGGCCTCCTTTTATAGTGATCTAGGACACAATCCTCTAGAGGGGCCACCTTGGGGAATTAAATTAAAATTAGGCCTCAACCCTTTAGGAATGGACCTAAATTAAATATAATTTAAGGGTTTACCATTTCAGAGACCAAAACAGCGGACCCAGAAGCGGGAAAATAATTATTTCTGAAACCCGACACCGAAGATCCCAGGACCTTGAAATTTGAACCCAAGGTCAAAGAAGAGCTCAAAACTAGCCTAGTCAGGGTTGAGGTTGAATTTGACCCCTTTAGGTCAACTTTGACCTTAAGGGCATAGATTTTAGGGTCTCAGTCAGAGTGAGAAATAGGAGGTCCCGGGGGTGCCCAGAGACCTAGAATTGATTCCAGAATAGGGTAGAGTGCCAGGTAGAGGCACAAAATCATATGATGAACATGATGAATTCCAAGAGGACCTATTTGTAATTCCTACCTAGAAAATAGATCCATAGAAGAGGTAAATTAAGGAGAATCCTCGAGATCCTAACCCTAATTTCACCTAGAATGAAGGAATCAAGTGCAAAAAAGAAGTGGAAAGTGGGGAGAAAGCTAGATCGAAGAAAAGATCAATTCAAGGTGTTCAACATGACCCAAAACTACTTACTCAGAGGGCTAAATTCTCTTAACATGAAAGTGCTTCTATTTTAAGACGATACATTAAGCCCCCACTTTAGCAAGATTATGGACTCGATGCAAACTCTTGGTAAAGAAGAAGAAAGAGGAGATACAAGTGGATTCAAAATGAGATAAAATAACACTTAGCTAAGGACACAAGCCCCTAGACTAAGGATTATAACTCAACATACACGCACGAGGGTGTGAAAAGAGAAAATCAAAAGAACATGGGTTAGTACTAAATAACCCAAATCAATTAGTAAAAGAAACCTCACTAAGAAATATTTTTCATACTAATATCATATTTGGAAAGCTATCATAAAAGCATAAATGATTACATAAGAAAGACAAGAGCAACACTATAAATAACATAGCTTCATGATCCCATCCTACTAGCATGAAAGCAAAAAGAGAGAAAGGAGAAAGTGATTACCTCACCCAGTAAGATGCCCACCTTACAGTGAATCACCCTGGAGGGAGAGCCCATCAGGTTCACCCATAAAATGTGCTTGCAATTTTAATGCATCTTATGACAGCTTCTGGAATACTCATAGATCCACCTTCTTATATCACTATGAATATGAAATGTGTGTCTCCTCAAGATTTAGCAACTTATGTGCGTTATCTTCCGAAGATTTAGCATATGAATGCATGTCTTTTCAAGATTTAGAAACTTATGTGTGTTACCTTCCAAGATTTAGCATATTTAAAATTGAAAATGTGTGTCCCTTCAGGATTTAGCAACTTATGTGTGTTACCGTCTGAGATTTAGCATGATGCAAAACAAAAGGTTAGAAAAAAAATGTATAATATAGAATGAGGGAGGCCGTATATATGCCCCCCTCCTTAATATGGAAAAAACATACTATTTTGACATGTTAAGGAAAGAAAAGAACAAGGATAAAGCCTTCTTCAACATCAAGACAATATCCACAAACAACACCCAGTCCAAGCCAAGAAGGTCACAGCTCCTATGAAGCCATGGAAGGAACGAATGCAAAGAGATATCATGCAAGAAGTGAAAAAGTAACCCTTGTGAGGGATAGCACACTGTTCAATTTCCAAGGTGAGATATATATCAACCATGGAAACCCAATGTCAAACAATGAAATCGGTTGTGATCAAGGAAAAAGATCCTCAATGCAAAACAAAATGTTCATGTATAATTGGATATCACATAATAGATAGATACTACTTAGCCAAGGAAAGAGGTGAATCCCTGAAAGACAAAAATGAAGGAGATAACATCCTTTCCCCCCAAGTGTAGGAACAAAGATGAAAGGGGACCTATTATATCGCTCACAACACTATGCAAGACAACGAGCCCCCAAGTATTAGGCTACCATTGTTTACATAATGTGGAGCTCCATAATAGGAACATAGATGTTATTTAGAGCAAACAGGATTGAAATACAACTCATTATCACATGATATATAAATAACTTTACTATCAATGAGCTGCCTAATCTTATAATGTAAAGCTTGACATTATTAGTAGAGTGATCATGAAATCTATGATATAAACAAAAAAGGAAGAGTCTTCAAGTGTGGACTACATTTCTTTTTGTGTTTAGGTCTAGTAATCATCTTAGCATGAAGGAGTTTATGCAAAATAACTTCTCGGTCAAATTCCTTCACAGTTTCATCATGTTTTGAAGTGTTATTCAAGATGTTGTTAACATTGATTTGTTGTTGAGGATTAAATCCCAATCCATAAGAATGTTCATGCCCCCAGTGTGTAAGGGCATTTGAATTCCTTGTTTATGCTTACCACATCCTTGAGCATTAAATCCTTGTTTAACAAGGAAATGATAACCAGGACCATAACAAAAAGCCATATCAGGAGTCAATGGAACCTCAGTAGTCACAATATCATCATTAGTAGATTTGACAGATTCATTGTGGGTAGAAGTAGTGATAAATTTATTATGAAGAGGTTTAGAAGTAAAAACTCGTTGTTCGAATTCTCTTTGTTGCTTCATAAAATCAAGATAATTAACCTTATACTCTCCAATAGAGGTAGGATTAAAATCTAAGGTTCCCCAATCATTGTTAAGAAGAGCATTGGAGGAAGAAGGATTACTATTAGGACTAGGAGTAGTGTGGGTTTGAATATTCAAACAAGGATTAGGCGCATCATCCGCATGAAGTGAATACATCTTGTTATTATGTATAAACTTGACTTTACGATGAAGGGTGGAAGGAATGACATGCATCTGATGCAACCAAGGTCTACCCAAAAGAAGCTTATAATTGAGAGGTCTAGGCATAACATGAATAGGTGTATTCAGGATGACTGGTCCTACTTTGATAGGTAAGGTAATGATTCCTAAAGTGTTCTTAGCAATTTTATCAAAGCCATGTATAGGAACATTATCAGGTTGAATAGTTGAAAGATCGGTGTTAATCACTTTGAGCATGTCCATGCTACAAACATTAATCCCAGATCCATTATCAATCAAGGTCCGATGAATGATATTTTTATTGATAGAAACAATGACCATAAGAGCATCATATTGATTCTGAACTTCTTTAGCAGGTAAATCCTTTTGAGTAAATACAATATCAGGAGGACCCAGGGTAGCATGCATGCATTGTAAGAAGTTATTGATGTTCTCTTGATTACGAGGTGGAGTAGGAAGAGTTTCTAGAGCTTTTTGCAAGGCTTCATAGTAGGTAGGTGAAGTTTGAAGAAGCTCCCATAAAGAAATCTTGGCAGGAGTATTTTGCAATTGGTTTATCAAATCATACTCCTTACTAGGATGATGGGGTGGAGGAGGAAGAATGGGTTGAGAAGGTGGAAAAGAAGTAGAAACCACCAGATTAGGTTGAGGGTTATTCCTTGTACGATATGTGTGAGCTATCGAATATTGATCATTGAAAGACTATAAAGACTCCATAGGTTTACCTTTGATAGTAATGTGAGGACAACCTTTGATAGTCAACAAGGGTTTAGGATAAACCATTTTAGTTGTCTCAACACTACAAATAGATTCACAAGAAGGAAGAAAAGAGGACATCCTAGGAGGAGATGAGGTAAGATCTTGATTCTCCATAGGATCATCACTAAAAGGGAGAGCATTAAGGGAATTCATATCATTCTCCATGAATTCCTCATCACTAGAAGGAATCTCAAATGGAGGTAAAGAATCTATAATATCATCTTCTTTCACTAAAATGTTTGCATAAGGGGAGTGTGTTTTAGAAAAAGAGTTATCATCATGTATAAATATGTCATCCATTAATAAATCACCCTCTTGTATCAAAGATTCTTCATGAGGAGGGGATAAATCAATGTCTTTATCCAGGGGATCATCCACAATGGTTTCATGAGGAAGAGAGTAATCAACATCCAAATCCAAAGGTTCATCCCAAATAAGAGGATTATCATCCCTACCAATATAGTACATTGTAGGATCCCTAGAGGGGAAACAAGGTAAATTATATTCTAAAGTAGGTTCATAGAAAAGACACATATTAGGAGAAGAATTAACATCAATCCTTAACTCATCTCCATAAAGAGAAATATGATGGAGAGATAGATTAAAGTCATCTTCTTGCTCTAATATATCCTTACAAGGAAATTCAAAAGAGGAAAAAGCAACATCACACGAACTAGATGAATTCTTTCTAGGTGTAACATCATGCAATGGTAAAGTAAGAGGAGGTTGTTGTGTAAGCCCAAAAGTTATAGAAGAATTTTTGAAAAATATTTGAAACAACTTATGCAACATGATAACAACTAAAGAAATGCATAGATCTAGATATATCCCAATGCATTCAAATGAAACTTATAAGCATGAAAAGGAAATCAAACACAATAGGGCATTTAATTCCACAAAGCAATGTAAATGTTTTTGTATTTTTGAAGAAATTTTGCAAATTTTTTATTTTTGGTATTTTTGAAATATAAATGCAAGAGCATAAAAGAATTCTACTCTTATTGTAAGATCCAACACAAAATGAAAATCTAACACCAAAAAGAAAGAGTTGTCTATCGCGGGTTCACCAAAATGTATAATATAAAATGGTGTATGGGGTCCTAGAACAATGGTTTGCACAGAAAAGAGACCCCAAAGTTAATATTTTACACATACATTTGAATTGTAAGGGAAAATACTTGAAATTAGATAAAATAAGATACATACCTCATGATGAAATTAATTTGGAAATACCTATTTTCTGGTGTCTTTGTGTACTTTCGGGCAATTCTGCAACCTATTTCGGATTGGAAATGTCGAGACGAAGAAAACCCAGAAATCATTTATCTTTCTGACAGTAAGTAGTCTTTGACCCTCATAAAAGGTCAAAGGCTACATTTTTTGTTTGAAGGTCAATTTTGACTTTGTTCGCAAATCTTGAAAGTTCCTCAAAAAGGGTATCCAAATCTACTCTCAAATCCAAAATTTTGCACCTGTACCTGCAAGAAAAATAGTTTTGTTTGTTTGTTTGGGGGGTTTGCCTTGGTCAAACCCTGATTTGGAATCAACCTTAATATTGAAATTGAAATGGAGAATGCTAGCAAGTAGTAGAAGTAGATCTAACAATGAAGCTATGATATTCAATAGATATGCAAATTGTATTTGAAATGTAATCAAGTGTGTTAATATGAAAGTTTGGAATCAACACTAACAAATGTAAATCAAACCTCCATGATTGTATGCTTGGAATCCACCTTGAGGGAAGAATGAATGTATCTTGAAGATGAACAAAAGGATCTTAAAGGAAGATCACACCATCATAATGGCTAGATCTAGGGTTTGAATGATGAATCTTGAATGCTTGAACCAAATCCATTCAATGGCTTGAATGCTTGAATCCTTGATCTTCAATGGAGAACTTGGATGGAGAAGAGGACTTGAATGCTTGAATGGATGCTTGCTTGATCTTTCTTGAGGGAGAAATTGATTGCTAAAACTTGATCACCAATGTCTCCTTGAGAGTTCTTGATGCATGAAAGAATGACATATGAAAACTTGATGTAGAGATCTTCTCACAAAACTTGATGGAGAAAATGAGAGAGGAAGGCTTCCTTTTATAGTGATCTAGGGCACAATCCTCTAGAGGGGCCACCTTGGGGAATTAAATTCTAATTATGCCTCAAACCTTTTGTAATGGACCTAAATTAAATATAATTTAAGGGTTTACCATTTCAGAGACCAAAACAATAGACCTGGAAGCCGAAAAATAATTATTTCCAAAACCCGACAATCGGAGATCCCAGGACCTTGAAATTTGAACCCAGGGTCAAAGATTAGATTGACCCTGACCTATTTAGGGTTAAGGTTTACTTTGACCCCTTTAGGTTGACTTTGACCTTAAGGGCACAGATTTCAGGGTCTCAGTCAGAGTGAGAAACAAGAGGTCTCGGGGTGCCCAGAGACCTAGAAATGATGCCAGAATAGGGTAGAGTGCCAAGGAGAGGCACAAAATCCTATGATGAAAATGATGAAGTCTAGGAGGACCTATTTGTAAGTCCTACCTAGAAAATAGATCCATAGAAGAGGGAAATTAAGGAGAATCCTTGGGATCCTAACCCTAATTTCACCTAGAATGAAGGAATCAAGTGCAAAAAAGAAGTGGAAATCGGGGAGAAAGCCAGATCCAAGAAAAGAACAATTCAAGGCATTCAACATGACCCCAAACCACTTACTCGGAGGGCTAAACACTCTTAACATGGAAGTGCTTCTATTTTAGGACAATACAATTCCAACAACAAGTGGTGTCATGTTTAGAATCACCACCCCTTGATGATGAGGGATAACTTATTTTGAAACTAGAGATTATCCTTGACACTTGAAAGAATAAGTTAAGGAATAAAACTATTATTGACTTGTAATAAAATGGAAGGGGATTCTAGAAGAAATATGTTACATGGGATAAAGAGTAAGTCATCAAAATGCTTAAGGACAAGCAAATTTAGGATGGGAAGACTATGATGTCCCTCAATTAAAGATGGTAAAATTTTACAATTATCAATATATCTCCTAAATATAATCATAACTATGTAAAAATAATTACAAGATGATTGCATCGTACTCATATATGCATTTTATAGATTCATACCTTTTTACGAATAACCCTAATATATCAAATATTATATATTTGATTTATAATCATCATATAAACCAATCTTATATATAATTAAATATTATCACATATATAACATTAAAATATAAATAATTATAGAAAATATTAAATATAAACACATCCTAAGTATTGAATGTCTTAAAAATCTAAAGCACAACCCTTAAGACGTGATAGTTCTAGATCCAAGAGTCTCAACCTTAATGAATGGTCGTTTCTCCCCCCATCCTTTCCCCACATAGATATAATGGGGAGGAAACAAATGAGTTCTAAGAGAGTCAACATCCTAATCAACAAATAAGATATACTCATCCAAGTGATAAAAATGCAAAGAGAAGTGATATATGATCAAAGGAAGTGAACACTTCCAAATTAAAAAACCAAAAACATATACATATCAAACAAAGGACATCGAACAACCACTAACATACAATATGAAGTATAGAAGTAGTAGCAGATTTAAATAAATAATCATATCTAAAAGATTTATTACAATCAACAAAACCATTATTAACAACAAGACAATACACATAGTTAAGACTATATATATATATATATATATATATATATATATATATATATATATATATATATATATATATATATATATATCTGATATAATTATTTATTACAATAAGAAAATACTAACAATGTCGAAAATACTATATGAGAATATAAGGATATCAAGTATTCAATCAAGAACAAACCATAATAAAAAAGGAGGTCTATAATACTTAGATCAAATGAGATATGATTTGGACAACACAATCTTTAGGTATATTGTAAATCTAATAATTATAAATCGAGACAAGAAAATCAGACTTGGTTGACAACTAAGTATAGGTATAATCAATTATATTTGTGTTTATTAATCTTGAATATGATCCAAGCTTTATTTTGTGGAGGGCATTCTTACTGAATGTCAATAACGATCCAATTCATGCTTGGTGGAGGGAATTTTTAGTGAACTTCATGATTCCAAGTTGGAATCTAAAGAGAGGTTTGATAATATCTTAGAGACCATATGTGTGTGTGTGTGTATTTGTAATGGAAAATGCATATGCATATGTGATAGAGTGATACACCTTAAATGGGTATCTACAAGGCTTGGGAAGAGATGGAATCTCTTCCCAAGACTTATAATGATGGATAAACCAATGTTAGTTATCTTGGAGGCCTTAGTGGAGATAAACCAAAATGAGATGGTGAATAGTTGAGGATAGTTATAGTTTTGACCACAAGCTAATTAGAGCCCCTAGAGGTCCTCACCAAAGAGCTTAGAACCTGATCTTGGGCTTTCCCTAAGGATTAGGTGGGAACTAGTTGGGTTTTATAATGGAGTTTTATTTTATTAGAATACACACACACACACACACACACACACACACATATACATACATACATACATACATATATACATATATTTACTTATATATACATATCTATATGTATTATATATATGTGTGTGTGTGTGTGTGTGTGTGGGCGCACGCGCGCGTGCGCACATACATACATATGTGTGTGTGTGTACAATAGGGAAAGGAAAGCAATGTAAAGTAGTAGATCACCTCTCCATTTTAAAATTGCACATTCAAAAGGAAGATGTCCTAATATGCAAGGGAAGGTCCCAAGCACTGAGTGGGTCAATGATCATTCACTGAATATGTAAAATTGAAACACATATAGATAATGAGATAAGAAATGAAAATTAGGGAGGATTTATGTGTACCTAAAATCGAGATAGGGGATATATTGCTTCAGATACGAATTTATGATAGATGGAATTCTAAAGATACCTATAGCTGCTAATTTAAAATCTAGAGATTGTAACCTATCTATAAACTAAATTTTATTTGATTCTAGGAGGAACAAAATGATAACCTGCAATTGATTGAATATCTTGATGAAATGAATGGACAAGTGAAAGACAGTGATTGAAGTTCACCGAGCTATTAAAGTGATATGTAAGGCAATTAAATCATTCAATGTATTATCATTAATGTCAACTAGTTTTGACTGTACTTATCATGATGGTTACAAACATCTAAAGAAGGAAAATGGTAAAGGAATGAGAAATCTACATGAAGATGAAATGGATATGAAAGATATGGATATGGTATACATTGGGTAACTTATTGATGATTTTATGGCATCATGTTGTTGACTTGATTGTATTACATGATTTTGTTATGTATTGAAGATCAGGACTGAACAAGTTTATGTGGTCGATAATTGAAGGTTTTTGTATACACTGAGCTAGTGTAGTGTATACCGAGTATAGTATTAAGAAAGCAAGTATTCATCGACACATTTTGGTATTGATCGAGTGGAAGAAATAAATAAAGTTTATAAAAACCAACTGAATTGATGAGTTGGACAATTGCTTATGATTCTGAGGTAGAAGATAAAGTTTGTTATGATGATCTAACGAATGACAAAATTCAAGATTGATTGGATGAAGGAGAATGAAACGTGCTATAGACACAACTGTTGAGGAAGGTTAAAGAGACAAAATGAATGATGAAGATTAAGAGGCAAAATAAACTGATGAAAAGAAAATGATTAATGTTATCTATTTAAAGAGACATGAGATTAATTATTGAGTCTAGGATTATTGATACTGCAGGAGAATTCATATGAAAAGGATTATTTCATGCACCATTGGTCAAACTAGTTGAAGATAGAACTGAGTTTAGTTGCAAACATTACCAAGCGTCAGAGAAACATTCACCAAGTGGAATGAAGTTGGAGGATATGAAGGATTGAATTGTTTATTGAATATAGGAGGTATTTTGAGCTTAACATAGATCTAAAAATCTGAAAATCTTAGTTGTATTTGAATCAGATCATTATTGTATTAGTTTAACTATTGTTATAGCTAAATATCTTAACCGAGTGGGACTTAACAGTCTTTTTATATTTCAATATGACATTAAATGAATGTTGATTATTTTCTTGTTGACCCCATAGTGAATGTTGGTCAAGGGAGAACTGTTGGTGATAAATCCTCTAATTGGGTCACACCTTATAGTGTGCTTTGTAACCTTTAATCAGGTTGGCTCCTAACGGAGCTCACTTCAGAAGAGTTAATTATTTTGGGTTACCGGTCCTAGGTAGTTTTTACCATAACAAGGTTTCCACATTAAAATTTTATGTGTTGTGTGTATTTGATGTGTTGAATTGTTAATTTACTTTACACATTTCATAACTAGTTAGATCAGTAAATACAGTATTGAATTTACTGTCAATCGGTAGATGAAGAGAAAGATATTGTTGATAGCTTACCAAGTTTATTATATGATTGAAAAGTTTGAATATATACATCTAGGAGTTTTGGGATTGTAGGATAACTAGAATTAACTGATTCACCCCCCCTCTCAGTTATCTCACAATTGGTATCAGAGAATTGGTTGCTTGGAAGGAAATTTTGAAGGACTTAAGATAAAGATCACAAGATGTATAAGAGAGAGGTGTCCAAGATGAATAAAGATAACTTCTCGACATGGAAAAGGAGAATGAAACTACATATATCTAGAATTGGAGAATCTATTATATACTACCTGACAAATGATTACATCCAACCTACCGAACCTTTGATAGTTGATCAGATGAAAGATAGACATGAACACAATGTCTCAATGATAGAGATTGTTTCTTCCTTATTAGATGTCAAATTTGAATATGTCAAGACATGCACTACTTCTAAATAGATGTGGGACAAACTTGCACTAGTTCACAGAGGAGATGTAAATGTGTTAAGGGCAAGAGCTGAGAGTATTAGAGGAAAGTTTGATGATATGAAAATGAAAGAAGGAGAAAACATTTCACAATACAACAACCAAATTAAGGTGATTTTCAATGCTGTTCGAGGAGCATGAGGTTTTATTGATGAAAAAACTGTTGTGAGTAAAATTATTAGAACCTTGCTTCATATTTATGCTATTAGAATCTCTGCAATCCATGAAATGAGATCAGCTCTAGGTAACACTCTTACACTTGATAGCCTGATTGGTAAATTGACTACTTTTGAGTTTAATAACTATGATAATAGTATTGTTCCAAATGTCAAGTTTGCATTTATTTCATCCTTAAAAATTTGTAAATCAACCAGTAAACACATGGTAAGAAATGAGAGTGATAGTGACAGTGATGAGGATGAACTTGATGAACTTGAAGCATTAATAGCTAGAAGACTTCAGAAAGGTAAAGGAAGATACAAAGGGAAATTACCTTTGGTATGTTTTAACTATAAAGAGATTGGTCACATTGTAGCTAGATGTCCTAACCAGAAAGAAGATGACAAAGGCAATGAATGATTCAGTGAAAGAAAGTTTGATAGAAGAGATAACTGAGATCACAGAGGCAACTTACGGTTTGATAAAAGAAGCAACCGAGATTACAAAGATAAAGGCAAGAAAGCATGTTACCTTGTTGAAGATGATAATGACACTGGCACCAACACTGACAGTGATGAATACATTGAGGTGGTATTCGTAGCTTTGAAAGAAGAAGAAGAAGAAGAAGAAAGGTATGTTGAAACAACACTTATTTCTAAAGTTAGCAAGAATGATACATGGATTATTGATAGTGGCTATACACATCATATGACTGGTGATGAAGAAAAATTTGAATACCTTGAACATTATAATGGTGGATCTGTTAAAATGGGAAATGACACACCTTTTATAGTAAAAGGAAAGGATCTATCTTGTTGAATAATAAGATCAGATGTGAGAATACATATTGGGTGAAGGGACTTAACTATAATTTGTTCAGTGTATCACAAATGAATAACTCAGGTCACCAAGTTGCATTTGAAAGTAGAAAGGTGAAAATCTTTGATGAGACTAGAAAGTTGGTCAGTACTGGTGAACAATCAAAAGCTAATCTATTCTATCTTGACAATGCTGGAACTTCTTGTTTATTGGCTAGAACTGAAGATGTGTGGTTATGACACAAAAGGTTATGTCATGTGAATTTTGACAACATGTTTAAAATCAGTAAGAAAAGAAAAGTTAGAGGCTTACTGAGCTTATCTAAACCTGACCATGTCATGTGTAAACAATGTCAAATGGGAAAAATGTCAAAATCTAGTTTCAAGAGCAAGAACTATTCATCTAAAGCTATTTTTGAGTTGGTTCATACCGACTTGTGTGGTCCTATGAGAACTCATAGTTATAATGGTGACAAATATTTTATCTTATTTGTTGATGGCTACTCTAGGATGATGAAAATTATGTTTTTGAAATAAAAATTTGAAGCTTTCAAGATATTTAAATGGTATAAAGCTAAAGTGGAAAAAGAAAGTGGAAAAGAGTTAAAATGCTTGAGATCAGATAGAGGTAATGAGTTTATTTCTAATGAGTTCACTAAATTTTGTAATGAGCATGGAATTAAAAGACAAGTTTCTGCACCGAGAACACCACAACAAAATGGAATTGCTAAAAGGAGGAATAGATCCATAGTTGATTGTGCTAGAATGTTGATGACAGAAAAATATGTTTCACAAATGTACTGGAGAGAGGCTATTAGTACTTCCGTATACACATTGAACCGATTACAACTAAAGAAAGATTCAAACAAGACACCCTATGAGTTATGGTATGGGTATACACCGAATGTAAGTTATTTCATAATATTTGGAAGTAGATGTTACATTCTGAAAGATGATAGAAATGGGAAATTTGATTCTAAAGGTGATGAAGGAATATTCTTAGGATATTATCCTAAAAGAAAAGCTTACAAATGTTTGAATAAGGTTTCTAACAAAATGATTGAAAGTGCAAATGTGAGGATTGACGAGCGTGCTGAGAAAAATGATGAAGAAAGCAAAAAGGAACAAGAAGACTACAATAGATACACATACATTGAGCTACCTAAAAATTTACCTTAGGAATAGGTTGAAACTACTGAGCAACGGGATAATGATACTGAGAATCAGCCTATAGAGACTGAGAATCAGAAAATAGTTATCGAGGAAGATCTTGATCCTACACCGAATGATGAACAAAGAAGAGAGTAAGTGTTAGCATAATTTGTGAGGAGACACCATCCATAAAATCATATTATTGGTGATAAACAAGTTGGCATGATGACACAAAGTAAGTTAAGAAACACCACATGTTTAGTTTGTGAATTTGAACCTAAAAATATCAGGGATGCACTTGAAAATGATGAATGGATTAAAGCCATGAATGAGGAAATTGAGAAAATACTGAAGAACAAAAGATGGACATTGGTACCGAGACTGAATGATAAGAATGTAATTAAAACCAAATGGATATTCAGAAACAATTTGAATGAAAATGGCGAAGTCACTAGGAATAAGGCAAGACTTGTATGCAAAGGGTATGCACAAGAAGAAGGTATTGATTATGGTGAAACTTTTGCAACAATTGCAAGACTTGAAGGAGTAAGAATATTCCTTACATATGCTACCTACAAAGGATTCAAAGTATATCAAATGGATGTCAAATCTACATTTTTGAAAAGAATACTTGAGGAAGAGGTATACATTGAACAACCTGAAGGTTTTGTTGATCCAAATAAGAAAAACATGGTATGTAAGTTGCACAAAGCACTGTATGGACTGAAACAAGCACCAAGAGCATGGTATGAAAGAGTGCATTCATATCTTATTAGTATTGTATTTGTTAGAACAAGTGACAACAAAAATTTATATTTGAAAGATGAAACCGATGATAAGATTCTTATTGCTGAAATTTTTGTTGATGATATTGTGTGCTAAAATGTTGACACACTTCTATGTTTCATTATATCCAAGATTTCTCAAGAATGAGGTCTCAAATGGTGACTCATATCTCTCTATTCATGGAGTGCAAGGGTTTATAATGGAGGCCCTCAGTTTAGACCTAGTTTGTGCCCATGCAAGTACACCATAAAATGAGAGATTCAAAGAGGAAAAGAAAGAATGATAGTCTCCATGATCATCAAATATACATGCAAATGAAAATGGAAGCTATTCTATATGATAACAATGCATGAAAGCAAACTAATCTATGAAAGGAAATACACATGCAAGATTATTCTATGAAATGAAATATGAATCTAATCTAATATGCAAGTGCAAGAGTAATCTAAATGGATTGTCATGGAGGCATGAGAGAAGAAGAAAAGAAAAGAGAAGTTGCAATGTTCAAGCTCAAGTGCTCAAACTCTCATCCAAAATCACTCTCTAAACCTGCAGCATAAAAATAACATAAAATCTAGATCTCTAAAATCTGGATGCCTAAAATGAGAAAGAGAGGGCTCCTTTTAAAGAGCAATGAATGGTAGAGATTAAGAGGCAAAATCCAAGGGTGGAGAAAAATTCTCATTTTGACTTTGGTGCACAAGATTCTCAAGAGGCAAAATCAATGGACATGGTTAAGAGGCAAAAAGATGTGTGGAAGAGATTAAGAGGCAAAAGGAGATTCCGCTCATCTTGGAAAGTGTGATTTCAATGTGTAGACAAAAAGTCTTTTTCTTTTTATTTTAAATTTAAAAATTCCTTTTTCATGTGCACACATAGGATAATGTGGATTTTATTATTTATTTAAAAGATTTTTTTTATTTAATTAAAAGGGAGCATGTTCCCTTAATTAAATAAAACTTAGGATAAACTGATCAAACCTTAGGAAATATTGAAATATTTGAATTAATTATGATTTGATCAAGGAAATTGATTTGAATTAAAAATATTGCAAGGTATTGATTTAGGAAATTGATAAATTGATTTTCGTCATTTGATAAATTGAAGAATGGGGGCCCATAGTCTAGGTGACCATTTTAGGGTGCATACATTTTCCCCTCTTTGACTAATGTGTGATCTTTATGGGAACACATGTAGTCAAAGAATGCAGTTGAAGTGTGAGATCGATTTGGGATCACAAAACAACCCAGATGTGTGATTGACAGACGAGAACTCATCAGGACAAAGATAAGCTGATTGAAAAAGACAAGGTCAACACCCTTGTAAATAGGTAGTTAACATGTCCAAGATAAGAATCTCAAGCAAGGTTTCCCCAAGAGGAGCAATTGATAGGATTGATAAAGCTGAATCAAGGATTGAAGTTTGATAGGTACTACCCCCTCGTGATCGAAATTGAAATGAGGTAGAGGAGAAACAGTGAATTGATAAATTTGATCAAATCAAACTAAAGATAAGGTTCTTGATGTAACATGAAAGATATAAGGATCACATAACCAAGGTAGATCATCAAGCATGAAAGATTATGCCCCAAGGTTGAATTAGAAGAAAAGAAGTGGGGTGAAAGTGAATGGAAGATAGAAGTTTGGAAGAGGTGGAAAGAAATGGAGAGAAGAAAGAGAATTTTCCTTAAGAAAGAGAATGCCCCAAAATCAATCAATTGTTTAAGATAGAAAATTTCGATTGAGATCACGAAAGAAGATAAGGAAATGAAGATCAAAGCATGACCATAGTTGATTAAAAGTCCAAAAGAAAGATGAAGGAAAACCCTCTCAAACTCATAATGCAGCCTAAAAATGCAAATTAACATGAAGTCTAACAATGCAAGCTACATGAAAATGCAAAGGTGTACTTGCAATAGAGTAACTGTAACATAGGATCTTGTGTTCATCATTCATTAGAGAATGTTAAGGAACTTATTTTCATCATTGGGACATTATTAACAGACATCGGAAAATCACACAATCATCACTAGTCACAAGCACAACTATGAAGATATGAATGTGATTTATATCGGATTGGAATGTGGAAAGATTCTAACATAAGCATCAAAGACATAAAGGTCAAGATGACTTTGATATTAGCTTACCCAATTTAATGTAACAAAACCACACTCGCATCAAGGCATAGATGTCAGGATGACCATATGAACGGTTGTGTAAAAATAGTCAAGGATGATGCCTCAAATCTCCTAAGTGTTTCAAGGGGACAACAAGAGACACTCTAGAGTTTCAAGACCACACCCACACACAGAAAACAAATAAAAATATGCCCCATGTCCCAAGTCCTCTAGCTATGCATACTGAAGAGACTTATTAGACAAGGACACTCAATGAAAATCAATAACAGTCAGCACACAAAGAAAAGATCATGACATAGCTCAAACATTAAGTGTTGTGTTTAAAAAATTTAAGTGTGTCAACTAATACCAAGTTCTGAGGATAAGGATCAAATGCTTGTAAGTAGGTAAGATCACATGACAAAACTGGGTAAGACCAAACCGATAAGTGTTGAAAAACACTTGATGTCAAGGGTTGTGTTGAAAAACACAGTTGGGGTGGTGTTTAAAAACACCGTTTGTGAGGTGTCTTAAAGACTAACATATCCAAGAGAACAAAGCTAACACAGTTATGCCCCCTAGACAAAGACAATGACCAATTCCAAACCAAGGCAACAAGGACAAGGCATGATGGAGAAAGGCTAAATGTCGAGGATGCGTGCTAAGAAACAGGGGTGCAAAGGCCTCAAGTAGCACCCATTTCCAAGTTTTCACCACTTGGATTTTATTGCAATTTTTTTTTTCAGGACTTTTTATAATTTTCTTTTTCTACCAAGGCGCCTATTTCCAGGTTTTCACCAAGGCACTTTTTTTTTTTTTGAGTTTTTGAATTTTTTGAATTTTTTTGGTATTTTTGGAATATATAATTTTTTTGGAGATACATCAAAGCTCCTATTGCTAGGTTTTTACTAAGATGATCATTTTTTCAAGACATTTTCTGATTTTTAGAATTGTTGACAATATATCATTTTTTTTGGGGATTTTTTCAGGATTAATAAGTATGTACAAAGGATGCCCCCAGACAGAATGAGCATCATGGATAGAACTTCTTCAGGTGCAAGACATTGATAGGATCAGGGAGCTACTCTCCTGCTGCTGTAAACAATAAATAAGCACCTATCCCAAAATTTGTAATGATGTAAGGTTCAAGCCAATTAGGTTCAAATTTTCCCTTTTGATCTCTATGTTGTTGATTCTTAGAATTTTCATGTAGGACAAGATCTCCCACTTGGAATTATCTAGGGTGAATCTTTTTCTTGAAGGATTTGGACATGCACTTTTGATAAACCCTCATATGGTCAAATGATGCTTGATGTTTCTCATCTAGAAGTTCTAATTCTTGAAGTCTCATGGTGCGGTAGTCTTTATCTATAACTGGACCTTTGAGGGAAACTCTAAGTGAAGGAATCTCAACCTCTAAAGGTAACACTACTTCAGTGCCATATGTAAGGGCAAAATGAGTAGCCCCAGTAGGAGTATGAATACTCATTCTATAGGCCCACAAAGTCAGATTTATCTGTAAGTACCAATCTCTACCACTCTTACAAATTGTTCTATGTAGGATTTTAAGAATGGTTTTGTTTGATGCCTCTGCTTGACCATTTCCTCACGGGAAGTAAATGGAGGACCAATGTTGTTTAATCTTGAATTTCTTGTAGAGTTGTTTAAGGTCTTTATTTTTGAACTGGCCCCCATTGTAAGTGATAATCTCAGAAGGCACTCCATATTGACAGATGATATGGTTCAGAATGAATAGAGAGATCATCTTTCCCAAGGCAACAAAAAGTGGGACAAATTCTACCCATTTAGCAAAGTAATCAGTAGCAATGATGATAACTTGTGTCCACCTGATGATTTGGGATGAATCTACCCAACAAGATTAAAGGCCCAGCGCTGAAATGGCCAATGAGATATAGAAGGAATGAGCTTCCTTCCTAGGGCATGTATCAGGTTACCATGTTTTTGACACTTTTTACATGACTTTGCAAAAGCTAATGCATCAATTTGCATCGTAGGCCAATATTACCTCACCCTAAGCAACCTTCGGGCCATGGAAAGACCATTGGAATTTCCCTCAAAGATGCCCTCATGGATGTCAACTAATGCTTGGTCGGATTCTTCCTTTTCTAAGCATCTAAGAAGTGTTCCATCTAGACCCCTCCTATACAAATCACCAAAGATAAGGGAATGGTGAGAGGTGTTTCGAGTAAGGTTTCTACATTTAGATCGGTTAAAGGTTTCAGGGATAATGCCATCACAAAGGTATGAATAAATGACACCATAATGGGATGACTCATGACCAACAAGGGTACAAATGACATGACTTTCTTGGGAGTTATAGATAGAGTGGTGTAGCTCTTCCACCAGGAATTCAAATTTGGATTCATGTTGCCCTAACTGAAGGAGTGAAGCAAGTGTAGCCATAGCATCAGTTGCTTTGTTTTTAGCTCTAGGGATTTGCTGAAATGTGACAAATGTAAAGTATCATTTTAAGGAATAAACCATTTGATTGTAAGGTACCAGTTTCTTTTTTTTTGTTTGATATTCATCATTGAATTGGTTGATTATCAGTTGTAAATCCTCATAGATGTGTAAATTTGTGATTCTCCATTCTATGGCCATCTTAAGTCTATTTGTTAAAGCTTCATACTCGGCAATGTTGTTTGTACATGGGAACCATAACTTGTAAGACTTAGGAATCGTGTACCCATGAGGAGAAACAAACAACACACCAGATCGTGGAACATTTTGCATAAAGGATCCATCAAAGAACATCTTCCATGTGTTAGGAATAGTCCCAAGAGATAACTAAGAGGGGGGGTGAATTAGTTATCTACAAGTTCTAATTCTTTATCCAATTAAGTATACTTAAACATAAAGCATAAACACAATGAAAGAAAAAATGAACACAACACCAATATTTTGGTTACGAGGAAACCCAAATAGGTAAAAACCCCAGGGGGACTTGATACCCACTAATATTCTGTACTAGTGTATAATTATCCTTGTTAGAAGATCCTTTACCCTTTTAGGAGTAGCTTTAAAATATATTAAGTACATTAGACCTATTCAAGGGTCAGACCCTATTAGGAGAGAGGACGCACTATCTGAGAGCTCATTGCTCAAATGGGCGAAGGCTACAACCTTCTGAATAATAGATACACACTATATCTAGATCTTGGTGAACTACACTTTGACCTGATGTCTGGATCAATTCCAATGAATAGCACAAGTACTTTACTTGGTCACATATACCTTCTTATGATGGCTCAACACTTCGTACACTCTACTCTGCTCTGCTTAATCAACCATGAACCACACTCAAGCAATCACAAATGGTTGCCTATAAATATCTTTCCTCCAAATGATATAATCAAGTTGGTCTTTTAGAACCATCTTGAAATCATATTAGAGAAACCATAACAAACTCCAATAAACATTCTATCAGCTCTACTATGCATGCAACTCATTCTGGGACCTGTCTAATAAAATAATTGTACATGCATGCTACACACTGTCGGCTCTACCAAAACAACTAGAACTTTCTCTATAGTCTAAATTAACTTGTGCAATCTTAACCAAACATCAATAACACTTCTCCAAGCTTAACTCCAAGGGCACATACCCTCAAGATAGGTGCAACTCAAGAACCAATAAAATCTTTGTCGACTCTTCTGAACAAACACAGGAAACTGCTATTGGCGAGTAACGACTACATAACTTTACTTGCGTTCATCATCAGACCATGCGTCCATGAAATTAACATCACTAACATGTCTTCAACATATATCCAAGTGCACAAGGCTCCATGATAACTGTATGAACAACCATACACATAACACTGTATGTTACTCTGTTAGGAACACTACTGACACCAGCTACTATATAACTATTTGTAATAATAGTTAACCTCTACACCCATGATATCATGTTGATATCATGTTCATGCTACATATACTGAAAGCTTACTGAATAAGACTTTCACACATGCTACTTTCCATATGTTGTCATCAATGACAAACATACAGTCAGTACTAGCCTATTGGCAAATCTCCAACAATCTCCCCCTTTGGCATTGATGGCAACATGTGGAATGAAAAACCACCACCAACCCAAATGAACATTTCTTTTATAACATTCTCCATTTCCTCTTCAAAACTCCCCCAAAGATGAATCCTCCATCTACTGCAATATTTTATAATATTCTCCATATCCTCAATTGTACTACTGTCATAACTGAAGGGTTCTCCCCCTTAGTATATTACTCCTTTTTTTGTTTCTATTTTTCATGACTCTATATATATACTCCCCCTTTAACATCAATGGCAAAGGGCACCATTCATTTAAAGCACTGGTACTACTCCTGAGGTAGAGTAGTCGACCTTCCATCAGTCCCAGAGGACTAATGCCTTTCCTTCTTTCTTCTAAGTAGAATCAGGGAAGGGAATGACTCCCAGCTTCTCCCTGAGATACTCAAAAGTATCCTTATGCAAGGGTTTTGTGAATATATCTGCCAACTGATCTTTAGTACTCACATAGTCCAACTTGACTTCTTTCTTTGTCACTTTCTCTCTTAGGAAGTGATACTTGATCTCAATGTGCTTTTTCTTTGCATGCATCACAAGGTTCTTTGACATATTGATAGTGCTAGTGTTATCACAGTGAATAACAATAGGATAATCAATCTGAATTCCAAAATCCTTTATCATTTTCTTGATCCAAACAATTGTAGAACAATTCAAGGCTGCTGCAACATACTCTGCTTCTGCTGTTGATTGAGAAATAAAATTTTGTTTCTTGCTTGTCCAAGTGACAAGTCTATCACCAAGAAACACTACTCCACTTGAAGTACTTTTTCTGTCATAAACACATCCTGCCCAATCTGCATCAGTGTACACATAAAGCTCAACATTTTCTGAATTGGTATACCATAGACCATAATCTATAGTTCCCTACAAGTATCTGAATATTCTCTTTACTGCCATGAGGTGACTTTGTTTAGGCTCTGCTGCAAATCTTCCAACTATGCTAACTGCATTGGAAATATCAGGTCTAGTCTAAGTAAGATATATGAGTTTACCAATCATAGACTTATACAATGTTATATCTACTACCAGTGAGTCATCTTATTTTGTAAGCTTGCATCTAGTGATCACAGGGGTCCCTACTAGCTTGCAATCATCCATCTTGAATTTCTTTAGTATCTCTTTCACATGCTTTGATTGATTTATGAAACTTTCTTTTTCTGTCTGTTGCACATTTAGTCCCAAAAAGTACTTGATAGGACCAATCATACTCATCTCAAACTCATTCTACATTTCTTTGGCAAATTCAGCACTGAGTTTTTCATTACCTCCAAAGATAATGTCATCAATAAATATAGCTACAAGCAATAAACCTTTAGATGTCTCTCTAATGAATAGATTACAATCTACTGCTCCTTTCTTGAATCCAATCTTTGTTAAGTATCCATCTAGTCTCTCATACCATGCTCTAGGGGCTTGCTTAAGTCCATAGAGGGCCTTCTTCAATCTCCATACCATATCAGGTCTATCTGATAAGGTGAATCCTTCTAGCTACTCAATGTATACTTCTTCTTTTAAGTCTCCATTAAGGAATGCTGACTTGACATCCATCTGATAAACTTTGAAGTTTTTAACTGTAGCATAGGCTAAAAAAAAACTTAATAGCTTCTAATCTACTCATAGGTGCAAATGTGTCTGAATAATCAATGCCTTCTCTTTGCACATATCCCTTACATACTAATCTTGATTTATTTCTTACTACTATACCATCTTCTTTCATCTTATTTTTTAATATCCATTTTGTTCCAATCACATTCTTATCACTAGATCTTGGGACTAGTTCCCAAGTGTCATTCTTAATAATTTGATCAAGTTCTTCTTTCATAGCATCATGCCAATCTAAATTATTACAAGCATCTTCAACACTTAAAGGTTCAATCTAAGATAGTAAACATACAGCTTCACTGCTAGCTGAGTTCTTTGCTTGTGATCTTGTTAAGACTTTGTCGCTCTGATCTCCAATGATGTCTACCTTGGAATGATTTCTTGATGTGAACTTTGGAGCTTTAGGTGATGCTGAATCATCAGCCTTAGGATTATTTTCTTGACTTGTCTCAAGGTCATTGAATAACACATCAATACTATCAAACATTTCCTCAATGACTATCTCACTAGTGGAGGGTCTAGGTTCTTCTTCAATCATGGGTGAGTAATCATGATATCTTTCTTGAATCATAAACTTTTCATCAATCTTTACATGAGCACTTTCAATGATCTTTTTCAATCTCAAATTGAAACATCTATAAGCTTTACTTTTAGTAGAGTAACCAAGAAAAATACCTTCATCACTTCTTGCATCAAAATTGCCTACTGCTTCATCCCTCTTGATGTAGCACTTGCTTCCAAAGATTCTAAAGTATTTTACTATGGGAACATTACCAAACCATAGCTCATAAGGTGTTTTGTCAGTGCCAGGCCTTAATTGAATTTTATTGATGGTATAGACTGTTGTATTGACCGCATCTCTCCAATAGGTGTGTGCAACCTTTCCTTCTATCATAATGGTGCATGTTGTATCAAGAATGATCCTATTCCTTCTTTTTGCAATTCCATTTTACTGAGGGGTTCTAGGTGCACGTAACTATCTCTTTATGCCATGTTCTTCTCAGTACTCATAGAATCTGTCAGAAGTGAATTCTCCTCCTCTATCCAATCTCATACATTTTATCTTTAGTCTAGATTCATTCTCAACCTTAGCTTTGAATATTTTGAACTTCTCAAAATATTTTGAGTTATCTTTCAAGAACGTAAACCACATCATCCTAGTATAATCATCAATAAACAAAATGAAATACCTTTCACCATAGTATGATCTTGTTTGAGTTGGACCACATAGGTCTATATGAATCAAATCCAACTTGTTCTCTACTAAATTCTACTTGCTCCTAAAGGAATTTCTCACATGCTTTCCCATCACACATTCCCTGCGTACAGTATCAACTGGCTTTTCTATGCTAGTTAGATCTCTTACTGCCTTAATATTGCTTATCTTTACTATGTTATCAAAATTGATATGACATAGTCTTTTATGCCATAACCAACTATCATCAAATTTAGCAACAAAACAACTTGCTTCTGAATTGAGTTGAAAAACATTACCTCTTGTCTTTGTACCTGATGCAATCATAACACCATCTTTGTTGTTAATGATGCAATTATCATCTTTGAACTCCAACTGATAGCCTTTACCAAGTAACTATCCAACACTGATAAGGTTATGTTTCAAACCATCAACATAAAGAACATCATCAGTACTATTTTTTCCATCCAAAGTGATGGCTCCTCTACCAACTATAGGTTTAGGAGTGTTGTCTCCAAATCTGACCATACCGCCATTATATTTGTCCAAATGAACAAACCTACCTTTATCACTTGTCATGTGATGTGAGAAACCACTATCTATAATCCAGTCTATCCTTATGTCAGCTTGTGAAATCAATGCTAGCTCTTGATTCTCTTTCTTGTCTACATGAATTGTCTTGTTATTCATTTTGTCTACAATAGCAATGAATCCAATTTCTTCTTCACCAGATTCTTCATCTGAAACTCCATCTCCAACATAGTAGCATTCCTTAGAATACTTAGGCTTGTAATCCTTTTTGAATTTTCTAGCTCTAGTGGGACACTTTGATGCAAAGTGACCGATCTTATTACATGAAAAGCACTTAAATGGTAATTGACCTTCATATTTTCCTTTTCCTTTCTTTTCTCTTTTGGAAATCATAGCAATAAAATCATCTAATGTTCTCTCTTCTTCATCATCATCAAAATTACCAGAAGTGTTTGTAGATTTCTTACCATGAACTGTTGCTTTGAAAGCTGTCTCACTCTTTGGTTCTGTCTTCAATCTTGAAATCTCAAAAGCTGAGATCTTGCTGATCAAGGTCTCTCTCTTGAAATTTGATGTAAGCTGCATGGTCTCATAAAGGATTTTGATCTTTCTTTCATATTCTGGAGTAAGAGTAGTCATCAACTTGTCCATAATGTCCTCCTCTGAAATCTCTCCACCATTGTTCCTGATTCCAGCAACTGCTTCATTAATCCTCTAATTGTAAGCTCTGATATTTTCTTCAAGCAACATCTCTAATGCATTGTATCTTTTCTTCCATGTCTTTCTGCATGCATCCTTTGCTTGTTTTTCTCCTTCAAATATGTCTTCAAGGTGCTTCCATATTTTATGGGCAGTGTCTATCTTTTTTACTTCTGAAAATTCACCATCAAATAGGGCCCTGATAAAGGCTTCTTTAGCAATAGCAAGGTCTTCTACGGTAAGAATCTTGGCTACTTTGATAGTTACATTAAAAACTTTAAAAGCAACACACTACAAATGAGTCACCATCTTGTTCTTCCAATCAAGATAATTCTCTCCATCGAACTTAGGACTTTCTTTCTTGAAGTATTCCATCTGATCAACCTCAAGCTATTAAACTTTCTCTCCGAGGCACTTGGCTCTGATACCAATTCTTAGGAATAGTCCCAAGAGATAACTGAGAGGCAGGGGTGAATCAGTTATCTACAAGTTCCAATTCTTTATCCAATTAAGTATACTTAAACATAAAGCATAAACACAATGAAAGAAAACATGAACACAACACCAATATTTTGGTTACGGGGAAACCCAAATAGGTAAAAACTCCGGTGGAACTTGATACCCACTAATATTTTGTACTAGTGTATAATGATCCTTGTTAGAAGATCCTTTACCTTGTTAGGAGTATCTTTACAATATATTAAGTACAGTAGACCTGGTCAAGGGTCAGACCCTGTTAGGAGTCTTTTACAATTGTCCCTGTTAGGGGAGAGGATGCACTATCTGAGAGCTCACTGCTCAAATGGGCGAAGGCTACAACCTTCTGAATAATAGATACACACTATATTTGGATCTTGGTGAACTACGCTTTGACCTATTGTCTGGATCAGTTCCAATGAATAACACAAGTACTTTACTTGGTCACATAGACCTTCTTCTAATGGCTCAACACTTCGCACACTCTACTCTGCTCTGCTTAATCAACCATGAACCACACTCAAGCAATCACAAATGACTGCCTATAAATATCTTTCCTCCAAATGATATAATCAAGTTGGTCTTTTAGAACCATCTTGAAATCATATTAGAGAAACCATAACAATCTCCAATAAACATTCTATTGGCTCTACTATGCATGCAACTCATTCTGGGACCTATCTAATAAAATAATTGTAGACACACGCTACAAACTATCGGCTCTACCAAAACAACTGGAACTTTCTATGTAGGTTGAATTAACTTGTGCACTCTTAAAAGAACATCAATAACACTTCTCCAAGATTAACTCCAAGGATGCATATCCTCAAGATAGGCGCAAGTCAAGAACTAATAAAATCTCTATCGACTCTTCTGAACAAACATAGGAAACTGCTATTGGCGAGTAACGACTACATAACTTTACTTGTGTTCATCATCAGACCATGCATCCATGAAATTAACATCACTAACATGTCTTCAAAATATATCCAAGTGTGCAAGGCTCCATGATAACTATACATACAACCATACACAGAACACTGTCTGTTACTCTATGAGGAACACTGCTGACACCAGCTGCTATATAACTGTCTATACTAATAGTTAACCTCTACGCCCATGATATCATGCTGATATCATGGCCATGCTACATATACTAAAAGCTTACTGCATAATACTTCCACGCATGCTACTTTCCATATGTTGTCATCAATGATAAACATACAGTTAGTACTGGCCTGCTGGCAAATCTCCAACACTATGTTCTTTCAGTCATATACATGAGGTATTCATTTGCAAAGTCAACTTGAATAGGTGCATTATCTTGTATCAGAAAATCAACCAATTGATCTTCTATGTCTTTTCCTTTGAATTTTTTACGCTCAATGTACTCTATGTCAAACTCTGAAGGGATCATTATCCATTTAGCAAATCTACATGTGAGGGAAGCCTTACCTAGTAAATACTTGAGTGGATCTATTTTTTCTATGAGGTGTATAGTGTGCACAAGCATGTAATGTCGCAAATTTTGGGAAGCAAACACAACTACCAGGCAAGCTTTCTTAGTATTGGTGTAGTTAACTTCAAATGAAACAAGAGTGCAACTAATGTAGTATATTGTTCTTTCTTTCCCATGTTCATCAAGTTGAGCTAGTAATGCCCCCAAGGAAGATTATGTCATTGAAATGTATAGAATAAGTGGTTTCACTGGGATAGGAGGCATTAAAATGGGAGGATTTTCCAAGTATTTCTTGATTTGATCTATGCTCTTTTGACAATGCTCATTCCAAACACATTTGACTCCTTTGTGTAAGTTCTTGTTGAAAGGTTGAGCTCTATCTACCAACTGTGAAATGAATCTCCTTGTGCATTGAAGACATCTTTGAAAACTCCTCATTTGACTAATGTTTTTAGGAGGTGGAATATCTACGATTACTTGGACTTTTTCAGGGTCTACCTCTATTCCTTTTGTTGAAATGATGAGTCCTAGTAGTTTTCTAGATGTGACACCAAATGCACACTTTTTAGGATTTAACCTTAGTTGAAATTGTTCCATGTGATCTAGAATGACTTCTAAATTATCTAAGTGTGTGTCTCTTCTCTTAGACTTGGCCAAGGTTTCATCCACATAATCTTCCATGTTTTATGCATCATGTCATTAAAAATCACTGTCATAGCTCGTAGATAGGTGGGTCTAGCATTTTTTAATCCAAAAGGCATAACGTTCCAACAATAGGTACCCCATGCACAAGTGAATGTAGTCTTTTCTTGATCTTTAGGAGCTATCTTAATCTGATTATATCCAGAAAAACCATCCATCAAGGAATAAATATCATAACCCACAGTCATATCCACTATCATGTCTATATTGGGAAGTGGAAAGTTGTCCTTTGTGCATGCTCTATTGACATCTCTAAAATTTGTGCAAATTCAAATGGATTTGTCATGTTTGGAAACTAGTATAATGTTTGATATCCATTCAACATAGTCAATAGCTCTTATGAATACTACATCAAGGAGTTTCTCTAATTCTGCTTTGACTAGGAGAGCTATGTGAGGATGCATCTTTCTCAATTTCTGTTTAACTGGCTTGACACTCATAGCTTTGGACAAGTGATGCATGATAAGATTAGTGTCCAACCATGGCATATCTGAATAAGTCCATGAAAAATTGATCTTCTTTTTCTATAAGAACTTAGTGTATGCTTCTTTTTCTTGTGGTGATAAGGACTGAGCCAAATGTACTATCTGTGGAGTCTCATCTACACCCAAATTGATTGTTTTTGTTGGTTCGATAAGCACGGAAGATCTATCTTGAAAGTGGTTAGGGAGACGATCAAGTACCCCATCCTTGGACACCTCATAGAGGTTTTCACCTTTGGATACGTCATTTCTTTTTACTTTTTTTGGTTCTAACATCGCCCCATAGTGGTTTTCACCATCAAAACTCTTATTCTTTTGATTTTCCTTATCTTTTTATTTTGTGACTAAGGTACTTGATGCCTAGCTCTATCATGCTAGTAGTCGGTTCACTAGTGGAAGAGACTACAGATTCAATGACATTCAAGTAATAGGTTATCTCATAATCATTTTGGAACATTAAGAGCTTAGGTTCTTGATAGAGTTGGGACCAATCAATGAGGTTAGGATGAACAAGAGGTAAGTCAATGACTAGTTCAAGGTTGTGAATGCAAATGATATCATCTCTGGTGATTGAAGAGTTAGAGTCCATCAAGTATCCTTCTAAGCTACCCAAATTAGGATTCATCCTAACAAGTGAAGAATCATCTAGTAAGGAAACATGTGGGTTCAAATCCTGTAATCCTACACATGACTCGTCGGCTACCTCAGGTTGAGAACTATAAGTGTGGATGACATCAACATCCATGTCAACTATGGAAGGCTCTAAGAAGGAGTCCCATTCATACTCATATGAAATTGTTTCTGAACTTTGACTAGGATGTTTACACCATGAAGGTTTGGGATATCTTGATGTGGAAGTTCTAATGTCATCAGGGGCAACACCTTCTCTTTCCATCAAACGAACAAGATTATTTCATTGACATTATCTGATAGGATCTTCTACATATGATTCATCTTGTTCTAAGGTTGCAATTGTCTCATGAGTTACTGGAATATCTGAATCTCCCCAAAGGAGATTAGTGGAAGGGACCCAATCTTCACACATATCTTGCTGATTTGTCAAATTAGGTATGTATTCTAGTTTATCTTCACTATCTAATTCATCAAGGATAGGAGTAGTGTTCTTGTTGCGATTCACAAATCTTAGGCCAGCCATCTTCTTAGACTTGCATCCAAAAAGATCATGATCAAGGGGTTCAGCTCTAGCATCCAATCTATGACTAAGAGGGCCATGTCTAGGATAGCCCATCTATTTGACAAAAGTATACCCTCTTCCATAAGCCTTAGGAGAGGGAGAGCAGTTCTCATTGTGCATGTATTTCTCTTCTCTATAAATCCAATTTTTACTAGCCACCTCTTCTTTATCATCTTGAATAGGAACTGAGGACCCTACAAATGTGCCAAATAAAGTCATAGCTAAAGAGGAAGGTCTCATTTCTTGTGAAGGCTTTCCATAAGACCTAGGTGAAATTGCTAGTGATGTGAGGGAGTTGAGTTGATACCCCCCATGCCAAGGTCTACTAACTTGATCTTGTCTTTACATTCAAACAAGGTTGCATTAAAGTCTTCTGCTTCTCTATTGAGGGTAACATGAGTACTCACTAAAATTGAGTTAATAGATAAAGCGTTATCCCTAGGTATAAAAATCTCTATTCCATTGTAAGGGAACTTAGCACACTGATGATAGGTAGATGGCATTGCTTGCATATCATGAATCCATGGTCTACCGAGTAAGATATTGTACACAAGGGGTCTAGCGTCAACTATTTGGAATAAAATATCTTTTTCAACAGGGCCAATCCTAACAGGAAGGACGACCAACCCCTTGGAACTTCTTTCCGCCTCATCACAGGCTTTGATAGTGATATTTTTTCTAGTATCTATAACTTGTTCAGAATAAACCAACGTCTTCAAAAGACTCAAGGAACAAATATTAAGCCCAACACCCCCATCTATCAACACATGCATAACATGGGTTTTGTGGATCATGACCTCAATATGAAGAGTGAGATTGTGTGGGTGGCTCAAAGCTTTATCATCATCCTCTGAAAAGGTAAGGTAATGAAGGCTGACAATATGGTTAACCATGTTCTAGAATTGATAAACATCTAAGTTGTTGGGGATGTTCATTGCGCACAAAGAATTCTCAAGGACTTGCTTGTGTCTCAGGGACAACTCTAAGAGCTCAAAGATCAAAATATGAGTTGGGGTTCTTTGCAACTGATCGACAAGATTATAGCGTGACTTAGGATTGATTGCTGGTTTTGAGGTGACATTCTTGGATGCCACTTGCTTTGGTTTATGTGGTTAACTTGAATTGGGTCCTCTAATGACAAGGGGACCTTGACTTCGTGTGACAACATTGAGGGTTTGAGATGACACTCTAGAGTTAGGACCCCTTAGCACCAAGATGGGTTCTTCATCAAAGATAGGAGGAGATTCCATGTCTAGATCGTAACCGTAGGGATCTTTATCCTTCATCATGTTGAAATTCTCTTCTACAACTTCAAGCATGTTGAAAACATTCTCCTCATCTGTGTAAGTTTAATTGACCTCAACCTTGCCCTTCTTAGGTTTAGAGGTTTCCCCCTTCTCATACTTGGGCAAAGGTTATTTGAATGCCTTATGATCAGGGTTGGTGTTCAATCCATCTACATTAAGTTTTCTATTCTCAATGAGATCTTGGATGATATGTTTGAGTTTCCAGCAATTTTCAATATCATGTCCAATGCCATTGTGAAACTTGCAAAAGGCTTTCTCATCCCACCAATGTGGCTTAACATCAGGTATATAATGCTTTGTGGGATCTTGAGGATGTACAAGGTTGTTGGAAATGAGTGTTTTCAAGACATCCTCATATGAATCACCAAGTTTTGAAAACTGACATCTCTCTTTCTTAGGCTTATCTTGGTATCTTGGCATGTGCTCTTGTTGATTAGATGCATTGAGTTTCATGGCTTGACCAACACTAGATAAGTGTAAAAAAACTTGATCTATGGGTTTGGAGGAGTCCACAACTCCATCATTGACCACTTGTTTGTTCTTATTCCAATGTGAGTTCTTTCCTTTATCCTTGTTAGGGTTGTTGTTATTTTGACCATTGTTGTTGTTGTTGTTGTTTCCATGTTTGGTCATCATTCCTTGTTCTCTCAAAACATCCTCAATCCTACATGCAGTTTCCACCATGGTGTCAAAGGAATAAAAAACCATCTTCCTAACTTCATACCACATTTTGAGAACCAAGTTGCTAACAAGGATATCAATCTTCTCATTTTCAAGGATGGTCCTAGGGTAGCGAGAGCATTGTCATCTCCACCTTTGCAAGAAAGTGACAAAGGATTCCCCTTGATTTTTCTTTAAGTTGCATAAGTCCAACATGGTGATAGATCTTGAAAGGTTATATGAAAAGGGTTGGACAAATCTATAGATGAGCTCTTTGAAAGTCTTAATGGTGGGAGTTATGTTGGTGAACCATTCCATCGCTTGACCCTTAAGACTCCTTGGGAAAAATCTCATGAGGTACGAGTCATCTTGATGGAACTAAAAACTCATGGTGTAGAATTGACACACATGATCATGTGGATCTCCTTTCCCATAATACTTGTCATATTGAGGGATCTCAACCTTTCTAGGAAAGTCTTTCATGCTAACACTTTTGTCAAAAGGATTAGGACAAATTGAATCAAGTGAAAATGAACTCTTGGGTGCAACCATATTTTCCATCATACTCTTAATTTTTTTAATCTCTTCTTCTTGAGATGGACCTTGCTTCTTAATCTTCTTGTCCACATCAAAGTTGTAGGGGACTCTAGCACCCTTATTGATTAAACTCTCTAGGAACTTGTCTTTTTTTTTTCTCTAAGTATCTCTCCACATACTGTTGGAAGAGTGGTTCTTGTTGTATCTTCATGAAGTCTTGGGAGTTGAGGTCAAAAATTGAGCTACTACCCCCATATTGTGAACCATGGTGAGCATGTTGTGAAGGTTTTCTTGAGTTCCTAAGAGGTGTTCATCTCCTATAATGATCATGTCATGAAGCCCTTCTTCCTCTAGGGATAGGAGATCGTGAAGGTGTTCTTGAACATCTTCCACTTTGTGGAGTCTTAGGAGGGGTGGATGGAGGAGAGTTGTTTCCACCACCAACACACATATTGTTAAATTGATCATTAAGTTGTTGAGCAAAGAGTCTATCTTGCTCTTCTTGGAAGGCTCTCCTTTCTATCTCTAACAAGGTTTGTCTCTCTAACTCTAAGAGTCTAAATTGCTCTTCCTCTTCAGCTTGTTCATCTAGGAAGTATTTCTTTTCACACTCAATTCTCTTAAGCCTTTCACTCATGTATCTTGAAGGTGTTTTGAGCGGTGAACTTGGTCTTGAATGTCTAAACAAGTCATTCATGTATGTTGCATTCACATGAGTGTCATAAGGTTCATCATCTTGGTTTTCATGTTGTGATTGTTCTTCTTGATAGGCTTTCCTCTTATCCCTTTCAGCCCTTTGGTGTGCATCCAGATATCTAGTTGAGATAAGGGGTGCGACTGGTCAATTTTCATAAGAGGAACTACCAAAAAAAAGGATAACTCTATGTTTTTCAAATATGTCATCAAGGCTTTTATCCATTTCTTCCCTCTCTCGTCAAGTCATTGTGTAACTCATATCCATGTCTGAGTGAGAAGATGCTAAGGGTGTACTCAACTCACTAAGGTTACTCTTGGGATCAAACCAAACTTCTGATTTGTTCCTGGGTGATTGATCAAATATAGGTTCTTTTCCTTTAAATTTTTGGTGAGTTTGAACTAAGGGTAATTGGTTAAAGACTACTTGAGGTCACTTTCCTTGATTTACTTGATATCTTGTTGTAACTGACATGAAAGAAAAGGTACTAGGTGATATGATGACCCTAAGAAACATTGGTACCAAACCAGGAAAGTAAGAGCACTGACTTGTCCAAAAGAGAGGTGATAAGATAGAATTTTGCAAGAGGCATAAACCAACACTGTGACAGAGATGCCCACTAAACGGGTGAATACCCTAACACATATGGATCAAGAGGATGATTTACCCAAGTTATATTGATTGAATTTAAATTTGTATGGAAGTGGACAAGAGATTACTAAAACTCTCCAAGCGTGTTATCAAAGGATCCAAAGGTTTATCTTCTCAATAAGGACAATTTATAGCTCACTAACTACAAGAAAGGGCACTCATAAAATCAAAGATTACTAGTTCAAGAGGTCAAAACACAAGAATCCAAGGTGCAAACATGCTTCTAACAGCGGGGTAAGTGACCTAAATTGACCTAGATCAACCGAGGAAGACTGGAAATGACAGGATAGAAAATCGAGCAAGTTGTAAAAAGTTGGTTTTTCGACTCGAGAACTCAGTTTTTGTTCATTTTAATTGACAAACAAGATGCATTAATTTTTTTATATCATTAATCAGGTACACAAGATAGTAATCAGGGAGTTCAAGAAAACAATTGTCTTCAAACAATGAGAAAGGGATAAAACAACCTTGTGCATAAACAAGAATAGTGACATAGTATTATACTCCCTAAGGACTCTACATGTGTATGTTCTCAAAATGTTTTTTAGTCAAGCACATAGTCCTAGAAAAGAAAAATTTGGTTGCACTATGGTTTGTAGTAATGGTCAACTCTACAACTCTTGCAATCTCAAGTGGGTGAAATCCAATCCTGGCGCACTGAGGTTTTGACACAGTCTGAGAATTTAATCAATCAGGAGTTGCTGAGGAGATCTACAGTCTAACAAGAGACCACACCTACGGAGATTTCTTCCACAAGGACATTTATATAGCGGTTGTTGCTCCATGACAGGAATGGCTAATACCGCTTGAGGTTATGTCCATGTGGTTTACCCAATAAAGGGAGTGTCCACTATGATTAACCCTCTCTAACAAGGAAGAATCACAATATGGACCTCATGGGGACTTAGCTCAGATTCAAGGGTTCTAAGTTTCTGATGTGCCCAAAAGGGAATAGAGCATACTCCTCTAGGCTCTTCACCTCACCCAGACATAGCAAGCAGATTAATTAACATGCTAAGTTGAAATCACCTCACCAAGGTTTGCATGCCAACAACAATGACTACCGATCTCTCTAAATGGGACCAAGAGAGAATGTACCATCAAATGTTGAAAACTAAACCAAGTGGGACAATGAGATGATAACAAGTCCTTCCCTACCTACAAGGGGATCTATCGTCGAGAAGAGATTCACATGTAAGGTAATTGAATGAAGCCCACTCTCTCAAGAATGCCACAAATAGTATTCATAGGGCCTAATTACTATGTGAAACATATATGTGAGAAAGAAAATCTAGATTCATTCTTTTCTTTAGAGCAAAAATTGGAAGTGTGATCTACGAAAGCGAGAAACACTCAAATCGGACACATGAGAGGTTCATTTTTTTTTTCTAAAATCCAAATGTTATAGTGATGCAACAAAATGCCTCAAGTCCAAAGAAACATGTTTAGTAGATTTTAGCTTATTTTTATTTTTGTTGAGCTTTTCTATGCAAGCAAGCCACAAACTCTCCAACAAGCAAGACAAGCAAACAAGCAAACACGATATGCAACGTATATTCAACTTATGCAAAGCCTAGGGTAAGATTTGAAAATCAAATGTGAGGAGAAATAATAATGAGAAAATAATCCAAATGACAACTCATATCATGTAGTGAACCATGTGAAAAATAAGTGCAAGCTAATCAATAAATGCCCCTTTTTTTTGTTTTTCAATTTTGATTTTTGACCTAGTCAACAAGTTTGGACCTATATGAAATGAATTTAGATCCTAAACCCTAAATGCAGAAAAGAGACCCCTATTAAAAAATAGAGAGCTTTCCAAAAATGTCAATTTTTTAGCAATATTTTTTGATTTTTTCCCTAGGGACCCTATTTATCAAAATAGACCAGTTTTGAAAGATGGAATTTTTAAGCCATTATTTGTCATCAAAACCAAAAACACAGAGAATATACTTTCTATACAATTTCTAGAGCTTTCCAGAAATGTAAATTTTTCCAAAAAAATTGCTGATTTGTAACCAAAAAAATTTTTTCATGAAAAATCATAAAAAAAATTATAAATCAAAGAAAAATATTCAAAAAATCTGATTTTAATACTGAGACACATTTGACCCATCTCCAACTTGTAAAAAAAATTTCAGACCAAAAATCCAAGCTGTTTGTGAGATATGATCAAATCTTCCAAAAAAACCCTAGGTTTTATCTTCATCTCGTCCTGCACAAGGGTTAGGCTTGAAAAAATTCAATAAAATAACCATGTAAAGATTAGAAAATCTGAAAATCTAAATGAAATTAAGGAAAATTAGGAGCATCAGCCCCACAGTGGGTGCCAAAAATGTGTGCTAAAATGTTGACACACTTCTATGAGTCATTATATCTGTTACTCAAAATTACAACATACAACACAATAAGCATAAATAGGAAAAGGTTGCACATTTGTTTGTCAAATTAACACTGCCTTGTAGGTTTTTTTAGTTTACTTTTCGTTATTGCATTCATTCTAGATGTCATTATTGTACTCTAAGTATTGATCATTGTTCCAAAAATTTCAAAATTTATAAATGATCATTACATTGTGCATTCAAACTGAATGTAGTAGACAAATGTCTTTCTTTGTTTCATATTTCATATCAATAAGTAGAGTACATTTGCAAAATTGAAAGAAATGATTGAAGTATGGAATAGGGGTCCCATTCATTGCCTTTGTGTTGTCTTTGAGTTAGCTGGTTGTCTGTTGAGTCTTAGGTCCTAGGGTCTTCAAAGTCTAGGTCTTCATCTGCATTTAGGTCGTTAGGGTTCATATTTGCATAAGAGTGAGAAAATAGTTAGATCTTATTGGATCTAAATAATACATTAGAAGAAAATAACATATTGTAACAATCAAGTTTTCAAATCTGCACATCAATCTAGAAAACTAAATGCAATAAGGAAATATACACTAACACTCACTGCAAGGTAGTATTAAAGGGACTTCTTTTTGATAAACATGAAACCTTTTGCTATTTATGATCATTCTAGTGTATGTTGTTCTTTTTATTAACCAGGTATCTAAATTAAAGGGACTTAGTGTTTCCAACTGAGAAACCTTTTTCAGATGATGCAGTGCTTTGGTAGATTAGTGAACATAATGGTTTAAAAGTTAATTTGCAAATTATTTATTATGTTCACTAATCTAACCATTTCAAAATGATGTTGTTTGAGAGCTTAACAAATTATTTTGTAGAAAAGAGTTGACTGGTTTTCACATTTAGTCATAGAAAAAAATATAGATCAAGCTGGAATTTCAAGACAAAGTGCTACAAGAAGTTCAATGTTGCAAACAGTCAAGATCAAGTCACATAATACAACTACATAAATACTGGTACAATATGTCCTTGCTATTTTAAAGGTACAAACTCAAGTGATATCATTGTTATTGCTAATTACAGAAATAATGCTTCAGAATTATGCCTTAAAGTTATAAAATGTTTTCAGTTTGTATTTAGTGAGTGTCACGAACCCGTGCTCGAACTTCATTAACAATAAACAAACACTTTTATCTTGTTACATTTCTCACATTGAAAGTTTAGATTCAGCATCAAAAAAGAAAAAAGAAAAAGGGGACTCTTTCTAAGCATGTTATTATGTATCAGTGAGTTCAAGGATGTTCTCTATTTTTAACATTGAATTCAAAGTTCAGAATGACTTTTTGCATGTATCAATTGAAAAGTTCAAATGAAATGATTGAGGGAAATTGTGCTAATAGAACAACAAGCAAAATAAAACTAGTATGCTAGTGGTCAAAATGCAATAACAGACTGAGGATAAGAGCTTTTAGACAGTGAACACAATGGTTTAAATAGTAAACAAATTTATGCAAAAAATAGTCAAACTTTCAAGTTCATTTGTTTATCAATCAAGCCATGAATATTTTATGTTTATCAGTGAAGTTGTAAGCAATAATGTAGGGTTGGTGAAGTGATTGATGTATTTCTCAAATGAAAGTGCAAAATATCATTCATAGGCAGAGACAAAGTGGGTTCTTATTATGTGCAGTTGAAATATCATTTTTATGTGCTAGAAAAAAGTGAAAAAAGAGATGTAAAATGATGTTTCTAAATTAAAGAACATCAGACTTTAGTTCTTTGAGCTTTTTTTCATATGTGCCTCTGATAGAAAATGGGTTCCTATTTATTTTTCAATAAAACATCATTTGTATTTATTTACAAAAAGGAAAAATTAGAAAATAGAGAGATGTTTTAAAGCTGTCAGCAACAATATAAGATAAAAGGTGAAATGGAGTTACTTATCTCAAGTAGCCAAGTTGCAAGTAAAATTGTAAGTGAGAGCTTCCAGACCAAGCTTGTGTCCATCATATTATTCAGTTTCTAGTGACATAGCAGTAAAGTCGAGTTTCAATCAAGATACATCTCTTTTCTCGAACACCCAAAGGTTGAGTTAACTCATGTGTTTCATGTCGGCAAGATGCTAAAAGTCGTGAGCAATTATTATCAGTCAAACTAGGTTATAGTGTGAGTCTTGGTCAAGGCAAGTTCTCCATACCAAGTTCTTCAATTTCCAGCCACAAAAAGTGAACCTGAGTTCCAAAAAGGGATACAACATGCCCAGTTCGAAGACATGGTCAAGTTGTAGATTATAAGTAAATATGGGAAGAGATGTGCTCATGGTTCTAAACTCATGTGCACTATAGGAGAACACTAGTCATGACTCTTATTTAAAGCCAAACTTCAAGAGAATGATCTCCAGATCAAACACCAGTCTCAGCTTATTCATAATATACCCACAGTCACATTAATCGTGACTAGTAATCAAAACCCATGAACCCAGATGACTCCCATAAGTCACAGCTTTATTCATAAAGCAAACAAGGTAGAAACTATAGTCATAAACCATGACTTATGGAAGTCATGAGCCGTGACTGATGGAGATTAAAAAAATAGTCATGGTCAAGCCGATGGATACAACTAAGAGTTGTAAGTTTACAAATGACAATTCTATGTTCACAGTTGAAAGCAAAAGAGGAGGTCAATATTCATCAGACACTTGCAATAACAATTCTCTAGAAAGATAAATAGAGAACTCAAGATATCATGAAACAAACTTACAGTTCATAGCCAAGCCAGATGAAGACTTCAATCAATGTTAGTGAGCCTGAGTTTTATAAATGTTGAGTTCTTTGTTTCAGAATACACACCAATAAAGAATAGCAAAGAGCTCAAGTTCCATCAATAGGAGGCCAAGTTTCATCAAAGTTTCAGCAAAGTGAGGCTAGGGTTTGCAGAATTTTCCCTATTTCTTCTTTGTGAAGATATCAAAAAACACCAAGTTCGAGGAGTGAAATGAGCATATAAGATTTTTGGAGTCTGTCAAGTGCATTTACAATCAATGCCTTCACTGCAGATGTTAGTTCCTTCAATTTTTTGAAAAACTTGCCAATGTGCCACCTCATCCCTCTATTTTCGAGTCATGTGCAAGTGGGTCGAGTTTGTTATTCCCCACTTTGCATTTTGTCTACACTTAGTGTTTTTAGAGGTTAGGTTATTTGTTTGATATTAGGTTTTTATCTAATATTAAAATATTTTAAAATTTTGGCAATTATTTTTGTAAAAGGATTTTTTTAAATCCTTATTATAAGCCAAAATTTTGGGCATTGAGCATGGGGAGTTGACATAGGCTAATTTTTGACATGTTTTTTTGGCTAAAATTGGGCATTTTTGGAGGGCTTGAATTTTCGGATTTGAGCTTAGGGTAGGCTATAAGGTGGATTTTCATAATCATTTTGGGGGGTTGCGAGTTTTGGGAGAGAGGCTACTAGTGAACATATTGTTCTTATTTTGCTTTGAAGCCATTTTTTGTAATCTAATTATCAGTTTTGTGAGAAATAAATCAGATGCTCATATGTTTTGTGCTGAGATTCAAAGATTCTGATTTCATCTTTCTGTATAAGTGTTGCTTTTAAATTGTAATCCAAAAGAAGTGAATGCTTGTTGATTCCTTCTTAATGTGATCAGTTTATGCTTAAACCTTGTATGGGAAAAGTATGTTGTTAACTATTTAGATATTTATGGTGTAACCCTAATAGTAAAGTCTGTTAGCCTATATGTTGAACAGAGATTTGAAGAGTCAAACTTTTGGTTTATGATTTTGAGCTATTGTTTTACCATTCCAGCAAAGTCTGAACTTATTTTGGTGTATCACCCCCACATTCATTTCAATTTTAAAAGTTCTTTGTATCACTTTCATTATCAATTTTTTAACCAGGTGGTGATATTTCATACTTAATAGGAACTGAACTAGAATCCAGAGATTCCTCCTTATTCATAGTCTACCCATAGCTAGAGGAGGTTTCCATTGTCAGGATATAATTGTTGTGTAGCCTTAATGCCTAAGTTAGGGTAACAATTCTAAACCTGAATAGTATCCAAGAGTGCTCAAGAATGAGGTCTCAAATGGCAACTCATAGCTCTCTATTCATGGAGTGCAAGGGTTTATAATGGAAGCCCTCAATTTAGACCTAGTTTGTGCCCATGCAAGTATACCATAAAATGAGAGATTCAAAGAGGAAAAGCAAGAATTCTAGTCTTCATGATCATCAAATATGCATGCAAATGAAAATGAAAGCTATTCGATATGATAAAAATGCATGAAAGCAAACTAATTTATGAAAGGAAATATGCATGCAAGATTATTCTATGAAATGAAATATGAATCTAATATAATATGCAAGTGCAAGAGTAATCTAAATGGATTGCCATGGAGGCATGAGAAAAGAAGACAAGAAAAGAGAAGTTGCAATGTTCAAGCTCAAGTGCTCAAACTCTCCTCCGAAATCGCTCTCCAAACCTACAACATAAAAATAACATAAAATCTAGATCTCTAAAATCTAGATGCCTAAAATGAGAAGGAGAGGGCTCCTTTTAAAGAGAAATGAATGGTAGATATTAAGAGGCAAAATCCAAGGGTGGAGAAAAATTCTCATTTTGACTTTGGTGCAGAAGATTCTCAAGAGGCAAAAAGATGTGTGGAAGAGATTAAGAGGCAAAAGGAGAATCCACTCATCTTGGAAAGTGTGCATTCAATGTGTAAAAAAAATTCTTTTTCTTTTTATTTTAAATTTAGAAATTCCTTTTTCATGTGCACACATAGGATAAGGTGGATTTTATTATGTATTTAAAATATTTTTTTATTTAATTAAAAGGGAGCATGTTCTCTTAATTAAATAAAACTTAGGATAAAATGATCAAACCTTAGGAAATATTAAAATATTTGAATTAATTATGATTTGATCAAGAAAATTGATTTGAATTGAAAATATTGCAAGGCATTGATTCATAAAATTGATATATTGATTCTGTCATTTGATAAATTGAAGAATGGGGGCCCATAGTCTAGGCGGCCATTTTAGGGTGCATACATATATCATATTTGGAGGACATGATAATCTATGCAAATCATTTGCTGATGAAATGAGAAAAGAATTTGAAATGTTAATGTTTGGAGAGATTAAATTCTTTCTTGGTTTACAAATTCTACAACAAAGTGAAGGTATATTCATTACACAATCAAAATACATCAAAGAAGGATTGAAGACCTTTGGAATGGAAGATGCAAAACCAGTTGGCACATTGATGGTCATGAGATGAAAATTAAAAAAGGATGATCAGTAAACTGAGGTAAATCAGACACTATATAGATCAATGATTGGAAAATTGATGTATGTTGTGCATAGTAGACCAGATATTGCACATGCAGTTGGGATTGTAGTAAGATTTTTTGCTAATCGTAAAGAATCACATATGACTATTGTTAAGAGGATTCTGAGATACTTGAAAAACACAGAGAACTATGGCTTGTGGTACAATAAAGAGGGAAATTTTGAACTAAATGTTTATACAAATGCAGATTGGGCTGGAAACATTGATGACAGAAAGAACACTACCGGTGGAGCATTCTTTTTGGGAGAAAGATTAGTTACTTGGATAAGAAAGAAATAAGGATGCATTTCTGAGTCCACTACCAAAGCAAAATATGTTGTTGTTGTCGCTAATTGTTCAAACATTGCATGGATAAAACAACTATTGAAAGGGATGAATGAAGAGATCACTGATCCAGTGATAATATATCGTGACAACACAAGTGCTATAAAAATTTCTAAGAATCCAGTGATGCATTCAAAGACAAAGCATATATCCATAAAGTATCACTACTTGAGGGAACAAGTACAAGAAAAGAAAGTGAAACTGGAGTTTGTGAAATCAAAAGAGAAACTTGCAGATATATTCACCAAACCCTTATCTAAGGATACATTTGAGTACTTGAGGACTAAACTAGGGGTCCATCCCATGTCTATCGGTCACTAAGGTGATCAGAAAGTTGTATCAACCTATAATTTATCAGAATATCAAATGATGTTGATGCATATTGTTCACACTTTAGGTTTCCTAAGGTTGTGAAAGCTAGAACAAATGACATTGCATATCGGTACATGAAGGTACTTAATTTGAACCGAATACCTAGAATAATATTAAGGCTACTAAAGTGATGCAGTCAAGGTTGGGGAATCCAATGAAGGACTAACCGACCTTGCAGCCAAACCAATACATAGCGGAAATACACAACAATAACAACAAATATGCTATAGAACATAAGTCTTTATTCATCAAATTACTGATTACATGCAATTTGACAGGTTGTAAGGCTCTGAGTTACGGCCAATTACAAAGCAAGTAATAGTCTACAAGATCTCACAAGATCCAAATCTTTTCCACAACATAAGTACTCAGCTAGCCTAGGTCTTCAATACACAACACATTGGTAGGCACCCAGGAAAGATCTAAACTTGTACTCAAACTTCCAAGCAATCTTCTTGTTCCTAAGTTCACAAGCTACTAACTCCCAACTTCTTTATGCCCTAAACAACTGCCCAAGCATCCTATAAATACCGAATCCCAGCCACAAGTCAGCTAAAGAAACAATTAACCCTTACAAACAAATATTAAATGCCAAAACATCAGTCGGCTCTCAAATAGCCTTACAAATAAATAAACTCTCCAAGATGGCCACAAACGGTCATCAGATCTGCATAGAAGAATGCAACATGATAGATATAGGTCCCCACACATCCAACAGTCAATCCATAACTCAAGGAGCGTGACCCAAATCAATGAAACTAGTCGGCCAAGCCGATCCACCCAAACAACCAAGTTGGTAAGAAAGAACATCGAGCAATAAAGAAATAACTGAGCGCCAAAAACTGACCATGCCAAGCATGACTGAGCAACATAGTTATCACTGAGCATCAAGAAAATTGATGCCTTCATTAACCGAGCATTCTTCAGAGACCACACACCCCAGTAACCACAGAACCGAGCAACCAGTCTCCCAAACTAAGCAAGTATTCCACCAAACCAAGATAAAAACTAACAATCTACCTTCAAAGACAAACATATTTTTGGTTGATACAGGATTGCCAAGAATCCTAGGATTCTCCTGCATCAGACACCCTAGGTAAGAAAGATTTTCTCATAAGGAAATTAGGAACGCCTCAAGGGAATCAGAACAGGTATGCCAAATCTATTCTTAACCCATATCTCCTCTTATCCTTTGCTCCAAGTTGTCTTCACTTCATCCACTGTCCTCTGCAGTAAATCTTCTTGCTTCCCATTTCTCTTATCTTTCGGGTCAGCAACTGATAGCAACTGACTCTGACCACTACCGATCACATCAGTGCCTTAGGAAGGTTCATCCTCTCTGGATTCCTTAATCAACTCAGTATCATCTACATCTCTCTGCATCATAAATGTCACCATCTATTGTACTGTCTCTATGAGAAAGACCATTTGTCTCTTGATCTCAACAAACTCTTCAGATATATCATTCCCTTTCTCCTTCAAACTAGACTTTGCAGGAATAGGTTCATCAACCCTGTGCTTTTGAGGTTTGTCACTGTCACATGGACAACACCTGATAAATCCACATTCCTTAGTCCATGTTTCCTATAAAGGTATCAGCTTATGCTGAGCTCCTTCATGCCTGACCATATAGGTATTAGCATGACCATCAAAAAACACACTCGTATCAAACTGCCAAGGTCTACCAAGCAATAGATGACAAGCATCCATCGGTAATACATCACACAATATATCATCCTGGTAAGATCCAATCTAGAAATTAACCAAGCATTGTTCTTCAACTCTAACCTTAGAAACATCTTATATCCAACTAACCAGATATGGGTTAGGGTGTTTCCTTCTTTTCAAACTCAATTTACTAACCATCTCTTCTGAAAAAAAGTTCTCAGAACTGCCACCATCAACTATGACATTACATACCTTATTTTTGCACTTACATCTAGTTCTGAATAGATTTCTCCTTTGTACCGGTTCATGGACACATGCATCTAATCTCCTAGTAATAAGAGTCTCACCTTTTTCTACAACATTCACAATGTCTTCTTCAGCAGTCAGTGCCACCCTCTTCTTAAGATATTGAAAACTTCTATGACCAGCTTCACCATAGTTATAACAAGTACCGGTGAAATCATTCTTCCACCTTCCTCTATGTCCACTATTGAAGTTCTTAGTACCTTGACCATTGCTAGATCCTACATTAGACTTAGGATTCTCTACCACATTACTTTCAGCAACTGTCTCACCAGTTTTACCACCTCGGTTCCTATTGTTTTGTTTCCTTTCAAACTTCTTATTTAGCTTCTCTTCAATCTTCAATGCCATCTGATAAGCATTTCCTATTGTTGTCATCCAAATAGTAAGTAATTCTTCTTGAATAATAGGTCTCAAACCATAGACATACCTAGAAACCTTCTCTTTATCAGTTTTAGAATGACCAATCCTAATCAGGATTCTGTAAAACTCCTTGGTATACTCCTGTACTAATTCGTTAGTTTGCTTCAAAGCTTGCATCTTCTTAAACATGTCCAATTCATAATCCACTGGAATGAATTGTTTCTTCAACTTGTCAACCATTCAGTTCCATTCAGTGATATTTTCCTTTCCTCTTCTACCTCTTTCCAACTAAACTTCTCTCCACCAAATATTTGCATGACCTTTCAACTTAGTTTTACCAAATCTAACTTTCAACTTAGTTTTACCAAATCTAACCCTATCAGGATCTTCTATTTCTTCATACTCAAAGTATTCATCCATCTCATTAATCCAATCAATCAATTCTTCTGGCCTAAGGCTTCTAGAATATGCATAAACTTTGATCTTCGATCTTTTCCCAATCTTAGACATAGCTTTCAGGATTCTACTTTCCTCCAGATCTCTAGCTTCTTCTACAGCTTCTTCAAAATGATCTTCATCAGATTCATCATCACTATCCTCTTTCAAGGTAGGCTTCTTCTTTCTCAATTCCTCTTGTAGGTCTTGTACTTGTTTTTGCAAAGCCCTAAAATCATCAAGACTGAATTCTCCAGCAACTTCTTTCTCTGAGATCTCACGATTTCTCCTAGGAGGCATCTTCAAATCAAGATCTAGATACAAACATACAAGATCTACTTGGCTCCAACATGAACATTTTTTTCTCAAACAGGGACAAACTTCACTCTGATATCACTTGACACAGTCAAGGTTGGGAAATCCAATGAAGGACTGACTGACCTTGTAGCCAAAGCAATACACAGCATAAATACACAACAACAACAATAAATCTCCTATAGAACATAAGTCTTTATTCATCAAATTATTGATTACATGCAATGTGCTGGGCTATAAGGCCTTCCCGGTTATGGCCAATTACAAAGCAAGTAATAGTCTACAAGATCTCACAGGATCCAAATCTTTTCCACAACATTAGTACTCAGCTAGCCTAGGTCTGCAACACACATCACACTAGTAGGCACCTAGGAAAGATCTAAAATTGTACTCAAACTTCCAAGCAATCTTCCTGTTCCTAAGCTCATAGGATACTAACTGCCAACTTCTTTATGCCCTAAACAACTACCCAAGCATCCTATAAAAATTGAATCCCAACCACAAGTTGGCTGAAGAAACAATTAACCCTTACAAACAAATATTAAATGCCAAAACATCAGTCGGCTCTCAAATAACCTTACAAATAAATAAACTCTCCAAGATGGCCCCAAACGGTCATCAGATCCACATAGAAGAATGCAACACACCAGATCTAGGTCCCCACACATCCAATGGTCAATCCATAACTCAAGTTGCATGACCCAAATTAGTGGAACTAGTCGGCCAAGCTGATCCACCCAAACAACCAAGTCGGTAAGCAAGAACACCGAGCAATAGAGAAATAACTGAGCGCCAAAAACTAACCACGCCAAGCATGATCGAGAAACACAGTTATCATCGAGCATCAGGAAAATTGACGCCTTCAGTTACTGAGCATTCTTCAGAGACCGAGCACCCCAGTAACCACAGAACCAAGCAACCAGTCTCCCAAACCGAGCAAGTATTCCACCAAACCAAGATTAAAACTAACAATCTGCCTTCAAATACAAACATATTTTTGGTTGATACAAGATTGCCAAGAATCCTAGGATGCTCCTGCATCATAAAGAGTTGTTTATTCTTTTTGGCATTATTGTCAAAGGGAGAGAAGAATCAATAAAATATTTATCTAGTGGGAGAGAATAATCGGAGAGAAGACATAAAGGGAGAGAAGATCAAATTCACAGGGAGAGTCTGCATAGAATGTTGTGTAGTGATTAAACATATTAAATGAACAAGCTAGGGAGAGATTACCAAGCTACAACATTTACTTATAGAGTTGTAGAACATATGTTTAGTATTCTATGACATATTTAATATTATGTTACAATCAATGCCAAAGGGAGAGATTGATAACCTACAACTGATTGAATATCTTGATGAAATGAATGGACAAGTGAAAGAAAGTGATTGAAGGTCACCAAGCTATTGAACTAATATGTAAGGCAGTTAAATTTGTCAATGTATTGTCATTGATGTCAACTAGTTTTGACTGTACTTATCATGATGGTTACAAATATTTGAAGAAGGAAAATGGTAAAGGATTGAGATATCTACATGAAGATGAGATGGATATGAAAGATATGGACATGGTATACACTGGATAACTTATTGACGAGTCTATGGCATCATGTTGTTGACTTGATTATATTACATGATTTTGTTATGTATTGAAGATCAAGAATGAACAAGTTTATGTGGTCGGTAATTGAAGATTTTTGTATACATTGAGCTAGTGTAGTGTATACTGAGTATATTATTAACTGAGCAGGTATTCACTGACACATTCTAGTATTGACCGAGTGAAAGAAACAAATAAAGATTATAACAACTGACTGAATTTATGAGCTTTACAATTGCTTATGATTCTGACATAGAAGATAAAGTTTGTTATGATGATCTAATGACTGACAAAATTCAAGATTGATTGGATGAAGGAGAATGAAATGTGTTATAGACTTAAATGCCAAGGAAGGTTAAAGAGGCAAAATGAATGATGAAGATTAAGAGGCAAAATCAACGGATGAAAAGAAAATGGTTTATGTTGTCTATTTCAAGAGACATGAGATTCATTATTGAGTCTGGGATTATTGATATTGCAAGAGAATTTGCATGAAAATAATTGTTTCATAAACCGCTAATCAAACTAGTTGAAGACATAACTGAGTTGAACAACAGACATTACTGAGCATTAAAGAAACATTCACTGAGTACTGGAATTAAGTTAGAGGATATGAAGAATTGAATTTTTTATTGATCAGAGGAGGTATTTTGAGCTTAGCATAGATCTAAAAATTTGCAAATCTTAGTTGTATTCAAATCAAATCATTACTGTACCAGTTTAACCATTGTTACAACTAAATCTCTTAACAGAGTGGGACTTAACAATCTTTTTGTATTTCAATATGACATTCAATGAATGTTGATTATTTTCTTGTTGATCCCATAGTAAATGTTGGGCAAGGGAGATATGTTAGTGATAAATCCTCTAACCAATTCACACCTTACAGTGTGCTTTGTAACATTTAACAGGGTTGGCTCCTAACCGAGCTCACTTTAGAAGAGTGAATTATTTTAGGTTACCGGTCCCAGGTGGTTTTTTCCCTAACAAGGTTTCCACATTAAAAATATATGTGTTATGTGTATTTGATGTGTTGAATTGTTAATTTACTTTGCACATTTCATAACTAGTCAGATCGGTAAATACACTATTGAATTTACTGTCAATTAGTAGATGAAGAGAAAGATATTGTTGATAGTTTACAGAGTTGATTATATGATTGAAAAGTTTGAATATATACATGTGGGATTTTTGGGACTATAGGATAACTGGAATCAACTGATTCACCCCCCCTCTCAATTATCTAACACAAAATTCTTGAGCTATTATGTACCTAGGAATAGAACTCTTGATTTGTTCTATACACTATATTTTTTATTGAAACTTTTAGGGATGCTTTGATAGCTCTTAATTTACTTGGAAAAGTTTTGGTAGCTTTGTAACCTATTCCTACACATAGAAAATAGGGAAGAAGGTTGAATAAATAGGTTTGCCTTCATGAAATGCTTGTTTAGGAATCAACCTTGAAATAAAATGAAATAAAGGAAAGTGTGTTGTAATTTAGCATAGTTTAGATCTAAAAAATGAAGTATGTGTAGTGTAGACTCATTCTACATCACCTAAAAAGACCTCTTGTGTGTGCCCCCAATCTTTGATCATTTGGAGTGGTTTACAACCTTCAAAGTCCAAATGTCAACTTACATGTGTCATCCTGTCAAAGTTTCTAATCATCCATGGAGAATTGACTTCTCCAAAGTTCTGTCATCCTACCATGTGTCCCTAGACACTCACTTTGACAAGGCCTGCCAATGCAGTTTCAAGGAATATTCATTCCTTCGAAGAACTTCAGGACTGATAGATTTTCTATATTTATGTTCTCTTTTAAATACTTAGATTGACCCATGTAATCATGACATCTCTGATCAAGCCATAACAATTTTTTGATTGAGCCCAACTAGCAGGCATGTTGCAATAAACCAATCAAATTCAAATATTTCCTTGTGACACATGAATTCGAGAAATCCATGTCATATTTCTTGGCATGTCGATCAATTGTAACAAAATTGTAATCATTATAAGATCATTTTTTACTTAGGGTTGTTCTATAAAACCCTGAATTTGTAAGAATAAGAGGTCAAAAAATATCAGACTTAGGTTTAGTAGTTGAGGAAATATACTGTACCATTTACAGGGATTTTACTTTTATGAGAACAAGACCCTATGGCTTGTAGTCCACATGCGTATATTGTAACACATACTTTCTAAGGAATTCTCTCTCATCTTGGCATGTTTTCTCCTAATAAATCATGGTACTATGTATTCAGTTCCTTTTCCTTCTTTATTAATCTTTGTGTCATGTGTTGAACTTTCATAGGTGTGCTCTAGTCTATTCATGTTGTTTGGAGTGTTCTCCTCAGGGAGATAAGTTTTAAGAAGTGAGGTATTCTCTTTTGACCCTTATTTGAACCATTTCTATTTTCTTCAAGGTAGTGTCAAATATCATGTCCTTTGTTGAGGAGAATCGCACTTGCTTTAGGATTCAAGTGCCTTAATTCAAACCCTTGCAGTTCCTCCCATGGTAGGATATGAATGTGTGAGAATTATGTCAAGGACTTTGGATTCTCATTCTCCTACCAAAAATTAAGTAAATGTCATGTACTTTGTTGATATTGAATAAAAACATGAATCTTTGACTAGAGAGGCAAGGCCCTTGTGAATACCACTTGACAAATTTTGAGCCTGCCCAACAAAAATTTGATTCAGCATTTCACCTCCCCTTAGCTTAGGTTGTTTGATTAAAGGTGGTTCTCCATGCTTTCACCAAACACCAAACACAAATAGTCAACTTCTAGAATCTTAGAGGGTTTGTTGTAGGATGCACCCCTTCTCTCCCCTATAATACTTCTAGAACTACCTCTCGATAATCGATGTGAGCTGCAAATTGGGAGATCAATGGTTTTTCTTGGCTCACCTAGTGAGACCGAACTAAATGTAATCACAAAATCCGATGCATGCTTTGGAGTTGTGAGCTTAATGTAACAAGTAAGTGCACATGATGAGCATCAGTTGGGGTTTAGTTAGAGGATGGACCCAAACTACTACAACTATGTTGATTTGGTTTCTCCTCAACCTTGTCATGAAGGCCTAGTTCCTAGTGCTCAGGAGATGTTGCTTGATCTTTTGTGTGAGCTAAGGGTTATTGAACTTGAACAAAAGTAGAGTATCCTCTGGTATTCCTTATCTATGCAAGATGCCTCCTCTAAGGAGCTATATCTAGAAGAAGAATATGTCATGGAGGACCATGCCATGCAGGAAGAGGATCTAGAAGTTTCATGCCCGATGGGAGATGAACGTATTTGGAACAATTTTTCATAGTTCTCTTTCCAGTACTTGATGTCGGATATAATTTCATTATTCAAAGGCAGTTCGGTGGTTTGGCACTCAAAGTAGAAAAGTGAGAATGATTGACAAGACCCACAACTAACATAATCAAGCAAAGAAGATAGCCTTCCCATGCTACATACGAAAGGTGAATGATTAGAGTTTTCTCTTTTTAAAGATCCTCTATTTCATAGAAGATGACAAGATTTTGACTCTGATAGTTTCATAGGTTGCAGAGAATCTTCCAAAGGAAGCATCACCGCAGAAGTCTTCCCCTGAGATCCTCAGCAAGCAAAGAGAATTAGATGATGATGACATGTAATTTTCAGACAAGATAGAGGCCTTTCATGCATCCTTGATGAATGGACTCCAATCCTCCAAATGGAATTACTTCACGTGCCTTAGCAGGTAGAGCCATTAGTTGCCCAACCCCAGGAACACATCGATTCATCTCTTATTGTGACTCATTTGACAAGGGCATGTGGATGCCCAATTAGGTATCATTCAGAACCATTTTCTTGTCAATTCAACAATGTCAAGCTCATGCCATAGCATGAAGAGAGTCTTTTCAGAGATCTTGAGATGATGTCTCATGTTCAATATTAGAGGAAGTGCCCAAGTTGAGCCATGATGTCATCACCTCTAACATATCACACCCATTAAGGGTAAGATCCACATTACCTTTATTTTGCCACAATTTTCTAGAGCCATTGATTAAAAAGAAAAATCTAGGCCACAAGGGTGGCTACTTCTCAAACACAGTAAATGGCTTCTTATAAAATTTTAGGCTATTAGTTAGTGCAAATGGTTAGGTTTTGATTTTTTTGGTGTGTTTCCATTTCAATAAGCACTACTATGTAAGGTGATGCATTTTTGGCATCCCATGTATAGACTTCAGTCCCTTGTTAGTTGTAGTATGTCTTTCACAATTGTCATCATCAGTTGTCAAATTTCTAGTTTAAATGATGACATTATTATATGTTGCACCAACCCTTTTGTTTCTTAAGAGTAAGTGTTCCAATGCAACATGGTTTCCTTTTTTCATGTGCATTCTCAAAAAGGTATTTTTCTACATTACCATCATCTTGTGTGCAACAGTAAGGCCTTTTGTTATGATAATTCAATTCTTTATAGTAAAACATTAAGTTTATATTTTCAAATTTAAATAATTGAGCACTTCAAAGCAATAAATGATAAGAAAATTATATGTAGACAATGAGATAAATGAGAAAAAATCATATTTATATTGATCATTAGTATCTATGTACATTACAAAATTTTCAAAAATCTAACATGATTTTCTTCATCATTTACATACTACATATCATAATGATTTTCATTTTTTTAGAAAGAAAAATATTTTGTTCAAGGTAGGGGTCAAGCATCTCCAGAGTTGGTTCCTTCATCTCTTGAGTTGCATCCTCCTTCCCATGTGTCCTCTTCTAAGTAGGAAGATTCCCTCTTGCTGGACTCAATTGGTACATCCTAGGCTTTCTCGAAAAGAACTCTCAAGTAGAATTAGTCTATGTCCTCCTCAGCCATTTCCACATCTGGGTCCACATATTTCTTTAGAAATTTGACCCCATGTCATCCATAGAAACACTATATGTCAAGGGGATGGTAGAAAAAATTCATAATGAAAGGGACAAATGGCACTTTTGCCCTCATCTCTAGATAAATCTTCAGGTTACTTTCCAATGGTTACCCGATGTTGTCTCGAGAAACAACAACCACAATCTCAAGCCCACTGCACATAATTCTTCCAAACATCCCCATTGTGACAAAAATAATCACATCCATAGACTCTCCCAAGTCTACTAGAGAGCCTACAAACCTAGATAAAATGTCTACTTTTAGCCTATAACGGTCCTCACATTGCAAAAAGTCTTCTCCTAGTATCCATTTCAAGGTAGTGAGAACCAATTTGTCATATATGCTAACCGATGCGACTAGCCTATCATCGTCTATTAATCCTAAAAATGGATATTGATGCAATAGGCAGGTCAATTTTACAAGTGTTTCCATATGTCTAGGCTAAATTGGCTAAATCTTTCACTCTCGACTCCCAAGGTCTACAAATTGTGGTGCCACCTTTTGAATGCATTGCTCTTTTTATAGAGAAATTTCCAAGCACCACAAGTGTTTTGAATTTACTCCATATTAATAGAGAATATCAAATCAACTTGCGAGAGAACTTTTCTCATTTTCAAAGGGTTTCCATGTGTCTATTTTTGGAACTATGAGCCCTATGTTTGGTTGTTGATAGTGCTAATGGAGGATATTTGTACTCCTTGAACATTGAAAAGGGGTAACTACATTTACTCCAAGCTTAAAATGAAAGATTATTTTTGATATCTTTGCATACTAAAACATTTTTGTAGCATTTTAGTATTAATACATGTCATTTCATAAAAAATAGTGATATCAAGTTGGATTTTATACACTTCTCTATTAAATACCTATACTAATGATGTTGAGATGTCTTTCCTCTGTTCACTAGGTGAAAAATTAGAGTGTGTGTTCTGCTACCACCTTGATTGCCAGCTTGGAAGGATAACATCATGGTCATTCATTGCATACTAAAGCCAAAGAGGAAGAATGAAATAAATTCAAAAATAAAAAATAAAATAAAAAATAAAATACAAAATGCAAAATGCAAAATTGGGTCATTTTAGCAACTCTATCGAGGCTATGGATGGCTAATTGACAATAGAGCAATGTTAATGAATATCAAGGGGATAACCTCATTGGGGCTATAGATGCCTCACTGGTAGTGAGGCTCTATCTGGTTGGCTATGGAACATATCTCACCTACGTAGTCTAGCAGATAGGTAGAAACCATTTCATCATCATAGGAAGGGAAGGATTAACCTCCTTGCACACACACAAATCCATGGGTGATCTACTTTCACATTTTAAAAAGTTAATCTAATAATCGTTTGATTATTTTTTCATCACGAGGTATCAAACATAAAGTTTCATTACAAAAATGGGATCAAATGTAGTCACTTTCTTTCTGTTCTTGGTGTTCCCCTTTCCTTTATGAATGTTGGTTGGCCATTCTAACTAGTTTATTTTAGAAGTTTTATTCTGGCATCATTTGGCTAATGTTTCTTGTGTTCTTATCTATAATTTCTCTCTTAATATATTTCCCTTGCGGCTAGCATCATGTCTTGGGTCATCTGGTTTAACCTTTTCCTTGATTAAATGTTTGGGATTTCTTTAAAAAAAAGAGAATCCCTTATCTTCACTCTTTTGCATGCATGTTTCCATTGCCTCGAAAGTTGTTTAAGAAACTCATGGAGATAACCAATCTGATAAATCTAAACTGATTTGACTCCTAGTCTAATGGATATGGCTATGTTTCGTGCAACCAAATTTTATGAGATTTTGTCCCCATAGACCAAGATCCCCCAAAATTTTCCAAGAATGTAGACTCCTACATCACCTAAAAACACCTCCCATGTTTTCCCCCAATCTTTGATGATGTAGAGTGGTTCATAGCCTTAAAATTCCTAATGTCACCTAACACATGTCAACCCATTAGAGTTATAACCCTCTATGGAGAATGAACTTCTCCAAATTTGTGCCAACCCTAAATGTGTCCCAAGACACTCTCACTTTGACATGGCCCATCGACGCAGTTTCAAGGAATACTCTTTCTTGGGAAGAACTCCACGACTAACATCTTTCTTGGGCTCAACCAATCAAATTTTATTGGTTGAGCCGCTATGGTTTTGTGGTTGAACCTAGCTAGCAAGCATGCTGCGATAAACCAATCAAATTCAAATATTTTCTCGCAACATAGGAATTTGAGCGATTCATGCCGAATTCCTCAGCATGCAGATTGATTGTAATCATTTTGAGATCATTTTTTACTGAGAGTTATTATATTAAACCTTGATGATTTTTAATAATAAGAGGGTTTAGTAGATGAGGAAATATATTGTATCATTTGTAGGGATTTTACTTTTCTAAGAACAAGACCCTATGGCTTGTAGTCTAGGGGCGATTATAACAGATACTTTATGGGTAATTTTCTCTCACCTTGCTATGTTTTCTCTTAATAAATCATGAGACTATGTATTCAGTATCTTTTCCTACTTTATTAATTATTATTTCATGTATTGAAGTTTCATAGGTGTGGTCTAGTTCATTCATGTTGTTTGGATTGTGCTCCTTAGGGAGATAATTTTGAGGAAGTGAGGTCTTCTCTTTCAGCCCTTATTTGAACTATTAATATCTATTTCAAGGTAGTGTCAAATATCAAGTCCTTTTTTGAGGAGAATCCCACTTTCTTTAGGAGCAAAGTACCTAAATTTGTACCCCTGCAGTACCTCCCATGGCATCATATGAATGTGTGAGCCCTATGTCAAGTACTTTGGCTTCTCATTCTCCTACCAATAATGAATGTAATGTGGTGCACTATGTTGAGAGTGAATGTTAGCATGAAGCTCTGACCATCAAGGTAAGGCCCCTCTGAATACCACTTCACAAATTTTGAGCCCGTCGAACAAATATTTGGTTCGGTGTTTCACCTCCCCTTAGCTTATATCATTTGATTAAAGGTGGTTCTTCTCCCTTTTCCCCAAACACCAAACATGAAGAGACAGCTTCTAAAATCTTAGAGGTTGTGTTACAGGACATGCCCCATCCCACCCCTACAACACTTTCAAAACTACCCCTCGATAATTGACGCAAACTGCAAATCAGGGGATCAACGTGTAGCAAAGGTTAGATCTTATAAATAAAATATGTCATACCTTGGAAATACAAATACTTCTTTAAATGTGATATAATGTGTTGATACAAAATCTTTGACTTAACATGAAAACCAAAAGGAAATCATGAAAGATAAAACCTCATATAGTAGATGTTATTGTTAGCACTCAAATTTCCAATTTGATTTTGCTTCCCATTTAGCATTTTGGTATCTTTTGGTTGTTCAAGATGTCCCTATTTTATAAATAATGAGAATAGTTATTGTTGGATTGTCCATGTGTAGGATGAAAGAAAAGGAAACAACTATCAATTAAACAGTCCATATGTGCTTGACTCTTGAAAACCAACCTTCAGCTGGGTAGCTCAGGGGAAGCAGTAAAGAGAGGTTGGATGGAAAAGTAGATTTTCAAGTTGGAGGTTGCAGGAGAGAAAGTTGTCAAACATTTCTACGAGTGATTGAGAATGCAAAAGGTCACAAGATGAATATAAAAGAACAATTGATCTCATACATACAAAAGCAACCCTTTTCATATTTCCTAAAACCACCAAGAAAATCATAAATATTTTCATACAAAAGGGCAAGAAGTTATACTGATCAAAATTGGCATCATCGACAAACATCAACCCGATGGTGATACTTCAAATAAATAGCAGCATATGATCAAACTAATATACATTGATGAAGAGATAATGCAATAATAAATAAACACATTAGCATGAGTTACACCAACAAGTGGGAATAAAAAAAAGGAAATTCATAAGGTCGGTATAGCATAGACTGATGAATCCCATCGAAGAAGTAAACACTAGCGGTGTAATGAAAATATTTTCTCGTTGATAGTTGATAAGGTTATCGGTAAGACATATCTTGAAGAATATAAAAGTGGTTTATCAGAAGGTGTTATAGTGATAAAGGGCATCTGTATAGAAATGATAATCAAGATATGTCATTTTGGGTTTCCTTGATGCCTGATTGATGCAGAGGGTTGGGTGGTTGTTGATCTCAACTTCCTAATGGTTCAATTTTGAGAGGTTTAGGCACACCTAACTAGCCCTTAAACCCCAAATGTTCCCAAGTTACTCAAGAACCTTACCAATGGAAAATATGATTATCTTTGGTCTATTTAAGTTGGATTTTAAAAAGCTCCACTAGTTATAGGGTTCCCAATAATACCTAACACTCCAATTGCTCCAAACTATCCAACAGGCCTGATAGCCCTCCTAGTAGGTCACCAACGATGCAAAAGTGCAATTTAATTGCAATCTTCCCAAAACACTAAATGAACTCCTTATGTTTCTAGACACCCTTTTCAGCATAAAATAACATATCCCAAACTTAGGATATGTTGTTTTGGACCAATATGTAGATACTCAGACTATACCCATATTCCAAGCATAAAAGTGGTCAATTAACAAAGAAATTATATGATTTATTTACCCCCAAACCCAAAGAATCTCAACATTTCACACACCCATCACACATGTATACTACTGATCTTAAAGATTACATCTTTAAATACATTACATCAACTTATTACAACTACATCTATCAGGGACCTAATTACAAAATGTTATAAATATTAATACACAGTATATAATGTGATCTAATACATGTTGGCTAAGACATAGCTAGGACCCAAATCTCCATCCATAAACATGCCAATATCCAAAGATCATGCCTCAAATATTTGCAACACGCTAACTCACCAAGTCAACCAAGAACACCAATACGCCATAGGAAAATCATTGAATCTGATTATATAACTCAATGAAATCCACCATCACAAATAGAACATGATCTAGAAACATTAGCAACTAGCATGAATTACCACAACAACAATACAAACATCTATGTCTTAGAACCTATAACTGTCTTTGCACTGTTCACCAGGAACACTGAACATCAACCTCTACCATCCAAGAAGAATAGATTGCCAACATCCAAATCATGATCCATTAGAGCTGAGAACACACATCCATGTTCTGAACTCACCACCAGGTTAGAAACCAAAGATATTGCATAATCAAACCTTACTAATCCAAAAACTACAACACTATCACCACAAAAATTACCAAAAAATTATCCTCTAATAAATCAATCATAACTTCCTCAAATCATACAATGAACCTCTACAACTTGAACAAGATGAAGCACATACATTCATCCACACATCTCTAGCTTCACAACAACTGATATCAAGTACACTGTCCATTGCGAACCAAAACTTCAACTGAACAAACCAGGAAACTGTTAGGAATAAAGAAATATGTTGGCATCAATGGCAAAACATTAATGCGATCACATATATGCATGAAATATCCAATACTAATATTTATCTCTATACAATTATTTAAGTGAGGATCATATGATTCATGTTCATCTAGATAATGTTTTTTTTCTTTTTCCTTAATGCATTTTATTGTATAGCCTAGTAGATCTTATCCTGAATAGAGAATTTTATTTACTTTTTAGTATTTAGACATATATTCAAGTTGATGTTCACTTTATTTGTCTATTTAATTTTTTTATTTTTCCAAATTTTCTTTCTCTTATTCAATTTTTTTTGACAACCTTAGGCCATCTATTTGTCTTCATGTGTTCATTTTTTTAGATACCTCAAGAGATAAAACATACTCATTGGCTCAATAAGGAAGACTCATATTTCTACTAGAAGAATCTCATAGGCTTTTGATTGGGTATTTTTTAATCGTCCCTATTTCTCAGATAATTTTATATCTAAAGTTTTGCTACCCATGATTCACATTCATAAAATACCACCATAATTGCAAAATAGCCCAAATAAAATCCATATTTCTTTCCAATATGATATATCAAGTAAATTCCTCTCTACTTCTAATTGATGACATAATTTAAGTACTTCCAAAGTTCTTTCCCTTTACAAGTTTTCCAACTAAGCTTGTTGTGGAAGTCTACAAACCAAGATATTTTTTCTTTATTACTTCTTCCAAGACATCTCCTTCAAAAGAAAAACCAGTCTTGGTATTGCTAGTGTTAACTTGTATACTCATGTCCTTGAAAAAGTGTTCTAAGACATTTAAGGGCTCTTCCAAGCCTTAAGTATATTTACAACAAAATTAGATCATCAACATACAAAATAAGCCTGACAACATACTCTCTCATAAGAACACCATCCCTCGTTGTAGATTTAACAATTTTTCTTGTCCACCAATAAACAAACTAAATATGGTATGAGATAGTGGACATCCTTGTTTAACTCCAATGTAAACTCTAAAACTTTGTATAGGAGCTACTCAAGTTACTAAATTTATCTGAACAACCTCAAAAAGTTTATGAGCTATCTCTTTATACCACTATATTATGCAAAAATTCCTACAAAAATCCTAGGAGCCATGTCAAAAATCATCTTAAATTCATAAAACAAAAATACGATTTGCATTTTTTGGTCTATTCTTTTATCAATGATATGCCCCAAAGCAATGCCATAGTCTATTGTATGTGTATTGATTTGAAACCTACTTAAGATTTTTCCCTTTTACCTTTTTCTTCTACCCACTTGTTGATTCTATGTTCAAGCATGCTTCCAAATATATTTGAAACAGACGATTGATTATTTATTATGGTGTTGTAGTTAAAAGAAAAAATTACATCTCCATTATTAAATAGAAGCATTGCTCAATTGGTTATAAAATATTAAAATATCATGATAATAATAATAATAATAATAATAATAATAATAATAATAATAATAATAATAATAATAATTATTATTATTATAATTATAATTATAATTATAATTATTAGAAGTTTATCTATCTCCATTTTAATTATTTCTAATGTCACCCATCCATTTCACAAGCCTTACCTACAACCATCTTCTTGATACCTTTCTTACCCTCCTGTAAAATGAATAATTTTATTGTTCTATTCAATATAGGAGGGGGCTCTTACTCTAACACTTACTCACATAACCAATTTTCATATTCTAACTATTGGTTGATTGTAATTTCATTGTTCATTTTCTTTTTCTTTGTTAGAATTCCATGCAAACTATATTTAGAATATATTTTTCTTTTCTTGTGTTCACAAACTTTTATCTTTTTTCTTACCATTTCTATATTGTTTTGTTTATCTCCTCTTTACTTGGCTCTTTTAGACCTCTCCTTGCAACCTTATATTCTTCATTGCAAACATTTTTTTGTAAAACAACTTGTTTTCTACTTCCTATTTTACCTTTACATCTTTTAAGTGCCTTCTAAATTATGTTTGTTGTATTACATTTTTTGTAGCTTTGTATTTTTGTTCTTCCTCCATTCTAGGTTCTATGTATTATTGCTTCCTTGATAATACACTAATTTGATTGGGTTATAATAATGCTTTCCTTTATCAAAGGTTGATAATTGGGTTGTACTTCTAACATATTTTGATTTATCTACTACCATAACAACTTCACAACTATTGGACTATGGTTTTATTTTAATTCTATACGCGAATTTGCAATCACTATTTGTGGCATATCTCTATCATATTTTTAAGTTAATGATATAATCAACAATGTTTTCTCTAATATAAAATATGGAGCGAGAGCGGGAGGGAGGAGGAGGAGAAAAAGTGGGAGAAAAAAAATTTGAATTCGAAGCAAGACGAGAATCTGGATGCTCTTGGTTTTGCTGCGGAATTTGTGCCTGAATCTGGAAATGTTGTGGTTTCTGAGAATATTTTAGATGCCAACGTTGAAAGGCCTTTGTCAAAAAAGGGGGAAAGTGCTGGTGTGTCAAGCCTAGCCCAACCCAGCAAGGACAATGGTCCTGTCTTGGGACCAGAGGTGGAAAAGGCTGATACCACTGAGAAAGGTGAAGGGTCAACAAAACAACAAGAAGATTCCTCACATGGCAGGAACTTGAACTGAGGTAAGCGGAAATGGTCGAGCCTTTTTGGGGTCAAATCAATTGGAAAATCTTCTTTCCCTAAGGTTAATATTGTTTCAGATCTGTTAAAGGGGGAGATAGGTATAAACATTCCCGATCAAATCATAAACCACACTATTTTTATTATGGCATCCACTCTGATAGGGAAGTTTACAGGTCCTAGATTGAATATTGATTTGGTGAGAGCCTTTACCTTCCAGAAGTGGAAACTCAAAGGACAGGTGGATGTAGCAGTTATGCCTAAATGTTTCTTTTCCTTTGTGTTCTCTAATGGAGAAGATCTCTCTAAAGTGTTGTGCGATGGCCCTTGGATGATGGGTAAATCCTCTTTATCATTGTAGAAATGGTCAACGAACTTGGATTATAATGAAAGTTTCTTTATCTTTGCACCTGTCTGGGTAAGACTGCCTGGATTACCCCAGGAATATTGGCATGAGGACATTCTGGTGGCCATAGTTGGTTCCTTTGGTGAATTGCTTACGATAGATCTGATGATAGTGGCCCGATCTAGACAAGTGTTTGCTAGGATCTGTGTTAATATCTAGCAAGATACTGAACTACCCCAAGTAATCACCTTAAACTCAAAAGTTGGCAAGTGGGGACAAGAGATAGAATATGAGTCAACACCTTTTGTGTGCTTTACCTGTAAAAAGGTTGGCCACTAGGCTAAGCACTATCCCCTGAAGATCTCAATAGACAAGAAAGATCAGGAGTCAAAGATTTCAAAGAAATGGGAGTGGAGGAAAAAAGGGGAAACTCAAATTCCCCCTACTGACCAAATCCTTTGTTCTAACTCAAAAGAGAAGTAGGCATCCCCTCAAATGGAGATGGAAGGAACAGAAGAACAAAAGGAAACAACACCTCTTAACGAGAATAACAATCAGCAGGAACAAACATGTTTGATCAATTCTTCTGAGGAGACTATTGATCTTTCAAATGATTCAGATCCTCAACTGATCTCCAGGGTGAAAGATGTCTAGATTCTACAAAAGGGAGGGATTCCTAGCTAGGACTTCAAGGGACAGGTAAAGACATAAAGCATTAGATCAAAACAGTAGTGAAGCCTCGAATGATATTCTTTTAGAGTACGAATCAAGGCAGGATCAGCTCAAAGGATAGAATGATGACTTTGAAATAGTGGAAGTAGAGAAAAATAAGAACCCCTAGATGCAAGTTAAGAAAAAATCTCCAGTAGGTAAAGGATCTGGTCCCCCACCTAGAATGGAAAACAATAAAGATCAGACTCCCTTATCAAGAAAAAATAGTTCAAGGGTTTCAATAGGATGCTCAGCATCTAAATCAAGCAAGAAGGGGGGACAAATCAAACATGGAGGAGTCCAAACAAGAGGCCAACAAAAAAAGGCGGATACAAGAACTCCCAAAAGAGATAGAGAAAGATTTTCTAAAAAGGAACAGAGAGAGCTGGAAGAAAAATAGAACATTGCTGATGGAAGACAACTCACCATCGATCAGGTATGCTCCCCAAACCTTAAATGAAGATTTTATCTTGGAACATTAGAGGTCTAAATAGTCCTCATAAACAAGATATTATTAGGAATTTAGTTAGAGATTCTAATCCTGACATTTTGCTTATTCAAGAAACTAAAATGGTTAAAGATAAGATAGCTAAAATCAATCTGCTTAAGAATGGTGAGAATTTTGGTAGTGACTCGGAAGGGGCCTCTAGAGGCTTGGTTATTTACTGGAACTCTAAGTGTTTTCACTGCACCCTACTGAGAGAGGATAAGAACTTCCTGGTAGTTAACGTTAGCAGGATTAAGGATAACTTCTATTGGACTCTAATTAATGTGTACACTCCTAATACTAAATCAGGTAGACTCAAACTTTGGAAAAAGATTCATGAGCTTAGGAATGATTATCCAGATGAGAACTGGATGTTGATGGGAGATTTTAATACTCCTCTGAAAGAAGTTGAAAAAAGAGGAGGAAACGAAGCTCAAGTGGAAAGAAGGGTGGACCTTATGGAATTTATTAGTAATGAAGGCATGTTGGATGTTGATCTCGAAGGTATTGATTACACTTGGTCTAACAGGAGAGTGGATGCTAACCTTATCCAGGTTAAGCTTGACAGGGTCCTCCTTTCTCATGACTGGTTTGCTAAAGTTTCTTTCACCCTCTCCTCTCTCAACTGGATTAGCTCGGATCACTACCCCACTTCCTTTCTTGCTAATCCCTTCAGTGGGAAAGGACATTCCCATTTTAGACTTGAAAAAATGTGGCTAGCTCACCCAGATTTTGAAAATAGAATTAGGGAATGGTGGAATATTAAAGTGGAAGGAAAATCTATGTACCAAGTGGCAAAAAAATGGCAAATGTAAAAGAAAAAGTAAGACAATGGAATACGTATGTCTTTGGTGATATATTCCAAACCAAAAATAAGATTCAAATTGAATTAAAAGAAGTTCAAGATAAGATACAAAGTTATGGATTGACAGAAGAAAGTAGAAAAGAGGAAAATCAAGCTCTTGTAGACAATCACAATATCATAACAAAAGAGGAGACCTACTCGAGACAGAGATCTAGATCCCTTTGGTTGAAAGCGGGAGACAACAACACTAGATTTTTTCACCTTACAGCAATGAAGCATAAAGCAACGAACAAAATTAATTCTCTTGTTACTTCCAGAAGTACTTTAACTAAAGAGGAGGAAATAAGGAGAGAAATGATGGGCTATTTTGCTTCTCTTCTTTCCAAAGAGCAAGATCTGAATCAAGAGAACCAATTCTCCTTGTTGAGTTCCATTCCTTCACTGTTGGACTCTAAGGATAACGACTTTCTTAAGTCTAATCCTAAGTATGAAGAAATTAAAAGGGATATTCATTCTTTTGAAGGAGAAAAATCTCTTGGTCCGGATGGGTTCCAAATGTTTTTCTTTCAATCTTTCTGGAGTATCATTGGGAAAGATGTGTGCAGAGTAGTGAAAGAGTTCTTTGGCTCTAAATTAATTCTTAAAGAACTTAACTCTACATTTATAGCTCTTATTCCAAAAAGACCGGGAGCTAATGTTGTTGACTGCTTCAGGCCTATCAGTCTTTGTAACTCATTGTATAATATTATGTCAAAGGTCCTCACTACTAGGATTTTAAAGCTTCTCCCTCGTCTCATCTCTCCTCAACAAAATGGCTTTGTCCTGGGGAGACAAATTCTGGATTCCATTATGGTGGTACATGAGAATATCCATTCTTTAGAGAAATCAAGGAAATGGGGCTTCCTGATGAAGCTTGATTTATCTAAAGTCTACGATAGAGTGGACTAGGAGCTGTTTTCCAAAATTCTTTAGGCTTTTGGTTTTGATAATGGAGTGGTCAAACTGATCATGCAATTGGTTACAACAGTGTCCTCTTCTATGATTATGAATGGTGGCTCCTCTCCCTTCTTTAGACCTTCTAGGGGGTTGAGGCAAGGAGACCCTATCTCCCCTATCCTCTTCACCATCATGGCTGAAAGTCTTGGGAGATTCATTAAAAACCAAGTTATTCAAGGGCAGATCTCTAGCCTGCAACCCTCTTCAATGGAGATTAAATGTTCTCACAAACAATTTGTTGATGACACAATTCTTATGGGGGAATTTACTGTCAAAGAGGTGAGGAACATTAAAAAAGATCTCAATGTTTACTCTAACGCTACTAGTCAACTTATAAACCGAGAGAAAAGCTTTATGTATTTCTTTAACACACCTAAAGCTAGAATGAATAAAATCTCTTCCATTCTTGGGTGTAAGATAGGGAGGCTTCCTGCCCCTTACTTAGGCTTGCCACTGTGTTTGAAACCAGAGGCCAATTTCTGGAATGAAATTCTTGATAGATTCCATAATAAGTTTGCGGGTTGGAAAGGGGTGATTCTTAGCCAAGCTAGAAAAGTTCAACTGTTGAAGGCTACTCTTCAAAACCTCCCATTTTATGCTCTAAGTTTGTTCAAAATTCCTCTGAAGTATATTGACCTTATTGAAAAAATTCAAAAAAAGTTCCTTTGGATTGGTGTGGAAGAGAAGAAGAGACTTAGCTTGGTGGCTTGGGAGAAGGTTTGTAAACCAAAGAAGCTGGGGGGGCTGGGCATCAAAAATATTACTAATACAAATAAGGCCCTTTTAGCTAAACAATGCTCGAGGATATTTGAAGATGAAAAAGAATGGAATGCAATAATTAAAAGCAAATACCATCTCACTTCTCTAGAAGGAATTCTTCAATCACAAAATGATATCCAAGGGTCGTTTGTTAGGAACAATATAAGCAAGGGTAAGAACCTAATCAGTAGAGGGGCTAGATGGAAGCTGGGAAATGGCAGGAAGATTCAATTCTGGGATGACAAATGGCTCTTGGATAAACCTCTTATAGAGAATGAGGAGTGGAATATTGTGATTCAGGAATGTAAAGAGACCATTGGGGAATATGTGAGTGACTACTGGATTAATGAAGAATGGATCGACTTGGGATTGAGGGACATCAGATTAAAAGAGGTGAATAAACAACTTAACAACTGGTTTATTAGAGATAATGAGCCTAATGAACTGATTTGGGGTCCTACTATCTCTAGAAAATTCACGGTTGCCTCTGCCTCAGCTCTTCTCATCCCCTCTAAGGATCAACCTTTCTACACGCAGGTATGGAATAAAGATCTAATCCCTAAAATTAACATGTTTTTTTGGTTGCTTGTCCAGAACAAAATCCTCACTATGGGTAACCTCATGAGAAGAGGGTTCTAAATGCCTAATAGATGCATCATGTGTTGTGAAGAAGCTGAGTCTTGTAACCACTTAATGATCCATTCCTCCTTTGCTAGAGAGGTCTGGGACTCCATCATTTTGTCTCTGAATCTAAAGTGGGTTAAACCTCAAAATATCCAGGACTTTATTCAAAAATGGCAGAGCCCTTCTCATGACAAAAATTCTAAGGACCTCTGGAAACTTGTTTTCCCTCACTTTACTTGGCAGATATGGAAGGAGAGGAACAACATAATTTTTAGAGATAAAAAAGCTCCCCCCCCTTTTGGTTGCTAACTCTATTTCCAAAAGTATTATGGAGAACTATAGAAGTATTGGTAAGAAGGATACCAACTATTGGAACCCTAATTCTAAAAAGGACAATACAATTTCTTGGGAGAACTTGAAGAGAAGAAATGATATGAATCCTAGAGATAATGTAATGTGGTCTACTCCTCCCTTGGGATGGTTAAAAGGGAACTTTGATGGTTCTGTTAGAGGAAACCCTAGAAAGGCTAGAGGGGGAGGCCTCATAAGAAACTGGGCTAGAAACTACCTTGGTGCTATTGCTATTCCGTTGGGGATTCAAACTAACCACGTGGTAGAGGCTAAGGCAGTGCTCTATGTGGTTAAGTTGGCCAAAGATATGGGTTGTTTGAAACTTTGGCTTGAGGGTGACTCCCTCAACATAGTTAATTGTATTAAAGGGAATTCTATGAGCTCCTGGACTATAGCTATCCCATTAAATAAACAAAATCAAAATGATAATCAACTCCTTTGAGAAATGCCACGTAACCCATAGTTACCGTGAAGGTAATAAGTCAGCGGACAGGTTGGCTAATGAAGGTGCCCAAACTGACATCATTAAAATGTGGAGAGGGGAAGGATATCTAAATGCCAAGATCATAAGTCTAATCACTTATGATAAAATTAATCACAATGAAGGGAAAATCACTTAAAATCATGATGACAAGGATGAAACATTTTTCGAGGAAGGTTGCATGTAATGCAAAGTGTGGGAGAATTATTCTGGTGTTAATGATATACAGATTCTGTGTTATTTGAAGTAATCAGGAAAAAAAAAGAAAGCATTAGAGTGAGAAGAAGTTTATTGGTAAGGAGCCAAGCCAAAATAGTAGTAGAAAGAAAAATATGGGAGGAGGTATGAGGAGAGAGAAGCCCGCTGATTGTGAGAAATGGAGACAAGAGAGGAAATTCTAGAAGAAGTTGAGAAAAGGAGGAGTCTCTTAGTACATGGAAAAGCTCCATGGCTATGACAAACAGGTAACTTCCTTGTTCACTGATGGCTGGATTAGAGGTAAAGTCAATATATGAGGAAAATTTTTCCCCCTTACTCTTTCCCTTATGGCTAAGATTACTGGCTTATCCCTAGAGGGAACTCATTTCCATAGAGACAACCATAGGCTTGGTACTGAAGCTTTTAATCTCTTCCCAAAAATTGTTGATGAAAAAACTCTCATGACAAAAGGAAAAGGGGATTATGTAGATATTACTAAAATTAAGGATTTTTGGGCTAAAATGCTGAAGGTTATGATCGAGCACTTCACGCTCGACCGACACTACTCCAAAATCTACAACTTGCATTTTGTCCTAGCTAATCACTTCAGGCATAATAAGAGAATTTATTTCTCGTACTTTCTTTTGAGCTCTCTGAACAGTAGCATAACGGAGCATAGGAAGAAATTGAGTAACCCTATGTTGCATGAGGGTTTGATCCTACTCATTTTTTACTATGCCAGAGATATTATCCCGGACCCAATTCCTAAAAGGGTCATAGGCAAAAGAAAAGAGACCAAAGAGGTTGATAGAAAGACTGAATCTAGAAAAAAGAGGAAGTAAAACAAGGAAAAAACCTCCAACAACAGTGAGGAAGAAGGCAATAAGAGGAAGAAAAATAAAGAAAAAATCTCCGATAGTAGTGAGGAAGATGGTAATAAAAAAGAGAAGGAAAAAGAAAGGGTCAGTGGAGATGACGCTAATGAAAACAACCCTCTTTCTCAAGGAAAGGGAAATGTTGAGGAAGATAATGTGGAGGTGGATTCTGGTAATGAGGAGAGAGCCCAGGAAAAAGAGGACAGGAATATTGATGAGACAGAGCGGGAAGAGGACATGAATGACATTATGGAAGATGATAAGGAGGAAGGAGGGAAAGAAGAGGATAATCAAGAGGAAGAAAAAGATGAGGAAGGAGTTGAAGAGGAGGAAGAAGATGCCTAGGACTCCCCTACTGAGGATGACAAGGAAGACGTTCCAGATTTCCCTTCTAAAGAAGAAAAAATTGAAATTCATTCTGACACTGAGGATGGTATGGACCTGGCTAGCAAATAGGATGGTAAAAACCAAAAGGAGGACACCTTGGGCCTCCTGGAGGGTCAGGCTGAAGAGGAAATGGAGGCTAGTAAGAACTCCCCTGTTGTTGATGAAAAAGAAGAGGAACATAATGAAACTGATGCTGGTTTGGACCAGGTTACCATTGAGGAAGGGAATAGCCACAAGGAGGACACATTAGATCTCCTGATGGGTGCTACTAACCTGGATGAGGTTAACAAAGCTGATGGTTAGAGTACTTCTATGGATTGGATTAAGTGGGAGATGCAAGAGATGAAGCTCCACCTTTAGGCCATGGAAATGTTGCCCAAAATTTCATATCTATTCAATTTTGGTCATAGGCTGAATTTAATCCCTGGTCTGCATTTTTAACCTTGCCAAGCATCTCTAAAAATTTCATGGCCTTCTACCTTTTCTTCTGGCCTCTGCAGCCATCCAAACTCCCTGGTCTGCAGGTTTAATTTTAAAAAAGTAGTCGTTGGTGCCTTAAACCCTAAACCCTTTAGCCTGTTATATTTCACCGTTACCTTTTCGATCACTTAAGGGTTTCTATTTCCACGTGCTCTTTATTTTCTAGCTGTTCGCGAGATCTCCCAATCAGGAAACATTTTTCCTTTTCATTCGACGACTAGGTGACTGTGTTCACATGTTCTCAGATTTCTTGCGGTTAAGCCCTTAATGCCCAGTGACCTGGTGAGCGGTTACAGTTTGTTTAGCGGTCTCACTTTCCTGGCAGTTAAAGTTTAGGCATGATCGACAGCTCTCGTTATACCATTGGGTGAAGATGATGTCTCTTTAAGTGTCTCAGTATAACGACAACCATTGATCTTCCTTTCATGCGGCATTTTGAGTTGTTAGTGGGTCCACCGCCACGTTGTCTAATGTGCAAGCTTTTGATTGGTCAGTGGACTGTGATGTGGAATTCTGTCAACGGGCCCAGTGGGCTGTCTTTCCTTTAAGATCTAACAACTGTCGTATGATCACATGGAATATTCCAAGCCCATGCGATCATATGCCAGCCATTGATTTTACCTTTTGCCAGGGTTCTGTCAGGTGGGTCCTCAAGTTTTGACATGCTCAAATTCTATTGGTTGGCCGGATGACAGTTGGGATTTGTCAGTGGGCCCGTGGTCTTTTTCTTATGTAGCAGGTTAAAGCTTGTGCAGGATCTATGATCGTCATTATATCACTGAGGAAAAGTGCTCGAGAGTTAAGGCTGCGGTATAACAACAATCGTCTGATGAAGGGTTAAGGATGTCGTGGGTCTGTGTTGTCAGGAGGCACTGACATGCTTGATTCTTATTGGTTGCTAGGAAAAACAGTTGGCATTTGTGAGTGGGGCCTGTCTTTCCTAATGGTTAAGTTGTGGTATGATCTCGCGGTTGTCGTTATACCGCTTGGATAAGAAGCACAAAGTTTAGTATCATGGTATAACGACAACCGTCTAATGAAGATCTCAGTGGGTCGTGGGTCCAATGTGCTCTATTTTACTGAGGTGTTCATTTTTTATTGGCTTCTAACTGGTGATGTGGCATTTGACTTTTCAAAGGGTCTCTCGACTGTTACAAGGTTGATCTAAGCCGTTTGATCTGTCGGGAAGGAGTGATATCGACGGCTACATTTTAATCTTGGTCAACTGGTCATTGCTTTTCAAATTTAAAATATCTTCTTGAGGGTTTCTTGCTGGTTCATTACGATTGGTCGATTGCGTGGCTTCGGGTAGCTCATAATTGATAGTTCTAGGATGGTTTCAGTTGGGGGAATGTTGAGAAAGATCTGGTGGCCGTCTCCTGCGATTTCTTAGGGTACCATGTTGATGTTCTTGCACCAAAGAGGCATTAAAGGTTGGCACCACCTATGGCCTTTTGTACTTCAAAATACAAATACCAAGACCAGGATCGAATTTTGAGCATTCATCATGAGCCCGACTTGCAGAGATCAGGGTCATGGTTTTGGCGTGAGGTTTTCAACTTGCAGAGGTAGACACACAAAATATCTGATCAGCTAGGATATTTTCAAAGATACATTTATGATCAGAATTGACAGGGTTAGGGTTTGATTATTATATGATAATTTATGTAACCCTAATTAGGTTTTGCTCCTGCCTGCATGCAAAAGGAGATGTATATAATTATTTTTGGAGCTTTTTGAAGCTCAAAGTTTACATTTTGTAAAAATAGTTTTTCTCTTTTCAAGAGTTATCTGTGGCATTCTTTCTGCCCTCTGGCTTTTACATTCTATAACCTTTCATTGAAATCTCAGATTTAATAGAGGCTATCTGTGGCATTTGTTCCACCCTCTAGTCTTTCCCTTGTCTGCATTTCTCTTATTGAGTATAATATACTAGCTTTGTTAGAGAAATCTTGGAGTTCCAGAGCCCTTCTTTCTTTCAGCTTGTATGTGTACTATTGTGTTTGATCTGATTTGAGTGAGTTTGTGGGTATACTTCAACCCCCTGTCATTCTATCTCATCCCTGTGCCCTTTTGCTGAAAAGAACGTCTGCTTGTAGGTCACAGTCTGTGTCTTTTGTTTAGGCCTCTCTATGAAATACTTATGCAAGCCTATTTAAAAATATTGTGTTCTATTAGATCTGAGAGCTTTCATGCTAGTTTGGTCAGTGTATTATGTTCATTTCATTTCAGTGTATCACCTAGTAGGTAGTTTGCTTTCAGTCATTCCCCTCTCAAGAATTCCTTCTATCCCTTTTCCTTCAAAGATTTACTTTTTCTATTAGAAGAAAATTAAGGTGATTATCCAAGAGGAACTAGCCTAGAACCTGGAGGTCTCATCTCAGTTAGCATAGGTCCCACAACCTGGAGATGATTCCCATGTTATACTAGGTTATCAAGACCAAGAGAGCTTGAAACAAGGGTGCAAACTTAGTGTATAATAGGAAAAAACTATGAATACCCTAACCACTAAGTTGGAGAAGCTGAAGAATAAGGTTTTGGATAAGGTAAAAAAATAAAAATTGGAATGAGGATATAGCTACTAAAATCAATAAGATAGTTGACAACAAGGTTAAAGATATTAAGGCTAAAGTTAGTAACAATGGGAACATGATAAACAAGGTCTTGAGTCACAACAATGAGGGACTTAGTGCTGCTGTCATGAACCTGAATATGCTGCACAACTATTTGGAAAAAAGCCAGCTAGAAAATACGACTATTACAATTGATGAGGATGCTGGGAATGCTGGTCCAGGAATGAGAACCAGAGTGCACACTTAGAGGAAGATCCCTAAAAAGCTAAAGGAATTGAAGGACCTGAAAGATGCTATCCAGAAGATGGAGGACCTGAAGATGAAGGCAGAGAAAATGATAAAAAACAAATAGTTTGGTCTGGTTGGTAGCTGGGTGTTGTTGGTAGTTTTGCTAGTAACTATTTTTCATTGCTTTTGTTGTCGTTTCTAGGGTTGTTTTGGGTCCTTCTTTTGTCTTTCCAGTAGGCGTCTCTTTTTGGAAAACTTTCATTCTATATCTTTATGCTTTAATGTAAATGGTTTTGGGTTCCATTCAAAACCTGTTTTTACCTTAATAAAAAACAATGTTTTCTCTATCATAAGTTTTGTATGTATATATTTTTTATTTCTTCCACCTACCTATTCCATCAAAAATAAACAAACCATATGTACCTCACAATTTAGGTACTTCTTCATCTAACTGATTAATGTCCCCTTTATCCTCTAAACATCTTGAACACATATAGTTTTCCTCTTGGGAAAGTCATAAACAATTTTTATCTTCCTCACTACACAAAATTTTGGTTTACTCATTTATTGTCCTTTGGTTGAAATCTCTTAAGAAAATCAATTATCCATGTTGAGAGTACAATGTCATGTCTTTCTTTAAGGTCATGTACAGATTATTACCATCTATCTCACATTTTTTTGTATGTTTTTGAGGCTCCTAGGGCAAAGTAACAAGTTGCAATTTTGATGCCTATTCCATTTATTGTTGTGTAATTCAAATGTATTTCTTAATGAGGTCTTTTTATAACTAAATAATTTTGTCCCAAGTTTCTTTCACCAATAACAATATTCCTCAATATCGTTTTCCATTTTTTTTAATTTCATTCCAAATTATAGTCTTTTATATCCTTTGAAAGTAGGAGTCTTTTTTCCATGATGTTGATGTGTTGAACCATAAGATAGATCATGGGTCTCTTTTTTAAGTGACAAATCCTAATTTAGGTCTCTTCCAATAATATCATTTATGGTTCTAGCATACTAATATGAAATATTCTTGACCTACTCCTTGTTTATCTCAGAGTTGATGACTTAGGCATCAACCTAATCCCCTTCAACTCACATTCATCTCACAAGATTTTTTCCGTCCAATCTCTGGACAAGAAAATGCTTTTCTTTTCTAAAACTAAATATGCTTGTGAGAGGAAGTTCCACAATTGATTTGAGGATGTCCTACAACAATCACACTCCGAATTGGGGAAGGTTGGATCTGCTTCTACACAGTCGCCTAACTCTTACACTCTGAACGAAACTGCAATCGGGCAAAAGATGGATCAAAGAACTGGTCATCTCGGGGCTGCAAATGCTCTGCCTTCCAGGAAAGCTCCAGCAAAAAGCTCCTATGAACCCCTATTTGCAATGGGGGGAGGAGGAACGGTAGGGGCTAAGGTGTCTCACGGGATCATCCCAGCTAGTAAAGGAGATTGGCAATTAGTTAAGGGTAGGAAAGTGGTAAGATCGATTCCTAAAACCTGCAATACTGACACAATTACTTTAAGTAACTCCTTTGCATTGCTTAATAAAGTGAAATCACCTCACAAAAAGCATTCTTACCATTCACTCCAAAACAGTAGGGTTTTGGAAAGGGGAGAAAATACCCAGGAGAATCCACATTTGGGTTGTGACCTTCCACAAACAAATGTTGGAGCATCTCCCCTCTCCTTTCCCATAACCCCAAGGCACCATCAGGCTTTTTCAAACAAGATTAGTTTGCATGATTCCATTCATAGATCTCCTCATCCATATAGCCCTCCTCACCGTAGAAAGATATATGAGAAAGTTATGTCTCATCATGCCTCGGGAAAACCCTACAGTGGGACTAATCTACCACTGTCAAGGTTGACTGAGAATGTCTATTCTCCACCACATAGGTGCAATTATAATCAGAATGCAATTTCTTCTATGCTACCAGGAAGGTTTGATCATAAATTTTATAAAATAGCATTAGATGAGAATCATATTTTGTAAAACCAAAGTATTTTTGCAGAAACAGGTATTTTATGTAAATGGTGGGGCACGGGAGCCTACATCAATGACATTGTTGAAGATCTGGGATCCCTACTCCCATCGGAGGTAAGTATCTCTATCTTAGCTGATAATTTCCTCTTTATAGATTGCAAGAGTATAACCTTGAAAAAGAAGATAATGGCAGAAGGGTTTCTGAAATATAGGCAAATCCCTTTTTTTGTTTGCAACTGGTTTCCTTTTTTTAATCCTATTTATGTTCCAAACTTTATGATAGAAAAGGCTATTTTGTTAAAAAATCTTCCATTGGAATTTAACCATATTGAGACTATCAAAAGCATAGGAAATAGGATTGGTAACTTTATAAGGTCAGAAAAACAAAACATAACCATTCAGATATCATCATTATAGTTAAATTAGATTACCATGAAAAAATTATACCCCCCATACAACTCGGGTTCAAAACAAACTCTATCATCATCAATCCTAAAATCTTGGAAGATTTCATCAAAACCCCTGTGATAGATAGTAGGTCTACTGTAAATGAAAAATAGAAATTCTATACTAATCTACATTTCGCAGATAATAATCTAAAGGTTAACTTCATAAATGGTAAAGGGGGCTTCACCCTTGGGAATGCTGATAAGGAAATCTCAGTTGCTCCCCTCTCCCATCTAGATGTCTCTATCCCCCCAAAAATGACCTACAATACTCTTATAGCCTCAAAATCCCCCCCTCCAAAAAGGTTGGAGACCCCCCTCACCAGCAAACATATAGATGAACCCTTGGAATTCAAGAAGCTACCTGGGATCGACGACAGTAATCAAATGGTTTGTGGACATATGGTCAATAATGCAAACCAGCTAAACATAGATGATAAAAATGAGTCTAACAGTCAAGACAAAGACCAGACCGATATGGTTGCAGTCGAAAATGAACCATGTACAAACCTGCCCATGAAATCTGAATGAAATAGAATGTACCAACAATAAAGATTCTACTCCAAACTTTATTTATGCTTCAAACTCTCCTATAGCAGGGGAGAACTCATTAACTACAATTCCTATAGAGATAGAATCTCTCAATTTAGAGTTACCTGAGAACACATAAGATATTATTGAGCTATATGGAAAGGATATTCTAGAGAGGGAAGTTCCCCAAACTCAACCAGACTTTGGACTTAACCCCTTAGAGCAACAGGTTGATGTAGTCATTAATTTAGCCTTAGTCAATGACTCCATTGAAGGCTTATTCAGAATAACTAATGTAAATAGAAATTTGGGTATAACAATGAATAGAGGGTGCTTAAGCTCTCCAAACATTAATAAACTTTAAAAAAAGAGAGGCAGAAAATTTGCTATGGAACTTAGATCTATAGATGGTAACGCGGGAAATCAAAAGAAAATCATTGATGTTATTTACTCAGGGAAGGGGAAGTGCCTTCCCAAGGAGCAATGAAGGTTACTACTTGGAATGTTAGGGGACTTAATGCCCCTAACAAATAGAGGTTGATAGAAAGATATCTCAAGAATTTCGAATCTGAAATTATACTATTACAGGAAACAAAACTTAGTTTAGAAGATAGTGCCAAATTTAGTAAAAGATTAGGAATATGGAAATCTGATTTTGTAACTTCCATAGGTGCTTCAGGAGGGTTAGCTATCTTATGGGATCCGCAAAAAGTTGTAGCTCACCCTACAGTTAAAAACAATAATTGGATGGTCTTAGAAGTTAAAAGCCTTAAATCGAATTTGAAATTTTACCTAATTAACGTATACAGACCTATCCATAATGAAGATAAAAGGGCAGTTTGGCACGAGATCCACATCCTCTTAAGTAATAGCCTAGGAGATACCTTCTTTATAGGAGGAGATTTTAATGCCATCCTCGATCCGGAAGAAAAATTCGGAGGATCGAAGTATATATCGCAAGCGCAGAAAGACTTCAATAATTGGGTATCAAACAACCATCTCATTAATATTAATACTAGCAATGGGGTGTACACATGGAATAATATACGAGCTGGCTTCAGTCACATCGCTGAGAAATTAGATAGATTCTTCATCAGAACAAATTAGGAAACCTTCGACCATTTATATAGTGCGAAAATCCTCCTAGAGGTAGGCTTGGACCACTTCCCAGTAAGGCTCTCTATTACTGAAAGTTCCAAACCTACCAGAAACCCATTTAAATTTGAGTTCATGTGGTTTCAAAACCCTGAATTCATCACCCTATTAGAGGAATGGTGGAATCAGATTTCAATAAAAGGTTCTAAAATGTTCTGCTTAATAGCAAAATTAAAAATCATTAAAAATAAAGCTTTAGAATGGAACAATAATAACTTCAAAAACATCTTTGAAGAAAAAGCACAAGTTGAACTAGAGCTAGCTAGCCTTAATAATATAGTAATAGAACAAGGAATGAATGTAGCTACCTCAAAGAAAAAGATCTTTTGGCTAAATATAATGCTATTCTCCTTAAGGAAGAGATTTTCTGGAAATAGAAATCAAGGGAATCTTGGCTTAAGGAAGGGGATAGTAACACAAAATTCTTCCATAACACTACTAACTTTAAAAGAAACATCAATAGAATCTCTAAAATCAAGAACAGCGAGGGGGATACCACTGAGGATCCCTCCCAGATATCATCCATCCTTACACAATTCTACCAAGCTCTACTCAATGAGACAAGAGCTACTGACCTTAAAGCTCAAAATGAAATGTTAAAAGCCATCCCTAAATTGATATCGGAAATCGACAACAAGATGATTAATAGAAAACTATCCCTTGAGGAAGTCAAAGCGGCTGTCTTCCAAATGCACCCCGACAAAGCACCTGGCCTAGACGGGTTTCAAGCAGGTTTTTTTTAGAAATGTTGGCACTTCGTAGGGGAAGAGGTGTGGCAAGTAGTAGAAGCCATGAGAAACTCAGGAACATTGTTAAATGAAATTAATAATACATTTTTCACACTAATCCCCAAAAAAGATGAATGCATGGAACCAGGGGATTTTAGACCTATATCTCTGTGTAACACCATTTACAAGATCCTCTCAAAATGTTTAGCAAATAGACTTAAAACGCTCCTCCCTCACATAATCTCAGAAGAACAGACAGGTTTTGTCGCAAACAAGTCGATCTTGGATGGGATTATTATAGCCCAGGAGATAGTTCACACCGCACAAGTAACAAAGGACCCGAGTATGTTAATTAAAATCAACATCCAAAAAGCATACGACAAAGTGGACTGGAGATTCCTCTGCAAGTGTATGGAAGCCTTTGGCTTTTCTAAGCAGTGGATAAATCTAATTTTTAACTGTATTTCTATGCCTAAAATATCGATACTTATTAATGGCTCCTCGGAAGGTTTTTTTAGTATATCTCAGGGCATTAGACAAGGAGATCCTATATCACCCTTCCTTTACGTTATTATGGCAGAAGCCTTATGAAGAATGATCTCTAAGAATCAATTGGAAGGAAACATTATGGGCTTAATGGATTCTAAAAATGTTCCTAACATTACACACCAACAGTTCGTAGATGGCACGATCTTGCCAGGCAAGGCTAATTGTCAGGAAGCAAAAGCCTTCAAAGATATCTTAAACCTTTACTCGAAGGCATCGGGGCAATGAGTCAATCCCTCCAAATCAGAAATCTTCTTTATTAATACCCCCCCTCGAGAGTAGAAAAGGACATATGCAACTTGATGGGATATAAATTAGGGAAATTTCCCTGTAAATACTTGGGCATCAAATTAGATAAAAGGTCTCCTTTCCTCCAAGCTCTGGCAACAAGTGCTAACCAAAGTTCAAAATAAAAAAAGCTCATGGAAAGGTAGATGGCTCACTAAAGCAGGTAGATCAACTATGATTAAATCGGTCCTCTCATCCATACCTACGTATCATTTGTCTGTTCTCCCCCTCCTGTCTTGTGTTAAAAAGAGTCTAGATAAAATTTTAAGGGACTTTTATTGGCAAGGCCCAGCGGAAGATAAGAAACTTGCCCTCATTAAATGGGATACTCTATGCAAACCAGTTATCAAAGGTGACCTTGGCATAAAGAACCTTCACTGGCAGAATCAAGCCTTAGGGCCTAAACTTATTTGGAGAATGTATAAGGAACCTAATAGCAAGTGGGCCTCAATTTTACTAAATAAATATATCCCTGAGGCGGTACCTATTAACATCTTTAGGTCTCAGTCTCATATCAAAGGTTCTCGAATCTAGAATTTCATAAAAGATTGCAGAGGGATTATTAGTAAGCATCTAACGTGGGATGTAGGTGTGGGGGATCAGACACTCTTTTGGGATGATTCGTGGGCTGGCCTGCCCCCACTTAACATATTGGGTTTCTCCCAGGCCTTCATGGAAGAGTGTAAAACATCCATAGGCACCTACCTCAAGGATTATATTTGTGAGAACGAAGAGTCATTGTGGCATAATATAGAGGTCCTGAACTTTGGACTTCATGAGAAACAAAAACTCTTGAGCATTCTGAAGGACCGAAAGATTATTCTTAAAAATAGATCAGACAATTTAATCTGGGCTGGCGCAAAAAGTGGAAATTACTTAGTTAAGGAAGGCTACAACTCCATTATAATGGAGCAAAACATGGATAATGTAGACATTCCTCTGAATCTCTACTGGAATAAATCATGTCTACCAAAAGCAGGCATGTTCTTGTGGGCTGCTATGCAGAATAAAATCTTAACAGCGGATCGTATCACTAAACTCGGCTTTGAAGGACCAACCAGATGTCCACTGTGTAAGAAACACTCAGAGGATGTCAACCACATCCTCCTTAATTGCCCATTCACACAAAAATTTTGGTTCTGGTTACAACAATGTCTTGGTTGGAAATCGGTCCTTCATTCAGATCTTCTCTCCACCCTTAAAGCTTGGCCTATCCTTTAAAAAGACAATTTATTTAAAGATATCTGGATCATTTCCCCTTCAATTTTAGCTTGGGAAATCTGGAAAGAACGCAATAGAAGAATCTTTACTGGCCAAAAACTTGAATGGAGCTCAATTACCAATAAAATTGAATCATCTATAGTGGAAATCATCAACAATAAACTCAGAAACCAGCTTTGCCATGAAGATTCCTTTAAAAGTTGGGATAACAGGATTAGAAATTATTGGCCAAAATTGGACATTCCACCCTTATATGGCAAGGGGGGTTCCAAAACAAAATCTAATAGATCTACTTGTAAGTGGAGTCCCCTAAAGGAGGGTTGGCATAAACTCAACTTTGATGGAGCCTCTAGGGGCAACCCAGGGGTTGCCGGTATAGGGGGATTAATAAAAAACTGGAAGGCAGAGATTATAGCCAAATTCACCATGCCCATCAGCCCCACCACAAACAACATGGCAGAAGTTAAAGCAGCACTAGAAGGATTAAGAATTTGCAAGACTCTCAACATATCAAAAGTTATTGTAGAAGGAGATTCTCAAATCATAATAAATGCCATTCGATCTAGAAAAACACCAAATTGGACCCTCAATTCAAAAATTGAGGAAATCAATCAAATTCTGGAGAAGATTCCCAAATATGAAATCAGCCATATCTATAGGGAAGGCAATTCGGAAGCGGACTTGTTAGCTAATCAAGGTGCTAACGGACAGGTTATAATGGAACAATACATCTAGCTTTCAGCCAAAGGTCAGGTAGATACTAAGGGTAAGGATCATTCGGTTAAAAATGTCACTTGCAAGTTGTCTCTAGATAATCAGTGTTTTATAGTAATCAAGCTACTCTTTTAATATTGCAACCTTCAATCTTTTATAATCTAGCTATTCCCAAACTTATTACCTTATGCCTTAGAACTAAACACCATTAAACCAGGACATCTAGCATTGTTAGCACTACAATCTAATAAGATATAAATTTCAATGAAATCTATAACCTACAATTAATAATGCTAGTATCAAACTTATAACTCTCCTTTAATTTCTAAAAACCATTTTAGCATAAATCTCGCATAAACCTTTAATTACTTGAGGTCCAAACATAGTCTTCACCTTCAGCAGATCTGGTAGCCTCCCCTGGTCTAGGCTCCTTCATCCCTCATCTATGTTCATAGGTTCTTTCTATTCCCTCATTATCTTTTTATTCTCTCCTTGTTTTCTAGGCTTTTTAGTTCTTTTTGCCTTTTTTCTCTCTGTCCCTTCGCATGCTTACAGTGGGAGGCTCCTTGCAATCCTAGGGAGTGAGCCCTTTCCTCTTCCTAGGTTTCTTTCTTTAATTTAGGTTTCCTTTAGCCTTTTGTCCTTTTCTTTATTATCAGCTGGCTTCTTTTTTCCTTTTCCTTTTAGCTTTTTCCCTTCTTGTTGTCTTCCTTATAGTTTCTTTGTCCTTCTGTTTTCCTTTTGCTCTCTTCCTTTTCTGCTCTGTCGATTCCTACTTTAGGTTCCCTTATCCTAGCTAGGTTTAGTTCGGAGCCCTTGTCCTGGTGCTTTGTTTATCCTTTTATCTTTAGATAGTTTTTCTCCTCTTGTGTCTTTGGTTTCCTTTTCTTTTCATCATTTCAATTTTTTATTTATCCCAAGGTCATGTCTTTGCTCCAGAGTTCTCTTATAGTACCCCTGGCATCACTTGCATTGATGCCTTCTTTATCTTTGTTTTGTCATCATTATCAGCTTGGCTGGCGCTATCATTTACATTACTCTTTAGCCTTATTATTTCCGATTAGGTTCAGCTCTTATGGTTGTCAGTTTTATCATTATCCTTCATTCCTTAGACCATCGTGTAGATTTTTGATCGGACCTCCAGCCTTACTTTGGCCTTCTTTTACTATTTAGCATAGGCCATCTTTGAGATTTGCTTATTCCTATTGGAAGGATCCAGTTACATCCAGAACCTTCGTAGCATCTCTTTATATGCTCTCGATACCGTCTTCAGTAGACAGTAGGTTTAACATGGAGACCAGGCTCTGCACTTTTCACACCAGAAGCGATCGCACAATGGCGTTTAGGGGACGTATCTACCCGGAACGGTGGAACCAACTCCTAAACCCACTTCCAGATTCCACCAGAAGGGCATTGGAGAAAGCCACTAGTGACCAATATTTTAACAACTCTTATACTTATAGGACCAATGGGGGAGTGATTGGGCAATTCTTAGCTCTCGCCATCTTCGACAGTAAGAACAGGGAAGATATCATTAGAGTTGCCAAGGAGGTTTTTATCAATGACCAGTTGGGTGGTTTAGAGAAGATGGTTTACAGAGTGGATAAAAACCTCACAATCCCCTACCCAGAAGTCACCATGAAGATAGACATGGATGATTTAGACAATATCCCACAATCCTAGAGGATTGCTATGATCTCTTTCAAGGACGAAGATTGTTTTGACGAGCATTGGCCGAAAATGGCTAGAAATTTGGATTATCTTTTCGAGGAAGTGTTGGAAGAGGACATTGACACCAGCTAGCTCCTCAACTATTGGAGGCTGGAGGGCTTCAACATCCCAACAGACCTGGATAACATCGCCCCCCCAAATTTACACATTATCGCTCCAGAAGTCATCAAACACACAAAGAAACATAAGAAAGGCGCTGAAGAGGATGAGAGTATTGTAGTAATGGTCAAGGGGCGTAACGCATGGAAAAGCTCGGCCATTCACAAGCTTATAGAGTAGTTTTTCAGAACTTACACTGACATATCAGTACTGTCTATAATATAAATGTTAGTTCTTAATTCTGTTTTGATGCACAGAGACAAAAAGGTCAAAGATTTAGGTTCAATTTTATACTGGACTGGTATATATACATAATATAATAGAATTGTACATAGCCATAAGGAACAACTTTATTCTCTTGTCTCATATTACACTAGCAGAATCCTAAAAGTAGTTGCATTATTTTCCTAATTTTTGTCCTGATCGATTTTATATTCTAAAATGGTATATATAGATGAGTATATCTGGAAATGTATATACATTTATACAACTCGCCCCTAATGTATAATATGGTATTTTTGATATGCTCTTTCTCTTGGATATTAACTTTAGAAGTGTTAGAGAAGCTCAGCTTAGTAAGGAATGTTTCATTAACTTTAGTATAAGAGATGTTTTTAACTAAAGGCAAGAAGTAGATAGTTTATCTTTCATTAACTATAGAATAACGAATGTTATTAACTAAAGTAAAGAAGAAGTTATTAATACTTGAGGAACAAAGGCTTGGATAACTAAGATCTAAGCTCTTGATACTACTCCTATTTATTTCTAAGCTTATCCAATTTCCTATCATTGCCTAACATCTTTAGACAGGTATACAGATTAGATATAGGATTTTATATCTTGATATTGGTTAACCCTTGGTGTTGGAGGATCTTTTGTTCTCCAGGTTTTATTCTCTTCCTGATTATCTACTCCTACCTCGACAAAAGAAAAGGATCAGACACTATGTTATTTTAGCAATCGACTCAATATTCGACAAAGCAATAGTCAATGTAAAACTATTAATCATGTTTTTAAATGTAAAACTTTTCTCGAGCTTTTCGGGACGTGGGTATGCCCGCAAAAAATTGTATTAATCTCGATATATATCGAGCCATGGGTATGCCTACGGTAGCCATGTATTTTAAAAAATCTCGACATTGTTCGAGTCGTGGGTATGCCCATGTAAATTATGTATAAGTACAGGACCATGGTCCCGGGCAAGGCTGGAGGTTTTCTCAACCCCGCTCTTTCCTACCAACGCCTGCAGTGAGCGAGATCACACTGTAAAATAATTACATATATTAATAAACAATCTTTCAGGGCTCCAACCTTTTACCGACCAAAAAAAAAAAACATGGATTATTTTTCTTATCTAGGATATGTATTTTGTACTTTGGAACTAGTAGAAGCATACTAACATAACACTACTTAACATTGATATCTAGATCAACTATAAATATATTGGAAGCTAATTCCTTGATTGCTTTATTTAAAGAAGAGAGACAAGTTGAAACAACAAGTTTTTCAATTAATTGTTTTTTTGATAAATAGTCTACTTCAAATGATCTAAGATTGCACATTTATGCCATACTTTCAAAGACTACTAAATATAATCCATGATACTAAAAATTCTATTTCATTCATTCATCTTCTATTTCTTACCATTTCCTAGATATATAGATAAATGAAATTAATTTAGATATATTAATGAATCAAAAAAGTTTGTAGAATTACCAGTTACATCAATCACTTTGCCATGAGTAGTTCTAAACCTTTCAATTTGTTTTTCTTATCACATAATGTATTTTTAATAATTCATCATATTTAAATGAATGAATGAAAGATTTTAATAATGTCCACGAGACCAAAGTAGCCTATGGGACCCCCTAGAAAAAGAAAACACCCTAGAAAGGGGCTTGAACATTAGACCATTTGTAACTGCTTCTTTAAGTTTGCCCTTCAACAGTGAATCTTGATCACTAAGTTTTCTATCTTGTCAAGTTGCATTTCTTCAAAAAGAGCCCCTAAATCACCCACTTCTAAAATCTCCTCATAGCGGGAGCGGATGTCGTTGTATGTTGGGCACTCCATGACAAAATGTCGCTTGTCTCCACAACTCCCATGTTGTAAAATAAACATATTCGCTCTTCCCACTCTTCCTTAGGTATCATCCATCTACCTGTTTCACACCTCAGATGATGAGAACTTGTCGTAAGCTATGATATGAGCATTTTAGCTCTCCATTTGATATTTGCTCCTATGTATGCTTTCTCCTTGTGATCTCCCGTGGGGTTAAATTCTTTGATATAGTAGTTTTTTGTGAGCCCATTTTCCTTTGACCATATAAGAATTCTGAATTTTTCGTTCATGACCTTTTTTATTCCATCATTGTTATCCAATTATTCATGCAAGTTAATGTTCCACTTTTGCATCCATTTGACATTTTGCTTTATCCACATGTTCTTTCTCCTGTCCAAGTCTTTCCTCTATGATCAATTTAGGCCAACGATGCTTTTCTATACCTTGATTTTTCTTTAAATAGCTTAATAACCGAACCATTGTCGAGGCCTCTAAAGGGGATATACCTGTTTGTACCAATAAAATTTCATAGTGGACAACTGTTCTAATTTTGAGGCTGCTGATGATTAAATGTTTTTAGATTCTCTATACTTGCCTCCATTTCTGATCCAACATGTTGCTGCCTCGAATCTCACATCCGTAAAGGATCACTGGGGTAACCAACAAACCAAAAAGCATCTTCTTGGTTTTCCAATCCCATAGCTTTGCATTCTCGCATCTATTTTGTAAAGAGTATAGTGCTTTCCAACCTCCTTGAATTCTTTTTGATCTACATGTTTCCCAACTGAGCTTGTTGTGGAAATTGATCCCAACATACTTGTACTCATCCACAATCTTTAAAGAATTACCATAAAAAAGTTTAGTATTTTATGTCCTCTTGTTTCTTTTCAAAGAAAAGATCATCACTTTGGTTTTGCTAGTGTTCACTTGCATCCCAACCTCATGACAAAAGGCATCAAGCACCTTCAAATGTTCCCTTAAACCATTAGCCATTTTAGCAATAAAAATGAGATCATTTGCGTACATAAATAACTTTATCATTGTATTAGCTAATTGAATCCCATCCCTATTATTCTTGTTTAACCATTATTCTAGCTTGTCGATATATAACCCAAACAAGGTAGGCAAAGAGGGCAACCTTGTTTGACACCTATATCACTGCCAAAATGCTTTGACATCCCATCTATAGTTCTGATATAGTCTATGCACCACAACCCTGAGCTCAGTAGAAATTTTCAATTCTTCCATTCTATCCTAAAGTTTGTCGCATGAAACTTTGTCAAAGGCCTTTTTTAAGTCAGCAAAACAGTAGAAAGCCTCCTCACCTTGCGTATTCCATATTTTTTCAACTAAAAATCTAAACGTAACACCGTTGTCAATAGAATGTTTCAGCCTGCCCCTTAACTCTTTTACCTTCTGTTTCAACCCATTTACTAATTTTGTGTTCAACCATGCTACCAAAGAGCTTCCCCGAATTAATCATAATTGTGCGCAACATAGTTTGATGGGTTATTTTGACTGAGATGTCCTCAACTAGTATTACTCTGGGAGCCTTAATTTTTTGGTCAGAGCTTCCTTTAAAGTGCACTCCAAACTCCTTGGCACGCACTCCGAGCTCCCTGGAATGAATCTGCGAAGTAGACATTTAGAAATTTGAGCCAATTCTGTGAATGCCAAAGAAAATTGGTGCGCAGAGCCGTAAGTTAGAATGCCCACTTCTGCATCTTTGATGGCGGAAGGGAGAAGATTGGGGGATCAATATTTATCACAGAGCGTGACGCCCGAATGGCTTGCACAAGCAAAGGCCGCCGTTCCGCATGGCAAGCAGGATAACATTCTGGGCACGCTTAGAAATGAAGGAAGTGAAACGTTGAGCGTCATTGAGGAATTTAATAAATGGCGGAAGAATACGGAGCTCGCCGAAGCCGTGGCAGCTATCAGGGCTTTGACGGCTGTTATTAGGCACAGCCAGACTCATACCATGATGGAACTCGAACATGAGCTCACAAGCGCTTCTCACTCTCTCAAGGTTTGCTAGATTGCATATGTGTTTACTGCTGTGGATGATTAAGCTTTTAAAGTATTGTTATTGTGATTAATTGAGTTTTGGAAATGTAAATGCTTGTTGTTATACTAATTCATCCCCCCTCTTGTATAACTGAATGCTCTTCACACCTCATCAAAGAGATGAAACACTTAGGTTTCATTAGTTGACCTCTGTAAATGAGAAATTTTCTTCACAGAATGTTATTGAAATTGATTTGAATTTTAGTCACGCTTTTGGTACATGTCAACTGGTTTGCGTTTATTATGGCAATTTCAAGTGGTCCTTCAAGGTCAATATCTCTCCGTGGGTGCTAAACTAGAAGCATTATGAATCTTATGATTGTTTGACTACTAGCAAAATCTATAAATAGAATCATACCATATTGTCAATGCAAATGCTTATGAGTAAGTAGTTTGCCTCTGAAAATTTATAATAGGAAGAAAAAGAGGACAACTTAAAAAAGATATATAGAGAAAAATAAATGAATGCTGTAGGATCTGAAGTCAAAGCATTTGTGAATGACAACTGTTTTGTCATGATATGTAAGGATTGAACTTACGACACAAATGCCACATCAGTTAAGAACTCAAAATACAAGGGAGTTGGTCAACAAGTCAAAGGTCAAATTCTTAAATCGACAATATACCAACAGATTCCCTGCTATAAAATAGAAATCAAAGATGTACGACTACGACCATAATTGTCAAATTGATAAATCATACCTATGTCCAAAGGTAAGCGGAATGTGGACCATTTGTCGAATGTAGTAATGGAGTCACAATAAGAGATTTCCCATCAAGTACAAGCAAGTACAAAGTATCAAATTAGGATAACAACCCAAGAGATTTTCGACCAACTGTCGAATAACATTAGTAAAAGATAAAGATTAGATCAAATATGTACTTCCATTTCTATGACAAAAGTAAACAATTTTTTTTTACCAAATACCACCATGTTGAATACAAAGAGGCGTATAGCACTGTAAAGAAAAGTCCTTCCTGAAAGAAGCTTCAAAAACCTGTTCACAAAAGTCAGCTAGGGTGTGAATATTGTGAGAGTGCATTTCCACCCTACCACGAAGCAGTGACACTTCCCCAGAATCATTCCTGACACGAAGGATACCCGACCCAGCTAGAAGTAGTTTAACAAAGTAAAACTAAGGAGTAATAGAATTTGTGCAAGTCAAAAAGCATACTTCAAATGGTAGAAAATGTCATTAATTTTAATCAATCATAAATTTTACAACAGCATGAAATACTTTTCCAACGGTATTATAGCATTTCAAATTTCCAGCCCAACTCATAAAATACACTTAGAGATAGCTCTAGAATGCGTCGAATCATTTCAAGATTTCATCCTTCATCTCAAACATATTGTTCCATAAGGTTACTTATCATGACTTTATCTCAATATTAGAGAAACACAAGAATGCACTCACATATGAATTCTAAAAAAAACCTTGTATCTAGGAACATATCTTAATCTCTTAGTCAATTAATCATGTAGATGAGTATCATTTTCTCTTAAAAATAAGTAGATGACCATATTTATTCGTGCACATATCCAAAAAATAAATATATCATAGAATCTCACGCAATTAGTATAATCTATGTAGCTCCACATTTCTACAAGGATTCTACAGGAAAATTAATCATCAAGTTATGAGTGTAGTAAGTATACTGCCCATATCTTATTCCTTAAATCCAATAAAACGCAATGATATGTATTGAAAGAATTTCATGAAGGAGAACTAAAACAATGTATGGTATTATCTAGAAATCATAAGTCAATAATATGATAACAATCTATTTCCTTTATCCTCTTTCGTTACTTTATCCTATTCATAAAGGAATTCACAAACCCGCCAAGGATCACAAATAAAATGAGTATGTCCTTGATTGTTCATTTTAATCCCTAAGCATATATTTCATATCATAAACTAGCACTTAGAAAATAAGAACAAACTTTATTCTCACAAAAATTAACATCAACATGGTTGACTTTTCATGTCTTGGTAGCTATAATTGTTACTTCCTCAATTCTTCTAACTGAGATTGTGACATTATACGAAAAGTAGAATTTAAGGAAAGTTTAGATTTGCACAATAGAGGATTCCTATATGCATCTACTGGCAGTTCACTCATATTTTCCTTGCAATCTCTATATATATATATTAGAGTATCATTACCCGCGGCGAGTCAGGCGAGTTATCATGACTCGCGGGCCGAGCGGTGGCTCGTGGGTTTTCCTGACCCGGCCGTGTCAACTGGCGGGTAATGGTCATGACCCGCGTGACTCGCCGAGTTAGCGGGTCATGCCATGACTCGCCGAGTCCAAGGCTCGTGACCCGCGCCGCGGTAGGCCCGAGTTGGGCTTTTAAAAACATAAAAAAATTTGATTTTTTTGACTTTTTTTTGCAGAAGTGTTTTGTTATTTGCCCTAAAAGGCATTGTAGTTGCTTTGTAGGAGAAGAAGAGAGAAAAAGAGAGAGAGAGGAAGAAAAAAAAGAAGCCAAAGGGTTGCAACCAGCCGGGAAGAAGAGCATCAAGGAGTCCACAAAATCGGATTGGGGAAGCATAGGTTTGCATTGAGAGCATCAAGGAGCTCATAGCAGCTGTTCTCAACTCATTTGAAAGAGGTAAGTGTTAAATTTTTAGATTTTGTTGATTTTTGCTTGCATGTTTATGGTTTTCCATTGTTTTTAGTTTTTTTTTTGAAGTTTTTTTAATTTTATTGCAGCCACATTCCAAGTTTTGAAAACATTAATTCTTCCCAATGCCTCAAAAGTGTCCATGTTGGAAATATTCCGAAGAGTTTCCCGGTAGACAAAAAAACCAAACAAAATGCACCTTTTGTAAAGAAATTTTTCATGGTGGCATCAATAGGCTTAAATACCATATTGCCGGCATACTTGGCAATGATGTTGAGGCATGTACTAAGGCAACTCCCGAGGCAATTCGTTTTTGTTATGTCCAGTTAGAAAAATATGCTGAAGACAAGGAAACTAGAAAGAGGCAACAGGAAGAGATAAATGTTATTGTCTCCAATTCATCCACACCCGCATCCGCATCCGCATCCACATCTGTAGGCTGTGTTGGAGAGGGTTCTTCCAAGCCTCCCTTTTATCCTAGTGCTAGTGCTTCTACTGCTGCTCCTTCAAGTGGCAATATTACCCTTGGCCCTAGAGTCCGAAAATCAAGGTTGGACAGTTATTTTGAGCCACGCACTACTCCTGGTGCACAACCCTCGCTTGAGAGCATGGGTTGGAACAAGGAGGTCCATGATGCTGCCCGAAAACAAATTTGCAAGTTTTGGTACTTTTGCAACATTCCATTTCTTGCTGCTAGGTAATTCTCTTTTATTTGTTTTTTAAGTTTCTTCAAGTTTAAAATTAAATTTTAAATTTTATAGTTTGAAGTTGAACTATGCTTTGTCTAATGATTAATTGTAATCTATTTGTGACAGGTTTCCTTATTGGCAAGGTATGATAGATTCTGTAACCATTTGTGAGGCGGGCTTTAAAGCCCCTACTGATACTGAGTTAAGTGGCCCCCTCTTGTTAGACATGGTTAATGATATGCAACTTGAGCTACAGGACCACAAGAAGTCTTGGAGGCAAAATGGTTGCACCATCATGACAGATGGTTGGACGGACAGGAGGAATAGGACACTCCTAAATTTTCTTGTTTCCAGCGCAGGTGATTGTTCATTGAATTCTACTTCCCCAAATGCATTGAATAATTTAATTTTGATTTTGAATTTTTGATTGATCCTTGATAATTGATAATTATTTTTCTTTATATTCAGGAACCACCATGTTCTTGAAGTCTATTGATGCTTCCTCACATGTGAAAAATGCCACATACTTATGTGCGGCTATTGAGGAAGTTATACTTGAGGTGGGAGAAGAAAATGTGGTGCAAGTGGTGACTGATAATGCAACAAGTTATGTTGCTGCAGGTAAACTTATAACTTTTTAAGTTTTGATGGAGAGGTATCTATGAATTTATTTAAAATTTTCTTAACACTTCTAAATTTCTAATTAATTTAAAATTGCTACAGGTAAACTTTTGATGGAGAGGCACTCGAAATTTTTTTGATCTCCATGTGCAGCCCATTGCCTTGACCTCATGTTAGAGGATATTGACAAGATTGAATGGATCAAATCATGTGTTGATAAGGCCAAAAATATTTGCAAGTTTATCTACAATCATGCATTGGTCCTTAGCCTGATGAGAAAATACACGGGGCAAAGGGAGTTGGCTCGTCTTGGTGTCACAAGATTTGCCTCCAATTTCCTCACATTGAAATCCTTGTTGAAATCACAATTGAATTTGAGACGCATGTTTGTTGGTGAGGAGTGGACTGCCTCATCCTATTCTACGAGCACTATGGGTAGGGAAGTGGCAAATTATATTTTTGATTAGCCAGGTTTTTGGACCCCTTGTCAAGAGATCATGGAGGTAAAAATATTTATGTTTTGTTTGCTATTTTATTTTATTTTAAATTTTTAATGCATACTTGTCACTTAACTATTTTTTTTTTAACATTATATGTAGGTCACTGAGCCCCTCATAGTTCTCCTACGAGTTGTTGATGGGGAGAAGCCCTCTATGGGCTACTTATATGAGGGCATGGATAGGCCAAGGAGGCCATTAGATCCAAGTATAAAGGAGTTGAGGATAAGTATGGCCCCATTTGGGAGATCATTGATAGGAGATGGCAAAATCAGCTTCATAGGCCCATCCATGCAGCAACTTATTTCCTCAATCCATCATTTCATTTCTTTGATAAATTCAAGGCAGATGAGGAGGTTCTTAGTGGCCTATATACAGTGATGCAAAAGATATCTACTTGTACTGCATCTACAGTGCAAGAGATAGATGCACATAATAATCCACGAGGGCCGATTTTTGGAAGCACGATGTGCAAAGAGTCTAGGACAACATTGTAGCCAGGTAGAAATATATGTTAAACTTAAACTTAACTCTTAAATTTATGGCTTATGCATTTTGATTTTATAATCTATCCTTAAAGTTGGAACTTGGAAATGACATTGATTTTTTTTTTCCTTATTTTAGATAGATGGTGGCATATGTTTGGGCCTACAACCCCAAACCTTTAAAAACTTGCCATCCGTATTTTGAGTCAGCCATGCAACGCTTCTGGATGTGAGCGCAATTGGTCCATGTTCGAGCACATCCACTCGAAGAGGCGTAATAGACTGTCTGCATGGAGAAGTTGAACAATCTTGTCTTCGTTCATTACAACCTCCGTCTTAGGACCAGACAGATTTTGGACACTGACACCTCTCTGATCATTCTAGCAGAGATCGATCCAGAGTCCGAGTGGCTCACTGAGTCTACCGATCCTATCTTCATTGAGGAGGACCATGAGTGGGTTGACCAGGCAGACAGAGAGGCTGAGGTTGTGGCTATGGCAGAGGAGGGGGCTAGAGCACGATTAGCTGCCCGTGGAGCTGATGTTGATCAGAGTGGCACCTCACAGGCAGAGACTATGGCTTGTCAGTCATCCAGGACCTACCTCAGACGCATTTGTAGGAGGCAAACAGACTACTTTGAGGATGAGGCTGACCTAGAGCCTGAGGCTTGAGCCATAGACCTGTTTTTGTTGTTTACACTTTACAACTTTACACATATGTTTGGGAACATTTGATGTCATGGATTTTATATACATTTGACAACATTTATATTTTATATTTTATAATTCTGCATATCTATGTTTTCTTTTTCCTTCAGCTGCCTACAATTTATGTTTGTACTTATGTGATGGATGTATGTTTATGTATGTGATCAAATTAGATTCTATTTGATGATGTTATAGTGTTTTTAAGCTTTATTCAATAATGGGTGCGTGAAACAAGTTTTAAAGTTTAAAAAATCTGTGGTTTTTTTTTTTTGCTGAGTCATAGCCGAGTCGTTGCCGAGTCATCGGCGAGTCACGGGTCGAGTTGGCCTTGCCGAGTCCGAGTTCTGGAACTTTGATATATATATATCGCAGGTCTGGGTCGGGTGTTTATCCGTGTCTATGCTTGCTTTAACTACAAAATTCATAGGTTTTAAAATAACTAACATTACAACCTGTGCACAACCATATACACCAAAAGACAACAAATAAAGGTTCCAATATACAAATAATAGTGACTGAAAAATAAGTAATTCCTATCATTTAATTACTAGAACAAATTGGGAGTTTTCAAACTCAGAGTAAGGTAGTTTACTTTAAAAACGGTGACGCCTTAATACTTATTTCATTTTCAAATATGCGAAGATTTGAAAGTCTTTAAATTTCCTTGCCTTTCCAACGAAAAACTCTAAATTTCCTTCAGATTTTGACACGGTTCTAAAAACACAGAGGAACTTACTATTTTTAGGAAAACTGGAAACACTAAAAAAAAATTAAAACCAACTGAAAAAAGCATTGCAATTTGCAAAAATTGTTTGATGTAAAAGCCTGATTTGCAAAGGCTACTTGGTGTATAAGCGTTTAACCCGCATAATATGTCATTTCAAGGAGGTGTGAAAACAAAAGTCTCCTAAATCATACAAATGATAGAAGCTTATAATAATACAACCTGGTTACCTACCCAAATAAATTGTACTATTGGATTGGCGCAAGAGTCTTTTGATGTCGTTAAAGAGTAAAAGGAAATATTTTCACAACATGATTCGATGATTGATAGAGAAGTTAAGTAGAAATTACGGTGAATAGAGTTTGAGCCTAAAAGGAAGAGTATTCAAGATTACATTTCTCACAACAATTGCATGATAGTGGAACAAGCACATGGATTTCTACAAAGATTGCATTGAAACATAACCATTAACTGTACTCTTTCTTTATTTAATCTAAGAATATTTGTTCATGAAATCCACAATTTAAATTTTAGAATAGTGAAAAAAAGGAACCTGGACAATCACGGTGCCTGTGATGAAGTTGAGCTTAGGCAAAACAACCCTCCTCATAGCACCCAGTTCTTTTCTCCAAAACTTTTCTTATTCTTTCAAGCTTCTTTACAAATCTTTCATCATCATTGGATTCCAGATGAGGCACAGCGAAATCGAATCCACATTGAGCAAAGAAAATTCACAGCTTCGACTTGGCCTTTGATTAAAACCTGAGTGTGATGTAATCTAAAGATGGTTTTTTTTTTATAAGAGCTGATAATGTGTGTCGGCCCTCGCAACTTAAAATGGCGAGTGATTGAATGGAAAAGCTATTAAATGGTGACAATAGATAAAAATTAAAATTCTCAGATTAAATCGAAGCCTTAAAAGCTGTTGAACCAATTGTTATATGTACCATTTTATATGAAACATGGCTGTAGTACTTAAGCATATCTTGTGAGATTAGCGACAAGAGATAAAAGCCAGTAGAGGAGAATAATCAGAACAAGAATGTCACTCCCAAACCAAAAATGCTACCACCCTCCTGCACGAAGTGGGATTTTAATGATTTATCTTTGTGCATGCCTCACATGCAGGAAGGTAACTCACAGTCTGTCGAATCTCCCCCTCATTTTGCATTAAAAACAGTGTTTAAATATTATGAAGTTCCTATAATGTAGGGAATCCCCTTGCCACTTGTATTGCTTCCATATACATACGAAGAGATAACTTCCACCTCTTCCAAACTAACTCCTAAGTTTAAGTTTCCACTCACTCTCTTTAATTTTTTGTGGTGCGAGTCCTTTTCTCCTCCCACTAACGTCAAAAACTGATCAAATACTACCAGTTTCATCTAAGAGACTTGCTGTCAACTCCAAAACTCCCACGAGTGCATCAGTCCATCTGCAGATTTAGGTAATAAGACTTTGGGTTATGACATGATACTATACGAGGACTGCAATAGTGATGTTGAGCAAACTTTCAAGGGTGTTGATATCCACACAGGACATGATATACCTTCAAGATGATCAACCAGAAAAAAGAAGTAAGACTACCCTTAACTTTGCTTTCTCACTTCCAGATGCTAGCCTTGGTCCTATTACTGGCTAACCTATGAGAGTGACATTAGCCTTTGAGCTAATTTATAGGAAATCCTATAATCCTTATTTCATTCTATAATAGGAATAAAGAAACGACAACTAAAAAAAGAGATACGGAGAAAAATAAAATGAATGCTGAAGTAACTGAGTCAAAGCATTTGTGAATGACAGCCATTTTGTCATGATACTAGATGAGGTTTGCAAGAGTGATGTTGGGCAAACTTTCAAGGTTGCTGATACTCCACACAGGACATGAAATACCTTCAAGATGATCAACCAGAAAAAAATAAGTAAGACTACCCTTAACTTTGCTTTCTCACTTTCAGATGCTAGCATTGGTTCTTTTACTGGCTAATGCTTGGGAGTGACATTAGCATTTGAGCTAATTTATAGGAAATCCTATAATCCTAATTTCGATCTACCATCCCCAAGGATTCAATCCTTGCACTCTATTCCTTCGCTTGGTTAACCTACAATCTACCATTCAGTCCCCCTGAAAGTCAACAGATCTATTTTGTTGTGTGACAAGTTAATCTAGGAAGATATCCCCCAAACAGTAAAGGATCATGACAATCAAAGCTAGAAAAGGGACTGTACCTGTATAAAGCAACCCAACTACCATGAATCATAATCCACGTTGAATTGGCTAACATTACTGACTCCTTCCAAAGCCTCATTAAAGTTCTGAAAACCAAAAACTGGGAACAAAACAATTGCCAGTAGTGTATCAACCTATTGCTCAGCAATTTTTAAGGAATTAAAGAGAATTAGAAGGCAGTAATAATTTGCCTTAACAAACAAGAATTCACTATTCTTCAACACTGTTATCAATGTGTTCTAAATAGGGTCATGTCTACTAAAAGGATCTTGAACAATGAAAGGGCAGGAGTTGTTTGGCATTTCTCCTGTCCCCTTTTTGGACTAAGTAAATAATTTAATAATTTAATTTAAGTTGCCCAAAAGGTAACTTTAGTTTTATAAAAGACAACTTATATTTTATTATTAAATTATAATAGAAGTGTTATTGTAAAATGTATTTCTAGAAGAGGGCCAAAGAGGCGTTGCTAGGACTGAGGGGCCAATTGAATATTAAACTATAAAAGAAGAAGATATTTTAGACACTTCTAGGAGGAGGCTAACTTTAGTAAACAAGTGGTTGTAAAAGGAGGAGCTTGGTTGAGGGAAAACTTATCCAATTTTATATTATCAATTCCACTCATTCTTAGAGCACCAATGTGATGAACATATTGTCATTGATGTCAAATATCATTGATGTCAAATCAGGAACCGATGACATTAATGAAGAAGTTAATGCAATGAATACTATAAGGTTAATATATATGTGACGTTAACAAAAATATTATTTGCAGCGGTCAAAGACATCATCAAAGGTTCAACAGAGAACACAGAACATACAGTTATTAGTGTACGTATTCATGCGAACAGGTATCAGCATACAGCATGAAGAGGACGGCAAGATATATGCTACATATATCTATATTGAATAGTATATGTTTTATCAAAGGTCAATTGCGGCAAGATGGGAACACATACAATGAACAGACGTATATGAAAGCAGAGAACATACGTCTATGAATGCAGCACATAATAATTATATGCAGACACGTATATAATATTATGCAGTGTTAAACAAATATATACATCGATACATATGTATATATCAGAATAAATATCGAACCTATTTTCGATAATAGTAGAGACAAGTATCAAGAAGATATGAAGATACATCTATCAAGATAGGAATTATTCATACATACATATATACATGATACGATGTATAAAGAATATACAGCGATGGACAATATACATACAGCGATGGATACATAACGGCAGAGAAGTATATACAATGTATAAAAAACATACTGCAATGGAAAGTATGCAGCGTATGCAGCGATAAGACATATATATATACAGCTACAGCATATACATATACATAAATGATAGTGGTCATATAAATATAAACAAATATGTACACCATAAATATGAAGGCAACAGATATATATATATATATATATATATATCGAATCATTATCAGCAATAATGTCATAGGATAAATATATACTGAGACGTTAAGAACATATTTATTTGTGATATCATATTGAGACGTTAAGAACAGAGAACGTCATTATAACAGCATACCAATATTCAGTGAAGAATATTATACATCAGAGATATCATTGATCATCTAGAAGAACACAAAACAATCAGGTACAACATCTTGATACGTATGAGGATACGAAGATATACTTCATCTACAGCGGTTGGTGTACTCCAGTGTATTTGTATCGGCTACAACAGAAGTTAATATTTATTCCAAAGTTTTTTTATATAACACACGGGAATGGAATAATATCGAAGAAGGTTAAAAAAGGATAATGTCGAAGATATATAAGACTATATACAGATGCAGCGGTTAACATATTGTTGATTCGAAAGTTTATCACAGACGTTATAACTAGACAATAATCAACGGGATAAAGATATAAAGTTTTATACATAAAGATTATTATCTAAGACAAAGTATTAACGGCAGGTTGAAGACAAATTTTAACAGCAGCGGCAGGTTGAAGACTTATGTATTATCGAAGGTTATGATCGAAGGTTTAAAAAAGGGGGAGACGTTAATAACAGCGATCGAATATATGTAAACAGCGATGAAGAATGAAGATAGAGATTTATATATTATAAATAGAACATACATATAGGAGACGGTATATATAAAAGATGTTTTCATTTATAATAAACATTGATATACACAGTGATATGACCAGTGATGAAGAAATTATACTATACGATATTAAGCAATGAAGTTTATGAAGACAGCGGTTGAATATTTTGAAAATATTATACACTGCGATAAAGACACACAGGTCAGTAAATAATTAAGAGGAAGTGCAGCTAATGATAAAGGTGTTTGAAAATCGATGCAAGGTGTTATACGGGTATTAAAATGACACAACATATAATAATAATATTAAACTGATTAATATTATTAATCTAAACTAAAAGTTGCGATAAAGAGTCATAACTTTTAAAAGAGACATATTGTTTCTTAAAAGGTATGAATGTATAAATATTGAATCAAACATTTTTAAAAAGCAACAAGTCAGCATGTGGATATAAGAAGGAGAGCAGCAGTAATAAAGAAGAGATAAAATTTGAAGATTATGTATTCAGATTCTGAATATAATATTGTGAGAATATACATACATATATATATTTGAAATTAGAAGAAAATATTGGCTGACTTAAAGAGCAGATTGTGTCCATCATCAGTTGAATTAGCAACAGCATTCAAGTGGAAGAAATTTTGCAAGCAGTGAGTTGGTGCTCAAAATCTGGATAGGAGTTGGTGCTCAGAATCCGGATAGGGGAGTTGGTGCTTCCAGTAGGTCGGTGCCTGCGAAGTGTGGGAGTTGGTGCTTCCAGTGAGTCGGTGCTCATAAATTTACAGGTTGGAACCTCTAGTAGGTTGGTGCCTACAAAACATTGTAAAAGAACAATATTATATAAAAGCAAATTATTTTGTGGTTTTCTCCCATATTGGGTTTCCACGTAAATACTGTGTTCATGTGCATAATTGTTTATTTGAGTAATTGAAGTTATCTTTGAATAAAAGCATTTAAATTCAAAAAAGGTTAGTATACTGATTCACCCCCCCCTCTCAGTATAATTGTGTGCTCTTCACAATATTTGACATCAATCAATGGATGATTCTCTGAGATTATAGGATTCAATGATGAAAATCCTGAGCTATTGGATTTCAAGAATGAAACATTCGAAATACCAGCAGGCTATTCTGCCCAGGAATTACATAGACTCTAGATCTTCATCAGCATTTCAGTTGGTTTGTGGTTATGTTTCTAGTTTCATCTATTTTGGCTGTGTTACAACAAGTTGGATATTTTATATAAATATATTTCAGTTCAAGGTGATTTCGAAAATTTTATAATTTCATTTTATTTTCAGAGACAAATTTTGTATTAGTTTTGGGCCTTTCTGTGGCTGGACATACCATTTACTGTGGACTGACCATTTCATTTAGGCAGCACAGCAAGTGTTAGTGTTTGCTTTTGAATGCCAAAGGGGTATTGTACAGTTTGGGGGAGCATTTTAATATTTTTAAAGATCAGTCTTGGGCTGCCACAGCAACTTTATGGAAAGGGTGTATCATTTATAAGATTTGATATTTAGTTTGAGGCTGCTCTTATTTAGGGAAAGGAGTCATTCCATTTGTGAATTTATGGGAATGCTATCAATTTTTCTTGGCCACTAACCTATGTGGAAAGGAATGTGATTTATATATGATATAGTTTTGAAAGGCCGTGAAACTGTCTTTTATGCGAAGTCTTGGGTGCTGTACATGTAATATTATTATATTTGTGAGATTTGTTTATTATAAAGTGCTGCTACAATATTCAGTTCTGTAGTTACGTGTCATGCCCAAAATCTAAGGGCAAAACACACCAACAATTTTTTTTTAAAGAACATAAAGCTATCTTACTAACGTCACACGTTTGCAAGTTAAGTGTTTTGAATAATTAATCTTACTAATGTTGCAGACATGAACATTCAAGTGTTTTCTAAAAGTTTGTTCCAAGAGGCATAACGTAACATGGTATATTAATACCCAAGGGTAAAGGGGAGTAACTGCTTGACTTGCCGAATGAGGGGAAACATGACAAGTTGGAAACAAACCTGCCAACACCCTTCAATCGAGAAGAATAATATGGTTAGAACCCAAGGTTAAAATTTGGCTAGGTTAAATTATTGATAATGAGCACATTCCCCTTTAATAAAATTAATTTGATTACCTAAATCATATTTCCCCTTGTTACCCTATTAGCCAAAGCTTGCACATTTAAAATTTACCCAATAAATAAAGGTGCCTTTAAAGATTATTAATAACCTTCCTAGGTTTCATTTATTTAACTTAATTTAAATTTACCAATAAATTCCACTTTAAAACTTTTACGATTAATTAATAATTAAACAATTTCCTTGTTAAAATAATCTTTTTAATGTTTCCTTCATTAATTCCTTCCAATTTAAGAATATTAAAATATATACGTCCAATCAACATCTTATATTGTGGTCATAACATTGTAACATATACGATAGTTTAACGGGAAATAATTTTTCCTTATCACACCTTTAATTATGAAATTAATTTTCTAAAAGATAATCTTGATAAATAAATTAGTCAATTAAATAAAATACTAGGAATTCATGAGACTAAGCCCAATTTCCAAGGGTTACATTTAAATAGAAAAAGGTGTAAAACAATATTCCAAAAAAAAAAATTCTCACACAAAATTTTAACCCACAAACAGACTTAGTAATTATTATTCAGTGTTTTTTTTCAAAAGAAGAGGAAATAAAAACAAGGCTTTAAAGTCTAAATTGACTTTTGCTCTAACCCTAATTCAAATTTAGGGTTAGGGTGAAAAATACGAAACCCCCAAAGAAATTCATTTCTCTTTTTTTTTCTCCCCTCTCCTTCCCATTTTTTTTGAAACCCTAGATGGGGTTTTTCCTTGCTCTTTTCTTCCATTGGTTTTATTGCAGTTTTATGGAGCTATCAAACAAGGATTGGGGTTCAAGATATATATCTATAGATATATATACACATATATACGTTTATGTATAAATGTATATAGATTATATATATTTATAAATATATCCGTAACTATGCACCCAGATTTCATCAACATTTATGCAGGTCTTCGTGGTAAGCTGCATTTATTTATTTTGTTTTTGTTTGAAAATGTATATATAAAATAATAAATACAAAAAAAATGTGGGGAGGGCCGAAGCCCTTTCCCCCCCAGGCCGCAACACTTAGGCTGCAACCGGCTGCCCATGGTGGTGGCTGTGGCCTTCCCCATGGGGGCAGCCACGGCTGTGGTGACCGCCACAGGGCGGCTGCCCTTGGGCCGTGCCCTACCTTCTCATAGAGGGATAGGGTTACGGCCCTAAATTTTTTTTTTAAATTTTATAAAATTTGTTTTTTTATTATTATTTAAAAAAAAAAATGATTAATGTTTTTAATATAAAAACATATATGTAAATATTTCAACATCTAATATATATATATATATAAATGTGTATATGCATTTAATATATATACATTTATATATATATATATATATATATTTTTTTTTTTCATACAGGTATTTTTTTTTTGAATTTGGGTTAAAGGAAACCAGCAACTCTAATATTTTTTTTTTGAAAATTAGAATGTTATATAGAATATTGTTTTTTTTGAAATAGTAGAAAATCTAATGTCATGAATAGAAAATCTAAACATAGTTTTTTTTTTGATAATGCAACAAAATATTGCTAACACTAAATCACAACAACTATTAAAAAACAAACTTCCATTTCATAAATCTCTTTTTTTTTTTGAACAAATCTGCATAGAAAATTCAATAGGTATATTTTCTTGAAACTAATCTTTCCCATATTAATAAATTTCCTTTATACATGATTCTTAATACAAAACTTTTCAAGTAAATTGAGAGACAATCCATAAGTAAACTCTTTCTTTTCTTTTTGCAAATTCTACCTTTCCCAACAATATAACTATACAAAGGTGTGTGCTACACCACTTTTTTTATATTTCCAAACTATCACAATAAAAATATGCAAGCAAAAGTCATGAAAATGAAAACTCTCCTCCAATCCAAGCTTCTTTTCCTTTCTTTTCAATGCATAATCCTGCAAACAAAAGAGACTTTCTTGGCCATGGAAGCTCACCTCCCATCCTAGGCCTTTACAAGGTCACACCCGAGCTAGGAGAACCAATGCTAACTCAGGTATACACCAACTCAATGGGGAAACACAATGCATAGCACATACAATACACCCTCCCATGGCTTAACGCAAAGAGCTTGAAGTAAAGTTTCCTAAGGGTGAAGGTGGACCAAAAACCCCAATGGGAGAAAAGGCTAAACAGAGAAAAAATACACAAACCTTCTACAAGGCAATCCTTCCACAATTATACCACACATCTTCTCTCCCTTTCTCCATAACATGCTCAACAAAATGGCTACAAAAATCCCTTTTGACCCCCCAAGCATATCAAATGCTACTAGCCTACCATGGACCCCATAATCCATGGTGCATCCCTCTCTTCCACGGAGAGAGACTCTACACCAAGAGGGTTGTCCTATTTCCCTTCACCCACAAGGCTACTCTGCCCTCCCAATGGTGAGTTTGGCCTTGCACAATTCCATTATACAACACTTACAAAACAACACAAAATATAGATTTTTACAACACAACACAAAAACATCAAGTGATGCAAATGCAACATGTTTTCAAGCACACTCATAGCTACATAAAATGCAATATATCAAAGTAATATCCTTCTCTATTCAATGATGGAAGCCATATGCAAGACACCATTAATGAAAGAGGAGAGAGCTTGGGAGCCACCAACCTTGAAAAAATAGAAGTAATGGAAAATGAAAGTTGTTGAAGAGTCCTTTTCCTTTTGTCTATCCTTGATCTTCCCCCAAATTTCACTAGTGGTCTCTAAAGCTAGAGAGTGGGTGATTGAGGGAAACTCTCTCCAATTTCCCCTCTAAATTCAAACTCCTCACATTCTCCAAGTTCTTAGAAGAGATGTGAGTTCCTATTAGTTTCTCTTCCCCAATCCTCTTACACCTACTAAAAATGGGTTCCTAAAAAGATGATAAGAAAAGTGGACAAGCTTTTTCCATCCGAATGGAAGGTAGTCTTCCCAAGACCATGCTTCCAAAAGTTGATTTTCGACCATCTTGGGAAATCAACTTTTTGGAGGCTTCCCCAAGTCAAAATAAGATGTCCTATGGTTAAAAACCCTTTCTACCCATAGGTATATGAAGTGGACTTGTAAAAAATGCGTTAAACTCAACCTTGGGTGACCATATGACCCCTCAAAAATCCCAGTTAAGTTCACCTATGGGTTACAATGGATTTGACCTCACTTTGGGCTCACAAACCAAGTGGTCCCTATGGGAAACACAACTAGGTATCAAGTGGGAAAGGTGGACACTCAAGCTCTCCAAGTGGACATGCCATGCCACATTATTTTCACAAGTGTGTCAATTGACACCACATTACAATGCATTTGGCATATCCACTTGTAATATACAAAATTTTATGAATGCAAATGTCATTAATATTCACACTACATACACAATACGAAAGAAATTACATTACAACGAGGTTTTGTCTCTTTTATAGATGCAACCTTGGCTTTACGAAATTCACATAGGGTTAGTCATGATTCTTCGATAAAATTCTATGGCCATGATCCTGCACACTCAATTCAAATATCAGTAATTCCAAGAAGTATAATCATCAAAATTCAAAATGCAAAATAAGGATTATCATTAAAATTCACTAATTCATAAATTACATCCTTGTAGTCTCCATAATCATTCATCATAATTTAATCATTAACTTTCAAATGAACATATGTGTTCTGGATCATAAAAACAAGATTTCATTAACTCACATGTCACGCTAATCATTCCTAATCTATATCAATTATGATGGAGTTTTATCTAAATTACATAAGCATTAATTTTAACACTTCTAACATCTAGATAACCTATAAATCAAGTAACCTAATCATCAAGTAATTGCCATTTACACAATATCTCACAAATCAATTTCAAAATGTAACATACCAAAAATGATTAAGTAACTATCCACGCATTTCCCATAAGGAATTCTATGCATATCTATCAACAACATTTATATCATCTAACATTTAACTTTCAATGAAATCACATCTCAACATAATACAAATTCCAATGGTCATTTTTCCAAATTAATTCATATAAGCATATATACTCAATTGCATCATCATAGTAATCATTTAATGAACATTTCTACCTACTCAATCACGACTCTGCTCAATTGAACAATTCACACCTTTCCTACTACACTAAATTACATAAAAAACAACATTTAAGCACCTAACATTAAATTTCATTATAATTTACACCTCATCTTATTACAAATTAAATTGCCTTGTTCCAAATCAATTCACACAAAACATACACTCAATTGCACTGTCATAATAATCAGGTGAATTAATTAACCCTAATGCAAACATAGTGCACCCTAGAATCATCGACAGGAGTACGAAAGCAACATGAAATAGAGTACCTCACAAAACAGTGTGGTCAAATCTCTGTCCAATAGAATATAAATCCATAATGCATCGACATAGAGTATCCAAATACTAGGTTTATCATGAAGATAAATGAAATGCTATGACAGGCTTGGGGTAGGGTCCCTCAAAATTACCCATCACAACCCCAATGATAGCCTCAGAATGAGCACAAGACCAAACTAAACTAAGTGCATCTTGTGATGTCAACATAAAGCATATCACGGGAGGAGTCACTGTATCACAAGATCGACTCAACCTATCATAGGAGCAGCAGTATACAATCCAAGACCACATCCAGTGTCTCCAAGTCAACGCAGGGCATCGAAAATCTGTTATTAAATCAGATCACCCTGATGGTACACCCTCACATGGGTCCAATATGATCATACACAACAAGCGTGAAGGCCAAAGCCACACCCATCAGGATGTCATGCAAAGAGGCAAACCAGGGAGGCATTACATTACACCTGTTTGCAAGCATTGATATCTATTTATTGCTGAACATATAACTCCAGTTGGTTATATTCTGAATGTAGAATTTCTGGACATTCCTTCATTTTCAGCTTGCTTACTAGCTGATAAACAGAGGATTATCGCATAGTAATATTTCTGAGTGGTTTATATGAGTTTAAACTTTGGTTTGTATTCAATATTCAGCACTGAGAAATATGTTCAAAGTAGTTTGGGTTTTGGGCAAATTTGTTTCAATAGTACCATCTTTGGGTTACCATATAAATTCTTAGAAGGCTACAATCAGTTAAGTGGATGATTCCTACAACTTTTAATAAGTTTCTAGAGCTTTTTTGGTTGGATTCATCAGCAGTTTATCAGATGTTTGGTTTAGCTCACTTGTTCATCTCTCAATTATATCAACTCAATCTAGATATTTTATTTTTATGTGCTTTTTTTCCAATCCAATTGTTTGATCAAATGCTTGTCATAATTCTTGGATTTTAATATAGAAGAGTATTAATTGTTTATCATTGAAAATTGTAATAATCTGTGGGGTTCACCACAAATTAACTTGAATATGTAAGTTTGGATGGGAATGCCACTATGGCAATTGTTTATCTATTTCATTTCCTGCAATTGCATTCTTGTTAGAACTGTGTGGCATGCCGCCAATAAGTTGGTGTCCCAATCATTGTATGCTCTCACCTTGCTCACATTAGGACCTTGGTGATCAAGTGTGAGGGTTATGCAGTTCATCAAATAATTTACAAATTTGTAGAAATATTGGTTTTGGGCTATTGCAAATTTTTCAAAAAATAAAGAATCAAAAGACAATAATTGGTTGCATTGAAAACAAAGTGTCTTAGAGTAGGGCTAAAGAGAGTGAAACAATCATGAATAACGAAAAGGCAAGAAGAAATTATATAGTGCCCACACAATAATTTCAGCACTATACTGTTTCCAAGAGACCGTGAGTCCTTGAGTTGCATTCAAAGGAGGTCAATGTGATGGAGCCGCAATGAGATAGACTTGGAATGCTGAAACAGGAGTTGGGATTGGTCAACACAATGGTGAATGGCCTTGCCACCTTTATTTGCCAAACCTCTGACGATATGCATCACATACAACTTCTTGAATTAACGTTTCTATGTTGATTATACTTATGTGTCTTCGACTTTATATATTTCGTTTACGATGTCTCTTCTCCCTACTAGGATAATAATGTGTTAAACTTCTCTGCTTTTCTTAATCTGTTTGAATGTATTGTGAACACCTCCACCCATTACATATGATTTAAATTGGGTTTTTGATATGCTACTCAGCTTATATGTGAGTTTGAGTTTTATAAAAGAAAAGGGTTTGGATGTAATTAACCTTTATTCCTCAGGTGTCCTTGGAAAGGATCTGTATTTGAGAGTGACAACCTTTTCAAGAAATCAGGCTAATCATCTTTGTTGAAGTTGTGATACGAAAGTAGGCAGAGGACCACCAGAATCTTTGTACTGATAGTAGTACTTTCTTCAGCTATAGAATAAATTCACCGTCTCTAGCCATTTCCTGGATTGTTTTAGAAGCCTTACCAAATGTAATTTCAAACCATTTTGACTGGGATATTGGTCTGCTTCCTAAAGGTTTGTTTGTAAATTGAAAATTAAAAATATTCTTTTATATTCGATTACTGCTCAAAGACTGCATGTTTATTTTTGTCTTCTATTATGAAGCAACTGGAATATTTGAATTTTGTTTTGGGTTTGGCATCCTTTAAGGGCTTTTGGTTCATGTGTGTTTAGTAATGTAAAATTCACGCGCTAAAAATATGTGATGGGGTTTATGGTATGGTAGAACTGTTTTTTGTAACAGAATCAGCAGGTAGAGCATCAGAATGAAATTGCACAGAGCAGTTGTATGGCTGCTGTTATATAGATAATTAGCTGATGTTACAAATTGCCAGGCATGGGATGAGACATCTATATCACTGTCTGCTGGGTGTGACCTTTTCATGCGATATGTGACTAGGACAAATGCTTTGGAGTATGAAGACTTTTCTGCTGGCAAATCTCGTCTGATAGAACGGGGTGAAAGATTTGGTGAAATCTCCTTTAAGGTATATACCTTCTGATTTTTTAGTTTGAATGTGGACATGAATTAAGCTTCATATTTTGCACTTGCAACATTTTTATAAGAATTTTTTACTATTGCCAAAAAAAGGAGTTTTTGCTTGGAAGCAACTTCCTTTTTTAAGTGGAAGGTGATTTGGCAGTGCTAGTATTTTCAAACAAATAAAAGCTTAATTGCATGTTCTTCAATGTGAAGGCTCGTAAGACTATTGCGATGCTTGGGCAAGATTTTGTACAGGATGGTTGTACCATCCTTGTTCATGGTTTTTCAAGAGTTGTCTTGGCACTATTAAAGATTGCAGCATTGAATGGGAAGCACTTTAGTGTCATATGCACTGGTTAGTTTTTGTGTATTTTTATAATGTTAGACTTTTGAATATATGTTTGGCTTCCACTTACTCTGACTTCCATTGTGGTCTAATATGTAAGTAGAAGGCCGGCCTGATAATACAGGCATAGAAATGTCAAAGGAACTGGTTGCTGCTGATGTTCCTGTTAAACTAATATTAGACTCCGCGGTTGCTTATACTATGGAAAAGATTGATATGGTACTTTTTGGTGCGGATGGGGTTGTTGAGACTGGAGGTATTATCAATATGATTGGGTCATATCAAACTGCATTGGTGGCTCACAGCATGAATAAACCTGTCTATGTAGCTGCTGAAAGTTACAAGGTATGTTCAGGTCTAATCTTTTATGTGTTCTTGGACAATCTATTTTATAGACTTAGGTAGATATATGAATGCAGCGAAACAAATTCAACCACTTCGTAACCAAAGCATTTTTCTCACTTGAACAGAATAAGTATGCAGTAAAATTTGTCTGGATGGATATTCTGTTCTGAATTGCGTAGCATTCCTTGGTCTATACAGAATTCTTTTAGGTGAACTGAACCATGTTCTAAAGTAATGAGGGATGCCATAAATGCATTGGGAATGTATGTAAAGGAATTTTTCTTTTGTTTCTTATGGACTCTATTCCTGAGAATGTATCCTGAAGACATTGGAAAGAAATTTTTGAGGCATGTGTGAGGGGATGGGGAAGGAAAACTAAAGCTGATTTGAAATTACAAGCAAATTTTTCAGGCAGGGGTGAGAGGAAGGGGAAGGAAAACTAAAGCTGATTTGAAATTACAAGCAAATTCAAGGCAGGGGAGTTTGCAGGATGGAAAGGAGGAGGTGGAAAAATCTATGCACATGTGAAAAATCATTGCTGCCCACCTTGAGTATTGCAGAAATGGCTTATGTTTGTCATTTGCTAAGACTTTTTTTCAGGTATGATTCTATTGTTTGCTTTATGGGTTGGCTGTTCTGTTGTGAGAGTTGGGATGATATCGGGTTGTTTCTCCAGCTCTGTTTAGTGGATGACAAGTTTGACAAGTCTTTATATATAGACTTCATGGTTTAAATTGTCCTTCTGAAAGTATATTTCATGAAATTGCAATAGGCTAGGGTTTTAAAGGTTGTGGAAAGTATGTGATTACATTTTTCCTTGTGCTGAGTTTCCCAAATGTTTTCACAAATTATCTTTGTTTTAAACTCATCTCTTGCAAAAGTGGACAAGAAAGGATAAAATTACAATTTGAAGCATGAGTGTAATGTCCCCACTTTAGCAATTGTCCAACTGTGTGATCATTAGCCTAGTTCTGCGTGGTCCCTGAGGCTAACGAAGGGTTCAGTGGGATCTTGAGATGTTTTGGCCTAGTCATTTCCAGTTTGGGCTAGAACGGAGTTGATTTACACGGCTTCAGGCAAACAGAAAACTTACTATTTTTAGTAAGTCAGTAGAGCATGGGCGATGTCAGATTTAGTGATTGGATTTGATGCTCCTCGATCGGAGCTTTCCAACGAGCTATCACTCGTATTATTCTGAGCCTGATTACTATTTTATTTTAATGCCTGAAGTTTATTAAAGTAACATTTAAATTAAATGTTAAAAATATAAAGTGTTACTTTAATATTATTTATGTTGGGTTGTGTGTTTGAGAAGGGAAGCCCAAGGGAGACATAAGGTGTTATTTTATATTATTTTATTTTAGAACACTTTATCCCACATTACTTGTGAAAGTGGGTCGACCCTATGAAGTGGAAATAAAAGGGGAGCTTGTGGCCATTGTTCAGCATGTTGAATATGAGAAGAAATTGATGTGTGAGTTGTAGATCCGTTCTTGGCATTAGAGGACGTCTATCCTCTCTTGTGACATTCTAGACGTCATTCCCTTGGGGTTTGACCTTTGGAATCCATTTTTATCAGCTTCATTATCAGACAGATTGGGTGCATTTCCGGCTACAGGCAGGGTTGATGATTTGGTCATATCTTCTTCACTACTTGTCCGATGCTTATGCCACTTTGAGGGGATGATTTTATGAAGATATTGGACCAGATGAAGACAAATTAATACTGTAGCAGCACTGTAACGCGGGTACTTTTCACGTTATTGTAGCGCGGGCACTATTCACGCCACTGTAGCAGTGGGATTAAAAATGATTACTGGAGCATTATGTCAATAATGCTGGATTAATTAGTGAGTTGATAATCTACCATGTATTTGATTTTATTAATTCTGAAAATAACATCTTATCAGCAACAGTTCAATTTCCAGTTTGCATATTATTGTAGTTTCTTTTTTGTTCATGTTATATGATTCCAAATCCATGCAAAGACACAAACAAACAAACAAACGTTTCATTTCCGGAGTTATAAGGGTTTTAAAACATTAAACGGAGAAATAAGGAGTTGGATGCAAACTGTTTGACATAATTCCTATCAACAGTTGGTTTAGTTTTTGGGCATTCAAGGGTGTCCATTACAACAAGATAATGCTATTTAATAGATATGATTGAAATAAACGCTCTTCATGACAAATATTTATGGGGGGTCTTCAGCCATTTAATAACCCTAATCTTTTTTCCTTGGATACTGTTTTTGATATGGTGGCCTAACAATAAATACATATTGTTCACTTGTTTGTCATATGTACGACTCACAAGTTCTGAACTTTAGGTGCATTTCCTAATTGACAGGATGTGATAAGAAGAAATAAATGACCTGACAAAATCTCAAATGTAGGTCAACTAAGTCACAAGGTTTGCTGAATTTTGGCCATGAAATTCTGGATTCAATGGACCTAAAAATCAAACTAAAAAATCATTGTAGTTAAACCAAAAATTTATTGTAAATATGGCTTAGGTTTTTCTATGAAAGTATAACTATAATTGGAGTCTTTGGGTGTTTACAATTTGTGTTGCCTATGTTGAATTAGTTGATCAACGTGGTGACTGCTAGAGCATGCAAATTTGGATGATTTGGGAGAGCTCAAGAGTCTATGTTTAGGCAATTGAAAGCTTGAAATAAAATACCCCATTTCCGAATCTTATTGGTGGCTACACATGCTTGACTCCCTAATGTGTTTGTAATTGTATTCATCTCTTTTCCATGACTCCAATATCTGAAGCATCTGCTGCTCAATCAGTTAGTGGGTAACCCGCCACAACTTTCTTGGCCATGGAACACATCACCAACCACCTGCCATTGTTGAGGAAGGTTTAGGTTCTATTTTCATTTTTATTTTTTATTTGTAAGTAAAGTTTATTATCTTTATATTTGTTTTTTAAACTATGTTGATTTGTTCTTTATTTCAATATATTAAAATTTAATATTTTAAATATTTAAATTAGGATTTTAATTATAATATATTTATTATTTACAAATAAATAATATTTAAATTAATATGTTGATTGGGACTAACACCCACAACACTGCATCATATAGAGGTCAAGCAGGCTATTTAGTAGATTATTTATAAGTGGATTCTACGTCTATCCACTTATGGCTCCCTCAGCTCTTGATGACCTTGTTGAGATAGGTTGTGCCATACCCTTGCCATTTCACTGCCCCTTTTGTTTGGGCCCCTTGGAGGAGTCTCTCTCTCTCTCTCTCTCGGGGCTGTGGAGGTATTACCCAATACTATCATTGAAATATCTCTGTAGTTTACCTTTGGATTTGAGTTGTCTAAGGTTTAAACAACACTCATGATATATAAATAAATTTATTTGCAGTAATTGTTATAAAAATAACTTTCAACGAAGACAGAAATGGATTTATGATATTAGATAAACATATATCTTTTCCTGACCTTGCAATCATTGAGCATGCATTCCAATAATTGCTATTCATAAATGATATGTTGGTGTCTGAAATAGGCACTTGGAATCATAAGTTTGTAGTGTTACTTAGTTGTATGGTAATAGTAATAACAAATCAGCAGATGAAATATTGGGATTAATGTGCTGCTCCAAGTTCTGCAGAAGCAATCATGTCCAACTTAATGTTTGTAGTTTCATAGAACAACTTCACACCTTGTAGGGTATACCCTTTTATCCTTAAGGAAGATGACGATTGGTATCCATATCTCCATGTAAGCTAGCAACCTGAAGACCCATGCTCAAGCACATAGACCATGTAAGGAAGGATTCACACAAAAAATAATGAATCCCCATGGCAATCTGCACTCCAATGTCTGACATAATGTGCCTATGAATATGATGAAGTGATCCAACTCTAGATTTACACCAGCAGTCAATATGTTATCACTTGGCGACCACACAAGACTAGTGAAGCATTGCCTTGAGGAATCACTCCAGAGAAACTTATATATTGGAGCCATGTTTTGTATTCATAAATATTAAACTCAAACTTTAATAGTTTTTATACAGTTGTCTCCTCAACGCCGTGAAGAATTAAAGCAGTTTTCCTTTAAACACCCAACATAGATAAATAAAGAATTTACCCCAACATTAGATGGAACTGTATTCTTCAAATAATTAATCAATAATAGAGTCGCCCAACAAACATTTAATCGCCTGGCTTGGTATATTCAGTGTGCTGCCTTTAACTGCAAATATTTCCTTTATTCATTTAAATTCCTGAATCACCTTGTTTCCAATTCGATTATTCAGAAGATAATATCTGAAATATGTCTTTAACAAAGACTTCACAAATTTCCTTCATTAAGTGCAACCGTGAATTCAGAGATGAATCCACCAGGGAGTGAGCTTGGGTTTCCATCCAAATCATTGGAAGTACTGGAGGTTTTCATCCTCAAACTTCTTGCTTTAGAAAAATTCTATTCGCAAAATTTCCCAAATGAATTCATTTCCCATTTTGCCACCTTTTAGCATTATTACATATTTGAACTCCCGTGGTAACTTTATATAAATATTTTTCACAAATCATTTTAAAGTTACTTTATTATTAATTAATCAAATATATAAATGTCCAAATATAATGAGGACAATTTACTTTTTAATTAGTTAATTTAATTCTTCTTAATCGAGGGATGACTCGGGAAATGGGGACATTACTGTCTTCCCTTCCTAGCATTGTTTGTTCTCAAGCAAATGTAATCTTGGGTGCTGCATAATATTCTCCTTGCCACGTGGCATCCTCTATAGCTAAATCCTTTCGCGTGATCAAATATTTCTTAATCACTTTGCTTCTCAATTTCACTCTCTCACATCCATAATATATCAAGCACCAAAATCAATTTGCCTTCCTCCTCCAAAGGTGGAAGCTCTGGATATGGAATAGTGTGTTACCCAATTGCCCTTTTAAGGCAAGGTACGTGAAACACATTATGAATTTTGCAATCTTTGAGCAACTTTAGCTCATACACAAACTCTCCAATTCTCCTCACAATCCCTGCCAGGGTTGTAGAATTGAGGTTTCAATTTTTTGATAGGACTCTTTTTCAGTGTAGACTATGGGTATGGCTGTAGGCGCAAAAAAACTAAATCACCAATCTCAAAAGTCCTCTCAATTCTATGCTTATCTTCATGTCTTCTGCTGATTTTGAGAATTCAGAATGGTGTAGATTTTCCTTACGTGACTTAGGGATATCCTAGCTATCTGCATTAACTCTTTCGCCTTGGGAACTCTTCTGTCATAAAGTGCTAAGTCCACAAAAGACAGTGTCATAGCTGTACAAGGTCCTGAACAGTGGTGACATGCCTATCAACATGTGATATGTAGTGTTGTAGCAATGCTCTCCCAAGTGTAGCCATCAGCATCTGATCCAAGCCTTTTGGTGCCCCACTAAATAATTACCCAGATAGCCTTCCACCCACTTATTAACTATCTTAGTTTGCCCGTCTATTTGTGGATGGTTGCTTGTGCTTGGGGATAATTGTAATGGACACCCCTGATTTAAAAAAAAAATAAAATAATTTTTTTTTGCAAGTTTAAATGCCAAACTAAATAGTTTTCTGATTGCTTTCCGTTCTTAGATTTCATTCATGTTCTCATTATAACAACTTTCAGAAACATTCTAACTCAAAGCATAATTGAAAAGGACAAGCACATGGAATCATTGAAAGTTATTTAACTCATTCAACTCAAATTGCATAACATCAAAGAAAGACTGATTACAATTATTGCAGACCTGTAGGTAGCAGAGTCAATTGAGATTTGCAAACAGCACCACCAATTGTAATGAATTCTTGTAGAATGCCCCCACAAATTGAAAGGAATACTTCCACAATTATTTTGGAAACCTAGATGCCTCCAAGGAGGATGATTTGCAGACCCAAGAAGATAGAATAGTCACACCAGTGACCAAACACACCACGTGCCAATACCAAGGTTGGGTGCTTCCTCCAAGAGGGGCGATTTCAACTATAAATTGAAATATGTTCAAAACATACGAATCACATATGGAGATGTGTTGCCCAGCAACTGGAAGTCCTTTGAACCAATGCCCACAAGCAGAAAATGATTCTTCCTTGAAATACGTGCCAAAATATAGTTTTCTATGTAGCTGAAATGGTATGGCAAGCACTGAGAAAATGACCAAAACTCACCAAACTCAAACAACACTCTATAAAGGAATCCAACACATTGAAAACCACGCACACCAAACTGAAAACCCACATTAAAACAGGCTAAAAATCTTCATCTTCACAACCCCAAACACGCCAAAAATTTCAAACTCAGATCTTTTAACAGTAACCAGCCTTAATGGGTCTTTCACCACCGAGACCGTTGTCCCAGTTGAGGGTATTCGTCCTCAAACCAACAGATTATCCTTCCTGTAAGCACTCCAGCAGTACTTCATTATGTTGCCAAAAACTAGATGATGAAATGAGAGCCAAAAAGTTCTTTTTAAAGAAGAGGGGAGAGGATTAGGGAAACAAAAATTTAAGTCATTTTCCCTCTAAAACTCCACACCCCTTTTTTGTACTCTTTTATTTATTTTAATCTCCTTATGTCTCCCTTCCTAGGTGTCCACCCTCTTTGCACTTAAAATTGCATTTTTTAAAAAACATTTTTGCCTTTAACATTAGGTGTCCACTTTCAAAGGCATAAAATTAGCCTCATGTCAAGGAAATACATTGCCCCCTTTTTAAAACAACGTTGTCTGACTAGGACATGGGGTACTTTTCCAAGAGACTTAAAGGCAATATTTAAAAAGATTGATAAGCCCACTAAATCAAATATTTCTTCGAAACCTTCTAACTCACCAAAGATATAAATAGGAGCTCTGCACTAATGAAGAACTGTTGGCCCACTAACTTACTATAAATATTAAGTACTCGAAATAGCTCTTTGCTAAAAATAGAAAACCTGCAAGAAAGCTCTGGAATCTCTGCCACAAACTCAATCAGGACACAAAGTCCCTTAACCCAAACCACTTAGCCTACCGGGACTCATAAATAGGCTAATGGATTAACCATTTGATCAAGCGGAAAGAGAGGACATTACAATCCTCCTTCCTCAAGATTGCTCGTCCTCAAGCAATCGTATCTTTGGATGCTGTTAAATCCACTCATTCTCACATGTAGCATCCTCCACTGGTAAGTTATTCCACTTCTCTAGATACTCAGTGATAACTCTTCTCCTAACAATACTGATGCAGAGCATCTAACAAACCAAACAACCAATAGGATCCTTTATGATCCTTTCAACATTCATTCAATAATTTCTTTATATAGAGGCATCTCATGAGGTAAACCACAACAAAAACATCAACCTTTCTCTTGATTTGATAACATTGTTGTCTTCAAGACAATCTTTAAAGATTGATTCATTTGACCCATCAAATCACAATATCAATTTTTTTGGAAAGAATAAAGTTTTTAGCCAACATCAAGAACTACCATTTCCCAAAATTACAAGGTCTTATGACTCCATTTGATTCCTCAAACAATTATTGTTTCAGACTGAAAATTTTGATCCATATCCCTGTCATAATTCAGATTTAAAATACCAAACCCTGCCTAGGGCATCCCATATCTTTCTCAAAATGAATCCAAATGAAACCAAACCAATTCCACAGTATCTATTAATGATTCTAGTTTCCAAATATGTAAACTATTTATTTTTTCCATCCATATATCATTTTACAAGCCCAAATCACTGCCTGCAACTCCAATGCAGATTTTTAAAAACCAGTTTCTACTCAAATATTCATAACTTTCACAAATCTCCATAAAAACAACTCAAACCAAAAGGGAATGAAAGTTAATTCACATATCTTTCCAATGAATATTTTTAGAGGTCATGATTCTCCAAAAATATGTCCGTACCATACGCTGCAACATGACTGTATTCAGGGAATCTCAAATCTGCAAATACCCACTTTCACCAAAATACTCATAACTTATTCATTTCTTTATAAAATTGAACCAAACCAAAAGCATGAGAAAGAGGATTCATCATTATATCTAACCATTGCTATATTACAGGGTTTCCATGCCGTACAAGGCTTGGAACCAACACTAAAACTGAAAAACCAATCAAAATAACAACAAAAGAATGCACCAAAAATGTATCAAATTATTTCCTCCTCTCAAATCTGATTTGGTTCGACTATACAATGGTATTTATATCCATTTGACAGTTAGAAACCTTCCTAACTACCCCCAAGACCAACCATCTACCTTTTAACATCATTTTTGTAATGTTAGCAACTTTCTCAATGTTGCAGTTTACAACTTTTTATGCAACTTTTACATTTTTGATAAAATGACTTCAAAACTTTGTCAAACCTCTCTATACATATCCAAATGGAATATTTAAGACCTTTTATACTTCTTTTACCCTTCCATGGGTCTTTTACACAAATTTGACCATGTAGACCTAAACATGACCTACTTGACAACTTGAGCAATATTGTGCACATGCTTACATTTCTTGTCAACACCTTTACAAATGGATTCAAAATGAATCAATACATCATATAATTTACTTTAAATGACTCAAAAACCTTAGACATCTCATAGTGACCTCTAGGATTAGGTGCTCCTGCACCAAATACACTCTCTAAAATCAATCACCGCCTTAGGTATTAGTATCAATTTTCCCTCATCCAAAGGTGGCAACTTTGCTGAAGGTATCACATTATGCTCGAGTGCCCTTTTAAGGCGCAATACGTGGAAGACATTGTGCACTTTGTTGCTAGCTGGTAACTCCAGCTCATAAGCAACCTCTCTAACCCTCCTAACAATTTTGAATGTGCCATAAAATCTAGGCTTAAGCTTCTCAGCTCCACTCTTCTTGAGAGTAGACTGTCGATAAGGTTGTAATCTTACATATACATGTCTCCTATCTCGAATTCCCGCTCAATACGGTGCTGATCAGCATACAACTTTTGGTGATTTTATGTATGTTGTATGTTATCTCTTAGAGACCTCATAATATCTTGGCTCTCTTGCAGAAAATCTCTAGCTCTGGGCACTCTATTATCTCCAAATAACAAATCAATGAAGCTGGGAGCATCATACCCATAAAAATCCATGAAAGGAGACATCTTTATGAACATGTGATAGGTGGAGTTGTAGCAAAACTCCCCAAAATGTAACCACTTAACCTATGCTTTTTGCTCCCTTGAGACATAGTTGCGTATGTAACCTTCCACTCATTTGTTGACAATCTCAGTTTGACCATCTCTCTGAGGGTGGGAACTAGTGCTAGGAGTTAACTCGGTGACACATAATTGAATAACTCCTGCTAAACAAGCTTATTAACTTACTATCCCTATCACTAATAATGGTCTTTGGTGTTCCATGAAGTCTAAATACTTCTCTGAAGAATAAATCTGCCACCTGTATCACTGTATACCCTGCTGAAATAGCAAAGAAATGAGCAGACTTGGTCAATTTGTCCACTACCACATAGATACAATCATTTCCTTGCTCCTTGGGAAGTTCGGTAATGAAATCCATTGAGATACTCTCCCATTTCTATGTAGGAATTGGTAGGGGCTGCAGTAAACCAGCTGGGTAAGTATGTTCATTTTTATTTGGTTGGCACATACTACATTCATGAACATACTTGAGAATGTCATCCTTCATCATGAAAACCTTTTGTAGATCTGCCTATAAGATTTGTAATAACCAAGGTAACCAGCTGTTGGATTGTCATGAAATGTTTTAAAAATCTGTTCCTTAAACTTACTTTTGGGCACCAATAATATTCTCCGTTTGTAGTAAATGATTCCCTCTATTACCTCATACCTATTATCTTGAGAAGAATCATCCAGAATGCTGTTTGCAAGTGGATTCTTGTCATATTCAGCTTGTATCTTCTCACTCCAATCTACTGTTATCTCTATGATTGAACACAAGTGTGGCCTTCTTGACAAAACATCAGCTACTATGTTCTTTTTTCTCTTGACATATTCAATGTTTAAAATCATAGGCTTGGAGCTTACTCACCCATTTTTGTTGCTTCTCATTAAAATCTCTTTAGTTAAGAAAATACTTGAGGTTGTTATGATATGTTTTTACTACATATCTCTTGCCAACAAGATATTGTCTGAACTTGTTCAAAGGCATGCATTATTGCCAACATGTCTTTCTCATAGATGGAATACCCCTTTATAGCTCCTCTTAACTTCCCGCTTTCATAGGCAATTGGGTGTTTGTTTTGCATTAGGACAACTCCAATACCTTCATTGGAAGCATCACATTCCAACTCAATTGGTTTAGAGAAATCTGGGATGGCTAAAAAAGACCATGAGCTCATCAATTGCTTGAACTGATCAAAGGTGTATTGTGTTGACTCGGACCAAGAGCAAACTCCCTTTTAAGTCAAATCTGTAAGTGGGGCAACAATCTGTAAAAAACCTTCTGTAAAACCCACACAGTCTAAAAAACTCCTTCAATTGAGTAAGGTTGGTAGATGGAGGCCAATCAAGTATAGCTTTGATTTTTTCAGGGTCTACACGAAGTCCATTAGCACTGATAATGTGCCCACGATATAATAATTTAGTCATCCCAAACTCACACTTTGACTCCTTAGCAAACAAAGATTCACTCTCCAAAATGCTCAACACTTCATCCAACTGTCTCAAGTGCTCTTCACATGATCTACTATAAATAAGCATGTCATCAAAGAAGATTAGTACAAACTTGCTTAACTGATTTCTAAACACCCTGTTCATGCAAGACTGAAAAGTAGTAGGTGCATTTGTCAAACTCAAAGGCATGACAAGAAACTCAAAATGGCTAAAGTGACATCAGAATGTAGTTTTTTCCGTGTCCTCTCTAACCTTGATTTGATGATAACCAGACTTCAACTCTATTTTAGAAAAATAGACACCCCATGCAACTCATCAATAAGCTCATCTATGCATGGAATTGGGTTCTTGTTCTTAATAGTTTTCTTTATCAATGCCCAGCAATCAATACACATGGGCATAGTTCCATCCTTCTTCACCAACACAACATAAGAAGCTAAAGGGCTCTTGGCCTAATGTGTCCCATCTCTAAGAGCTCCTTAATAGCCTTCTCAATTTCATCTTTAAGTCTCTTAGGGTGCTTGTATGGAGTGGTTATAACAGGTTTTTCTCCCTCTAACTCAATCACATGCTCAATGCCTCTATCAGGAGGCCTACCTAGAGGAATGCTACTAAAGACCTTGCTGCATTTGGTGATCAAAGCCTGTATATTTGGATGATAGGACCTCTTCTCCTCCTTTGTAATTGTGGGCAGAACAACACAATCTACTGCGCACTCTACCTGATCATGCCTAAATAGTCTCTCCATCCTCTTAAATGACACCATTGCAAGCCCACCATCTGATAGACCTCTGAGTACCACTTTTATCCCTTGATTCTCAAACTTCATTTCTAATGTTTCTAGGTTGAAGGAAAATTCCACAAGTGACATCATCCATGTCATGCCAAGAATCACATCATTACCTCCCATATCAACCACAAAACTCATCTTGGATATGATAATCATCAATCTTCATAGTCAAATTCAAAATTTTGCGTGTGCAAGAAAGTTTATGCTCATCACCTACAATCCATTACGTTAAACTCACCATCCTCTTTTGTCTGAAGTCCCCTCCTAGTCACCAACCTCTCATCAATAAAGTTGTGTTGCACTTGTATCAATTAAGGCTACTACACGCTGCCCTTGTCTAACACCTCTTACTTTGAAGGTAATAGCCTTTTGAGCTCTTGAAAATTGTGCTATGGTCTTCTCCTCTTTAGATGCTTCTTCCCTTTTGGACTCTTCTGATGATTCTTCTGATTTTTCTGATGTTGTTTCTTTAGCAGAATAGTATTCTATTTGATGTGCCTTCCCTTTTGTTGCACATTTATGACCTGGGTCCAAGGCTCTTTGCATGTAAAGCATACATTATTCTTTCCTAAGTCATTAAATGTCTCATTATCAATTCTAGTGACTGATTTATTTGGCTGATTAGATTCTTTGTAAAATGTTTCTTGTCTTTGTCCTTTTTATGTGAGAACTCCTTTGACTGAAATACGCTCTTTGAAGTGGATGTCTCCATGTCTCTTGCTTTGTTGATGGTTTCTTGTAAGGTAGATGGGTTGACTGCTTTTATCCATCCCTTCAATGGTTTAGTTTACCCATCTATGAAAAGGACAACAAGCCTCCTTTGCGAAACATTCATCACCAAAACTGACAATCGCTGAAAATCGGCAGCATATGCATCAATTGTCCCCCACTGTTTTAGCTGTGCTAGTTCTTAGAAATGCAACTTTGGGTCCTTTTTGTCAAAGCTTTCAATTAGCCTCTCACTGAACTTTGCATAAGATGTAATCTGTTCATGTCCAATGGTGATCATGCCATGATGCCACCACTCATGGACAACACCATCCAAATGTATAGAAGCATATTTAATGGACTCTTCTTCCAGCATAGGATTAAGATTAAAGTAGGTATCCAGTTTTTGCACCCATGCTCTAGCGGTGGTCTTACTCGATCCATCAAAACAAGGGAGTGTAAGTCTTCCCATCTTCTTGCACAATTCATTGTGTTGTTCTCTATTTCCCCTGAAAGGCATGTGACTCATCCTAAGATCCATGTAATCACACCGAGTTATGTCATGTTGAAAATTAGGTCTTGCATTATACTGATTCTGTCTCAGTTCATCCTATAAGTCTAGCAAGTTAGGTTAATTTCCCATTGGTGGTCGTTATCTTGGTTGAAAGACCAACATAAGGGGTCTAGCTACCACTGCCCTGGGATGTTGGTTTTCTGCTCCTTGATGATTTCTCCCATTTCCTTGTCCATTGTTAATGTTGTTGTTTGACCCATTTGAGCGATGCATCAATTAATCGATCCATGCATTGGTTGGTTTGTACTTGACTTCTAACCAAAGCCTCCAAAAGAAGAGTAGTTTGATCATTTTCTAGTCCTCTGTTTTCCCTTACACCTCTAACACCCATGTTTTCAGAATTTTCTAATTGTTCTGAGTGGTTTACTGATTGCTGCTCCTCAATATCTGAATGACACTGTTCCCAAATTTCCTCTTCTTTTTTCCTTTTTCTGTTTTGATATCTTCTCTCTCTATCATTGATGCTCATAGAAGTTCATTACCCACAGGATGGTAGGAAGAGTTGTGCTCTGATACCACTATAATGGACACCCTTGATTATTTTTTTTTGAAATTTGTTTGCAAGTTTAAATGCCAAACTAAATAGTTTTCTGATTGCTTTCCGTTCTCAAATTTCATTCATGTTCTCATTACGACTTTTAGAAACATTCAACTCAAAGTAGTGTAACACGAGCACTGGGGGACGTCAAGATGTCGGGACAAGTTTCTGGGACGGGGAAAAAGGGCTTCAATTTGGGGACAGTGAGGGGGTGAGGGGGGGGTGCTATAGTATACTATACATATAGTACTTGAAATGCTAGTTATGAAATGATTTATAATAGTATAAAAACTAATAAATTATAATATGAAATACTTGAACATAGCAAATTTGCAACATGAATATCAAAAATATCATAAAGATGATTACAATGAGTAACATGATATCAAAACATGTACAAGATCATGTACATACATTCATAAATATGCATATGTAGTGTGTGTGTGTGTAACGACCTTTACAACAATCAATAAACCCCCTTTCTATCACAAGTGTTGTAGTTGCAATTTTTGCTTGTAGAAACCCCCGACGATGAGATGGTGGCATGAAGGCGGTGGTGGGTGGACTTGGGAATGCCAAGTCCTCGACATGGAGATGTCCCCGACCTGGGTGTGTGGGGTTTTAGGGGGGGACGAGTCCCCGTGTTACATTGACTCAAAGTATAATTGAAAATGACAAGCACATGGAGTTATCAAAAGTCATTTAACTCATTCAACTCAAATTGCATAACATCAAAGAAAGACTCATTACAATTATTGCAGACCCGTAGGTAGCAGATTTAATTGAGATTTGCAAACAACACCACCAACTGTAGCGAATTCTTCTAGAATGCCCCCGCAATCTGTAAGGAATATTTCTAGAATTATTTTGGAAACCTAGATGCCTCCAAGAAGGATGTTTTGTAGACCCACGAAAGTAGAAGTCACACCAAACACCCCATGTGCCAATACCAAGGTTGGGCACTTCCTCCAAGAGGGGCGATTTCAACTATAAATTCAATATGCACCAAAACTTACAAATCACATATGGAGATGTGCGTCCAGCAACTGGAAGTCCTTTGAGTTAATACCCACAAGCAAAAAATGACTCTTCCTTGAAATACATGCCAAAATATGGTTTCCTATGTAGCTGAAATGGTATGGCCAACACTAAGAAAATGACCAAAACTCACCAAACTTGAACAACACTCCAAAAAGGAATCCAACACACTGAAAACCACACACCAAACTAAAAAATGAAAACCTGCATTAAAACACACTAAAAATCATCTTCGCAACCCCAAGCACACACCAAAAACTCCAAACTTAGATCTTCTAACAATAATTAGCCTAATTGGGTCTTTCATCACCGAGACTGATGTCCTAGTTGAGGGTATTTTTCCTCAAACCAATGGATTGTTCTTCCTGGAAACACTCTAGCAACACTTCATTATGTTGCCAAAAACTAGATGAAATGAGAGCCAAAAAGTTCTTTTTGAAGAAGAGAGGAGAGGATTAGGGTAACACAAATCGAAAAGTCATTTTCCCTCCAAAACTCCACACTCCCTTTTTGGTCTCTTTTTATTTATTTTAATCTCTTTATGTCTCCCATCTAATGTTAGGATTAACGAGGCAGAAATAACAATTACATGCAAAAATAACCAATATCAGAAAAAACATAAACCACACAGAAGAGAACAGAAGACACAAAGATTTAACGTGGTTCACCCAATCCCTGGGCTACGTCCACCAACAGCGAATCTAATATTATTATTATCCAGTGATTACAACTTGATTACAATTCGTAATCCCTTTATAGCTCAATTCTGCCGCAAGTACTAAGGGCCCGTTTGTTTGTTGGAAGATGGCTGGAATTTGAAAACGGGAAGATGCATTTTTGTACGGCCATCTTCCCATTTTGGTCCAAAATGAGAATTTGGCAAATTCCACAAAAAAGGTGGAATTTGCCAAATTCTCATTTTGGACCAAAATGGGAAGATGGCCGTACAAAAATGCATCTTCCCGTTTTCAAATTCCAGCCATCTTCCAGCAAACAAACGGGCCCTAAAATCATACATCATGAAATCCCTAACCCTAAGCCATATTATACAATATTTTGCCGCTTTAGGGTTAGAATGAGTTACAATCATGTCGGCCCAAAAATAGCCGAAAAGTGTACAATGGATGATTTTCCTTTCACAAAGCATTGCTTTTATAATTCAAAAGTGTCTTCTCTCACACACTTTCACTTAAACACTTTTTATACTTAGGCACATATTGAATAATATAATTTATTATTTCATTTGGCTCCAAAAAAGGCCTTTTCACCCATATCATGAAATTATGACACACAAGGTCCCTATTTCTTGTGCCCAAGATTTAAAACTTTTCATCCTGGTTCCAACGAGCTATAACACTAAGGTATCCAACATATAATACCAACAAAAATGGCAACCTTAGCAAATTTAATTAAATAATAATAAACCACCTGTCTTGCGAAAACAACTGAAGAAGCGTCCAAATCGAAATCTGTCTGCACAAGATTGATCCAGATGATGAAAGATGATAAATGAACTTGATGGGGTGACTTACTAAAAATAGACGCTCTCTCCAAGATTCTTGGAGCCCAAACCAGAAGCCAGAAATGAAAATCGAGAGCATCATTCAACTCCTCTAACTCATCTGAGCTCATCAGAACTATCCATTAACTTACTATAGATAGTAAGTTCACACCAAAGACCCTCTAAACACCTCGCCAAACCACGAGGATCACAATAATGACCTGGCACCATCAGATCAATGACCTGCAAAAAAAATGGGGACATTACAGTCCTCCCTCTCCCAAGATTGCTTGTCCCCAAGCAATCATCGGAACAAGAAACATCACAATCCACTTGGATCCCACAGAAAAGAGTATACCGTGCCACTGACATCAACTGTAGGCTCCTGTAACATCACCCAAAATACAAATCGGATAACTCTGTAAAGAGACCCAAAACAACCACTCGCCCAAACTCCTGTACTGAATCTGTCTTTGCCCGAATCCCGAAAGAAGTGAACTTCAGGATTATCAAAAACCAAGATGTATGGGAGACTTAGGTCCCATACACACTGAACTCCCCCTGTGCTCCCAACTGATCTGTACTGAGTGTGTAGACCATTTGCACAACAATGATGAATACCCCTAAAAAAAGCTGTACCAAAACCCGGATATCCACACACTGCATAATCTCTGCAGTCACCATAACTCTGCAAGTCACCTGCTACTGACTTGCAGCCAAAACTCCCATCAACTACTGATGGCAAGAACCCATCCCATAATGGATGATAAGGACTAGGAGCCAAACTACCCTTGCGAGAGATGAAATCTTCTACTTGTGGGTCAAAAAACAAATGATGAACATGCCCCACCATATACAGCCGGTTGGAAACCCCAATCTCTGTCAATAGCTCATTATCACCAAGCTGGGAATCATGAGATGGTTCCAATCTCTGACTCTGCATAACTGTAGGCTGGGTAGGAACCTAAGCAACCCTCTCAACAAACCCGACGTCGAAATCCCTATGGGGAAGGATAGTAGATAAAGTCTCCACAATCTTCCCTACCAAACACCGAATAGCACAAGAGCCTCGGATGAGAGTACCCTCAAATACTCTATAAGAATCCTATCGCACATCTGCACTCTCAAGTAAATACTCCATAAAAGACTCGGTGCAGTAGAAATTATATGTGGAAGTGTCAACATGCTCCCTCGCAATCCACATCTGATCCCTCTGAAAATGTGGCAAAGCCAACTGTCCCAGGCTATTAGCTATGTGAGATGATTAAATAGATTCACTCCCAACAAAAGGAAGCAAATCAACCTGAGAGCTTGATTCCACTGGTACTCCTACCTCATCCATACCAAGTGCTCCCATATCTTGAACAGATGTGTATGCCACATCATCATGTTCCTCATCACCAACCGTAGAAGCAAACTCACCACCAACCACCTCAATGTGCAATCGAACTGGGTCTGGGGTCGGTGTGGACCGTAAATGCTCCAACTCCACGGTCACCTCCTCTAACTGGATCTGTGACTCCTGAAGAGCCCGTTGAGCGTCCTCTAAAACCTCAGTAGTCGCTGTGAGCTCCTGGGTAAGCTCACTCACCTCCTCTCTGTCCATCAGAGCCTCATATGCTGTACTCCCCCACTCAACTGGGTGATCTCGGTTGGCTACCATCTGTAAGTAATTTTGTCTCAAAATCTTGACAGCCTCACACAAGGAATGAATCTCTGTCAATGAAAGGTAACCGCTGCTAGGCTCATCTGTCATAGGAGCACCCCAACCATAAACAACCAACAACTGACGAGTGGCATCAAAATGCTCGAGAGTGGAAGTAATATCTCTCTCATCAACTCGCAACTGGCTAGTCACATGATGACTCTGCACAACGGGCCTCCTATAAACAACCTCAAACGCACTGTCTACACTATGAGAGGAACCTGTATCCAACAAACTCCCCTCAAGATCACCGTCTCTCTATGTACTTTCATCTGAGTACACATCTACAAACTGAGTACAGGCATCGGACACGTCCTCATCTAACCCTGGGGAAGTTGCTGCTGAATCCGACTCAACACAATCTCCAGCTCCCTCATCCTTTGCGACCATCTGACAGTCCAAATCCTAGAATACATCCACATGAGTCATCGACGAAGTAACCCCCTCTCTAGAAGTGGAAGCCCTGGCCATAACAAACTCCTGCCACTCATAAGCTTCCCTGTCCTCATCTGTGAGTCCCTGTAACATAGAATCGTGGAACCCACCACCACCATATGACAATGTTGAATCTACACCCAAAGTCAGATATAGAAAGCCAGAAACACTACAACACTCATCATCCTCGCTCTCAGCATCGGAGATATCTGCAATGCTAGTGTACACATCATCTATTTGCATCTGCTCTACTAACTCTGGCAGTATACACGACTCAATGTCGTCATGTGAATCAACTATACTGTGGCATGAAAATGCGTTGCCCAAATCAACTGCAACACTCCCATCTTGAGTGTCGACACTAGAAAGCTCCATGCTCACATCCTCAACATAGGAAAAAGCCACTGTCTCCTGTATTGATCCCATACTGCGACTGCTATCATAAATCTTTGAGCTGTTAGAGCTCATACGCTCCTTGCAGTCATCACCCAACAACTCACAGGGGGTGTCGTCTCCAATGCAACTCACAACATCCTCAAAAGTGTCATCAGATGTGTCTATACTATCAGCTCCCACATCTCCTGTTGAAATCTCAACTGCTGACACGTGACTCTACACACATGACTCAACGTTAGGCTGTGCACCAATAATGCTGGAGCACGAATTGTCATCAACTGACCCTGCTGTAATGCCCAAATCACCAACCTCACCACTGGGAGACTCCGTACATGCCTCAGTCCTCACTGAGGAAGAAACTGCCTCCTGAACTGGAGCAACACTACTACAGTTGACATAAACATCTCCAATAATAACTCCCTCCATAAAAGAGTCTGAACACTCAGCGATATCTGCAACATCAGCTGCCCCTGTACAATCCGTAGTGACTGCTCTGGGAGCCTCAACCCGGTGATGCTCAACACTGTTGTCATCCAATGGCACTGAAACATCCACTGATTCCGGTGCAATAAATCCATCATCAGCACTGCGAATGGGAATAGCAGGTGCTGAACTAGATGTAGGAACATCAGCATCACAGATAACTGTCGGAGAAAACTTTAGCCTTCTCCCCTGCAAACTCGATGTCAGCCTTCTAAAGGCAGAGACCATATATCTCGCTGCCCTATCTACTATAACTGGATCTGACAAACTCTCTGCCAATCTCTGTTGATGCAGTCTAAGTCTCTCCATGCTTTCTACTAAATCATTTAATTCCGCTCTATTTCCCTTACTGCTATGACGATTTCCGAAACTGGATCTCTTGTATTTATCCATAGCTAGGAAAAATGGAAGTGCTGGTCACTTTTAAAATACTTCAGAAAATAAATGAATCTAGACCCCACAGGATGGCAGGAAAAATGCTCTGATACCACTGTAAAGAACCCTGTTGGCTCTTGGCTCCAGGTAATTCAATACTTCGAAATAATTAACACTTCCACAGAATTTTAATCCAAAAAATATATAACTTTGGAATTCTTCACAAAATACAATATCATAAAATTCAAATACTCCATTTATAATTAAAACGCACAAGTACAAAAACTCTAAGAATTTGTAATTTCAAATTCTGAAAATGATTTCCATAAAATATTGGCACCTGGCAAAATGAATAATGCGTGCTAGATGTTGTAGTATTCTTTGTTGTTCACACGCATGCCAAGAATTGAAAGGCAGCTCATAATTAATGAAACGCTGCCATCTAGAATGGTTTCGCAGGCAGCAAGGGACCCCACGCAGCCAACAATGGAGTCTAAACCTTCATGTTAGAACTCAATGCAACTGCAGATGAAAACACAGCCTTGTCTTGGGGCTCCACAAATTAAAACGCAGGCCCATAAGAATTAACACAACAATTAAATAAATGAAGACAGCTGTATAGTTAATGCTGCAACCTCAGGAGATACATCAGCCTCCTTCACAACAATGGCATCCAGGCAAGAAAAAATGAATTCCAGCAGCAAAAGGAATGAATTCAATTTATTCTTGAACCAAATTGATTTATATCAGCATCAATTTGCAACCCTGAATTATCAGAATTTCTCCAGGCAAATCAAATGCACAATTCACCACCACAAGAATGATTCAAAGTGCAGCAGTGAGGAATCAATCCTCAAACCTTTGTTGAAAGTTCTCAACAAAAGACTTCATAATAATTTTTTTCAAAATGAACAATGGATGATTTTCCTTTCACAAAGCATTGCTTTTATAATTCAAAAGTGTCTTCTCTCACACACTTTTCACTTAAAACACTTTTTATACTTGGGCACATATTGAATAATATAATTTATTATTTCATTTGGCTCCTAAAAAGGTCTTTTCACCCATATCATGAAATTATGACACACAAGGTCCCTGTTTCTTGTGCCCAAGATTTAAAACTTTTCATCCTGGTTCTAACGAGCTATAACACTAAGGTATCCAACATATAATACCAACAAAAATGGCAACCTTAGCAAATTTAATTAAATAATAATAATAAACCACCCGTCTTGCAAAAACAATTGAAGAAGTGTCCAAATCGAAATCTGTCTGCACAAGATTGATCCAGATGATGAAAGATGATAAATGAACTTGACAGGGTGACTTACTAAAAATAGACGCTCTCTTCAAGATTCTTGGAGCCCAAACTAGAAGCCAGAAATGAAAACCGAGAGCATCATTCAACTCCTCTAATTCATTTGAGTTCATTAGAACTATCCATTAACTTACTATAAATAGTAAGTTCACACCAAAGACCCTCTAAACACCTCGCCAAACCACGAGGATCACAATAATGACCTGGCACCATCAAATCAATGACCTGCAAAAAAATGTATCTTACCTTAATTTAAGTGGTAAAGGATACCCTCTTCCATACATCCCTCATGGTAAGAATGCGATGGGGTATGTAGTGGGATTCTCAGCTTGTCCAATAGCCCAAGAGCGGGATCCTGCTCTTGGCCTTGATGGCAGAACTTTGACATCCATCAAGGTGGTCTACTCACATGGCAACCTTAATCCTCTTACCTACATCTCTCAAGATAAGAATGGTATGGAGATTGTATTGGAGTTCTCAGTTTGTCCAATCTAAGCCCAAGAGAGGAACTTTGGCCCTCTTGGCCTTGATGGCAGAACTTTGGCACCCATCAAGGTGACCTACTTAGATGGCAACCTTAACCCTTTTTCCTACATCTCCCTCTACATCAATTTCATGTTTCTTTTAATTCTTGTACTCTAGATGCATTTGAAAAGGTGGTCTACTTAGATGGCAACCTTAACCCTTTTTCCTACATCTCCCTCTACATCAATTTCATGTTTCTTTTAATTCTTGTACTCTAGATGCATTTGAAAACACTGACTATAGATATGAATGCATGATTGAACCTTAAGGATTAATTTGCTTGTTGGTCCTAGTAGCATGTAGTTTATTCCACAAGATGGTAGGATTATGCTCTGATACCACTTGTAATGTCCTCTTTCTGGGATTGCCCTAATTTTTGCCCTAGAATTAGAAATTCCATTAAAATAAGAATTGTAAGATGGTTAGAGATATAACTTTATGACTTAAAATGTCTTTGAACAAAGTAAATCCTAATTTAAGTCCTGCAATCACGAAAAAGGAAACGAGAAAAAATATACATTCATAGACTAAATACATTGTTAACATGGTATAATCTATCTTATACATTTATAACTTGATAAAGAGAGTTCCAATCCATAACATGTGTGTAGTATTTTGCTTGCCTAAAGGTGGATGGAAAAATTACAAAAGGGTTCCCTAGCCCCACCCCAAGCCCAAGAGCGGAACTTTGTCCCCCTTGGCCCCACACTTTGTAGGGTTGGCGTACATTGTGGGCCTGTAATGGTCCCTTCCCAATAATAGGCCATTTTGATGTCTGATTAGTCTATCTACCCATCTGGATATGCTAATGGCTTCTTTTCAGAGGATGCCAGCCAGTCACAAGTTCCAGTGGGCAAATATTTAATATCTGGGCTCTATTTCTAAAGTCAAATTACTTTATTTTATAAAGTGATATTATGAAGTCATTTTATATTTTAAAGTTACTTTATCTTATAAAAGTGACTTAAGTGAGCTTTTATCCCACATGGCTTAGTTTTACATGCTTTCCCTCACTTTGAGGTTATAAAAGAAAAAGGTACACCTTGGGAAAAGCACCATGAGATAATATAAAACAAAGAAAAAGAAATCTGGTTACTTTGTGACTGGTTATTCCCAAGGACGCAAACCCATAGGAATTTGTGAAGAGATTGGACGTAGCCCCAACATCTCTTCAAGAGGTGGAATCATTCAAATTTCACAGGTTGAGCATCAAGCCCATTGGTAAGGAAAATATTTCCATTTTGCAGCATTACTCACAAAGAAGTTTAGCAGATTGCAAGAGATTGGTTGTATCAGGTCTGGTATCATAGTGATAAAGAGAAGGAGTCTCCCTTCAGCATTCTTCTACAGGTTAAGACTGCTTGCATGGGAATCTCACGTTAAGTCTGCACTCACTTAGCAAGGAGACAGAGCACCACTTGCATATTAAAGACTTCCAATACACAGTGACTCCCGCATTGATTCATAGACGTGGGAGCTCTAACACTAAGCTCGGTATTTATACTTCCGACAGTGACTAATATCGGAGTATCCTGGTCGGTACATCAGTTGAATATGATCACTTGTTAGCAGAGGACATACTAAACACCCGCGTTTTGGAGACCCTTCGCACTCAGCGTGTAACACTATTTTGAGACACCAGCTTCCTTCCACCGGGGACTGTGTACTCATGTTGGCTGCGCATCCCAGTGTGCAGCAGTAAGGAGGGAGCAATAACGTCTCCATTGAAAGGTGTGACAGGAGAGGAGGCATCGAAGGTGTATTCACACTCACGTAAGGCAGGAGTGAGTGACCGTGACTGGCAAGAAGACAGCATGCGATACAGCCAGGTCACGCGAAGGTTGATGCCAGTACTCAGTCCAAGTAGATCATTACTCTCAAGAAGACTTGGCTCGTGATATTATCTGGTCATGCAGAGGTTAGTGCCAGCATTCAATCCATCAGTTGTGGTGCTTGCAGCAGAGGTATCAGCTGGCTTAAGGAGGGCGTTCCGCACCTGTCACTCCATTTCTTGGTCAAACAACGACAGGCATACTTGGTTCAGTTTGTTAAATCAGGTCGGATTATTATTCCTCCTCTTGAGTTGTATTGGTAAAGATAAATTTATATATATATATTGCAAGGGAAAGGTTTAGATTCATATTCTTGTGTTATTTATGCGAACTGTTATGTGCAAGTCTGAATACTATACTTTGTTTAAGTAAAAATTTCCGTTCATCATTCATAACACCAATACAAACAAGACATTATCAGTAGACCATATCAAATACCTTCACAGGGAGGATCAGAATTACTTAACAATTAGAAATAGGATATTACAGGGCCTCACAATTCCCCCTTATTGTAACTTCCTCCACCAATGTGGATTATCCCTCACAAGATAGTGCCTTTGTATGATGTAACCTATGCCCATTCCAGCACAGGCCTTATCTAGTGCCTTTGTATGATGTAGCCTATGCCCATTCCACCGCAGGCCTTACTTAGTGCCTTTGTATGATGTAGCACAGTCCATTCTGCCGCAGGCCTTACCTACTTTGTGAGGTACTAATCTAATAAGTACTCTACATTTCATACATCTAATTATTACAGACTTAGGAATATGCTTTACATTTTATATATATTGCAGCTAAAATATACAGACCCTGAACATAGCTGTATTTGATACATAATAGTCTAATATAGGAGTAACATGCAATCAATGCATATCTCTTATAAGTATATATTTCAAGTATCAAGTAATATGAAATAATTATCTGAATATTTATCTTAGTAAGCTTGACAGAAATACATGCATATATATGTCATATAATAACTTACCTCATAACTTACCTTTGTACTTCTGTGTTACAGAATTCTTAGATTCCCTGGGAATGATTAATTCAATCCTTCCTCTTGCTTGCTCATAAAGATCTCCCTGACTTCTATTTATAATTTCTACCACAGTATATGGTTTGCACTTGTATGTATGTTCACTAGTGATTTGGTTTCCTTTTCAGATTCTTTACTTTCCTTCTTATGTGGTGTATACGCTGACTATATTCTCTATCCAATGCTGATTGTTGACAGTATAGTTTTTAATTTGCATGTTTGCTGCTGCATGATGTCCTGTGTATTTTCCTTTGACTGCACTTAACCTTTTTTTTGTACCTGCGTATGTGATTGCTGATTGGACTGTCAACAATGCTGATTGGGTCTGTTTCTTCTGTCTTTTTTTATCCCTCAATGGTTCCTTCACTACTCCCCTTAATACCCCCGTGAGGGAGAAGTCACAACCTTTCATGAAGGTTGATAGCGTTTGAGAGTATCGTGATTTTTAAGTCATCGATACTTATTTGATATTAAATATATATTTATATTTAGTGTTATTTTATATATTATTTAGTAAATGGTTTTTTGTTTGTATTATTATATTTAATAAATGTTTGGTATATATAATAATATATGTTTTATTAATATATATTATATTTCAGATTTATATAACATAAATGATAATATTTGGTTTATTATCATTTAATATAGTACATGATAGATTTATATAGATATTATAATAATGATTATATATATATATATATATATATATTAGTTTTATATTTTAATAATATAAATTGAATCTAGTTTTTATTAAGATCTTATACTATATAATTATTAATTTATTTTTATTATTATTATTAGATTCTATGTCTAGAAAGGGGACATTACAAATCACCAAAATGAGACTCCTAGCTTAATAATTCATTGTTGTTAATACTCCAAGGGATCACAAAAGAGAAAATGCAGCTACAAAAGAAAGTTTGATTATGATCGTGAATATTGTTTCGTGTGCAGCTAAGAACATAATATATTAATAAGTAAACAAGAATGTTAGTATAGGTAATTAGCCTAATAATTCTTTTTCTTGTTGTTCTGATCGCTCAAGATGCTACTAAGTAGATTCTTGTTTCTGGTGCATCATAACATATGACGCACAATGCTCATTTGTAAAATAATTTGAGTTGTAGAAAGAAATTAAGGAGATAATTTATTTGGGGAGTACTGATGCATTAGACATGATTGGAACCATACCATTTAAAAAGATAACTCACTAACTCATATAGTCATGAGGCAAATAGGGCTGAACGGTTATCCAAAAACTAACCAAAAAATTGCTGAGAAAATTGTCTAAAATTTATGAGAAGGAAAACTTCCCAGACAGGAAAAAAAACAATCTTTTCTCCTCCAGTATGCATTTGTTTCTTTGATAGTGTTGCATTGGTTTATTGATGGTTTAATATCAAAAGTGATTAAATTATGAAGAATGACATGTGCTGTCAAGGTCCATGTTCTCAAAGACCTTGGTTTGGGCTTGCTGGTGGGGATGGGAACATCATAGGGGTGCTTCTTCCAGATTCTGTGAGGGGCACTGCGCCTTGATTGCACTGTGAGCTTGGTCCTCAGACCCTCAGGAGGTGATGAAGTAATCCTAAGATTATTCAATTTTTTTTTAATAAAGAATGAAATATTCCTAGGAGGTGATGGAGGCAACAACCATTAGAACACTGAACAAACTTTATTTAAGGAGTTAAAACCGGCTGATTTCATTATCCAATTACGAATGCAAAATACAAGTCTTGTGAGGGGAAGGACCTGTTGTGGGTTTTCACACCATCGCTCTTGCAAATGGGGACCCGCTCTTTTTGCTTTAGCGGTCGGTTGGTTTTAGCTTAGGTATAAGTTCGCAACAATTTGAGAGTCCAAGCGATTGTGCCTAGGTTTTGAGGTGGCAGGGAGCATTCAAGAGGAAATCATCAAGTTCAAGCCTTAGACAACATGTGGTAGGAAGGATTGCAATGTAGTTTCAAACTTGATCCATTTGCCATCAAGTAATCCAAAGTTGATCAAGCTTGTGTAGATGATCAAGTGAAGAATGGGCAATTCATGATACATAGGCAGAGATGTAAGTTGGTCAAGCCCGAGAGGGCTTGACAAATTCCAAATCAGACTCAATATTGATCTTAAGTATTATCAAGAGCAACAAATTTTCGAACTAGTTTGGGTTGGCAACCAAGGAAAGTATGAAGTTAGGATTGAGGATGATCAAGGTAAGATCATGGAATTGTGAAGTTTAGATGAAGACTAGATTTGAGCCTTTACTTAGTCATTTTGAGAATGTTCAAGATTCAAGCCCAAAAGTGCAAACAAATCTGAGTTGAAAATGCAGGTGATTGTGCCTTATTTGCATCCAATTTCCACACCCCTCAATACAGAATGCTTTATTTGCCTTGCATTTATGCCATACCTTCATGGAGTGCGCCTTATTTGTGTCTGATTTCTGCCCTAAGTACAATGAGATGCAAAAACGTGACCACGGTATGAGAATTGAGCTTTTGAAGCTTTGTAATCTGACTAAAGTCTGATTTGATTGAGACTTGAGGAATGAGATTGGAATTCATGAGGAAATTAGATTTGGAGACGATAAACTTGGAATGAAGGACTTGGACGAACATGAAATTCAAAGCTTGAGAGTATGACATGAGAAAATCAAGATGAAGATGGATAAATCTGAAATTATAGGAGTGAAGAATGAGTTTTAAACTTTCAGATCTGAGTTAAACTTGATCGGCAGTTAAACAAAATCAGATCAGATTTGAGATCAAGAAGTGAAATGAAAACACAAGTTTCAAGTTGCAAATACAAGGCAAAGTGCAAGTGCCTTATTTGCATGACATTTCCACCCAGCAAGTGCCTTATTTGCCTCTGATTTCCGATTTGCACCAAGTCATGTGCCTTATTTGGGTTTGATTTCTTACCTGCATCAAATGTGCCTTATTTGGGTCTGATTTCCGACTTGCACTAAGTGCTGGCGCCTTATTTTGTTGTCATTTCCGCCATGCTCATGTTGCAAATGCCTTATTTACCCCATATCTCCGCCCTACCCCTTTGCCTTATTTATCTCTGATTTCCACCCATGGAACATGTGATCTCCAGCGAATGACATTGGTTGGCACCTCATTTGCTTAGAATTTCCGCCCTTGGTTCATAGTTGACACCTTATTCACTTGTTATTTCCACCATGCTACTTGAGGTTGCACCTTTGAGCACGTGTATAAAGAGAAATGAAGAACTTGAAACCAGAAATCAGAAGTTGGATTAGGAATGGAATTTGTTCAATATTAGTGCTTGGATTAATCTAAGTGCAATACTAAGACTATATAGAATGCATTAATCTTGGCAAGCATAAAAAGCCAAGCATTGAACATTGATAGGGTAGCTACATGTGGAGTGATTAATTGAGCAAGAAAGTTGGAATTGGAAATCAAAGTGAAGTACAAGTGCAATGACAAAATCCCAAGGCACGAAGGAGAAAGCATTGATAAAACAAGGCAATTTGATGAGGAAATGAGGATACAAATCCAAGTCATTCATCAAGTCAAAGTGATTCCAAGTTGAAGACCAAGTTCAAGACATCAAAGTGGAGTTCAAAGAGCAAGTTGTGCAACATCATGATCAAGACCACAAGTAGAGGAGATCATCACAAACTTGAGTTTCTTTTGGAAATCCAAGTTCAGTTGGATCGACCCAACTACATGAAACACTTATAACACTTCTACAAGATCAAGGCTAGGACACCAAAATGTCAAGTAAAAGCAAGTTATAACAATTGCCATGAGAAGATTTCTAGATGGAGAAAATTTGTAAAGATGAAGCAATTTGGGAATATGAGCCATCACAATTAAAGACTTGATAATGTCGAGTATCAAGAGATATTTCTCTCATTACCAAGAAATTAATCAAGTTTATGAGATAAGCATGCTGAGGTGGCGCCCATTCATCCTAAACCAAACAAAATATTCCAGTTGCATGTATCCAGGAACATCTAATCGAATCATGCCACGTGTAGTTGTGGAATCCACTTGATACTTATACCTAACCCATTTTCTCATTGGTTCTCAAAGCTAAGTAATTTTCTCATTGACTCTTAAGGTGGTTGTTTTATGTAACTGGACAAGCATTTAATGCTTTTAGTAGTTAGTTGGATTAGGGCCGTCTTGGATCAATCTTGGCCCTTGATCTTGAATGGATCTTTTCCCTTCATTGTAATTGAACAACTATAAAAAGCCAAGTCTTCTCATTTGTAACTCATTAGTTTTAGAGTACAGGAGAGTCTTGGAGAGATTGTTGCTATAATACTGCCAGAATTTTTCATAATTCATTGTTGGCCTTCATCATGGATTACTTATATATTTTGGAGTATTGCATAGTTTCTACATTTCCTTGCTTAGATTAGGATTTTATTTTATATTAAGTAGAAGTAGGAGTAGATGAATGGAAGAAATGGTGAATCAATCTTTGTGAGACTTGCTTAGTCCACACCACTAGCAACTTGCTGATTGTAAGTTTGCCTTGTGTGGTCAATTGGAAGTTTAATGAGCTTTACTTTGATTATTTCTTGCACATTGATATGCATTCATTGATGGTATTAATGTAATGGTAATAGTTTGAACATCTTACATTCACCTTAGGAGATCGCACTAGCTTGGTGGAGTTAATGATGATCAAATCTAGTAGAGTCATAAGGACATTCATAATTTCTTGCATTCTAGGAGTAGATTAGATCTTTCTAAATCCTTTCCTTTTGCAATTTTTTTGGTTAGAAGTGGTTGAAAAGAAGTTAATATCCACTGAATGAACAACATAAGTCCCTTTGTGATACCCAACATATCACATCATTACAACTAAGTGAAAGTCCACAATAAGAAGGAACCGTGAGGTTGTCTCATTTGATCACACAATCCATATACATTGTTTAGCTTATGAGCATCCTTATTCAATAGAGAGTTGGAGTTTTGGTGTTTCATTTGGAATGCTAAGTATTTGATTCTGCATGTTGAAGTGGTCATAAAACTTGCATCAATAGGACCCTATAGCAAACAAGCAGCTTATGAAAACCAAAGATTGAGAGCAAAGGTTGGAAACCATTTGTGTCAGAAATCTTCTGTAAAGCTTGGAGCAGAACCTTTCTATACTGTAGGGGATAGTTCTGCTACCGTACAATTGGTGCATGGAAAGTTGGTCATTCATAGTAATTTTAAAAGTGACTTTTATTGGTATTAATCCAATGAAGTTAAATGTGAGGAAAGCTAAATAGGAGCTACATTGACCTCAATGCATTAAAATTTAAGATTATCAAGTACTAGAATTTGGATATTGATTTGACTGGAATTGTTTGATCCGGCTGCTTGTATCGATTGTGATGAATGATGATCTAGATGCATAATTTGTTACTTTAGAGCTTTTATGCTAAGCATTGTGCTTGATGACTTTATGACATTTTATGCAATTTTAATTTCATCCAGTTTTATTGATTCGTAACATTCTGAATGTGTTCTTTATAAAATATTACTATTTTTAATGCTTTAATGCCATGCTCAATTTTTGTGGTTCTCATCAGTTTCGTTGACTTTCTGTTTTTGACATGCAGTTTACTAGACTTTCTCCCCTCGATCAAAGGGACATGTCCCCAACACCATGCATGATTGACTTCAGCATACCAGTGCCTCAATCGGCTGAAGTAGAATCTTCTCAAAGGGATTACACTCCTCCTCAGTATCTTACTCTCTTGTTCACAGACTTGGGCATTCTAACACCATCAGCTGTCAGTGATGAGCTAATTCAATTGTATTTATGATAATTAATAACCCGCAGGTTCTTTACCTGTGTCACTGGGAGCAGCAATATCCCGCTTTATCCATTTGCAGGCATGGTTCACCTCTTACAAGACCATTTTTTGTTATTCTGAAGTTCTTTACAAGAAATATAACACATGAAAAGTGTCCCTCAAGTTGCTAACTTTAGCAGTCTCACACCAGATTTTTTTTGAACATGCAGCCTTCAAATTTGGTGAAAATTTTGATTTGTGAATTACGTATGAAAATGAACCAGAAGGTTGAAAATTGAATCCTGTTCGTGTATTTTTGCTAACTCACATTAATCTGTGTTTATCAATTTTTATAGATCTATTCAGAATTTCAGACCAAGACAGGAGGAAGGAAGTTGCGCAGGCCATTACCATATTTAACATTTCATTTTTTATGTGTTAGCTATGTTATACTTCCGTCCTGCTGGCTGACATAGCTTCCTGAGTGGACTGGGCATTAATTTATGCTTATGCTTTTCATTCTTGTCAGTGCTTCGCAACTGTTTTCCTTTGGTAACATCTTTTTCAGCTCTTGCACTTGTAAGAGAAAAATAGTTTGAGGCTGCAGAGTGAATACCGTATTTTATTCTTTTCATTCTCCACGAGCAGGGCATAGATTGGATCAATTATAGTCTATTTTTCCGGTGTTATATGGTATTTTGTCCATTTTGATACATATGGTTTTATTTTTTTTCAGCCTCAAACAACGTGCACATGCAAGGTGTTCTTTTAGTCTTCTCTCGTTTGATCTAAAAAGATTAGATTTGTTCTTCCACAATTAAGATATGGATGACAATTTATTCAGAGATGATATGTTATGCATCATATACACAAATGACAATGGGAGTTGCCTAAATAAATTCTGTTAGATCCAACTTAGCACAGGGAACAACGATGAAACAAAACCTTGTAGGAACATTTTTCATCTGTAGTCTTTTTTGAACTTGTTAAATTTAGAACGTATTTCTACTTTTGGTTGAAAGCATCACTATCCTCCAAGGCATTTAAAGTAATGCTGGGATGCTTACGATTATCAAGCCTGTGTTTGGTGCACTTTTATCTGTTTCATTCGTAAAATGATATGGTCTACTCTGGCTTGGTCACTATTCACAGTCAACATCTCTATTCGTTTCAACCATGCGACTCATGTTGAGATTATTTGACTGCTTAAGTTTAGTACTCTGGTATATTTAAGTCAACAAGCTGCCTCTATAATAAAGTTCAGGGCAAGATATACAAGTTTATCAAGCCTTGTTTATTATTTGTTCTTCAAATTCCCCAAATATTGGGGAATAGTTTTATGTTTACTTGGAGAATAGTTTTATGTTTTGAACTGCTTTGGGCCGTGGAAAGCTGAATGGACCTCTTACAGATGTTAAATACCGCTCTGTTAATAAATGGCACGTCTATGCTTACTTTTATTATATAAATTAATAAGTGGTGTGACACTTCAAAAAGTAGTGCTGGTTGGTTAAGTTTCATATTGCTTTGATGAGGACATTCTCAGCCAGTTTTTCCGTTTTGGTTCGATAACAACTAGAGGATTCTAACTAGAATGCCACCTTACGATTGAATGAATGGATTGAATTTTTTTAATAACATACATAAGGTCGAAGCAGCCTATGGGACCCAATAATAGCACACACCCAAGATAGGGCACCAAAGCTTTATAGAAATTGTAAGCTCCTCTTTAATCTGCCCTTCAACAGTGAATTTTGATAAATAGTTTTGTCATTCTATGCAGCTTTGTTTCCTCAAACAAATTGCTTAAATTGTCTGTTTTTCAAAATGTCCTTGTAATTGGAATGAATGTCATTGTATGCTAGGCACTCATGGCAAAGTGTCGCTCTGTCTCTACTACTCCCATGTTGCAAAATAAGCATATTCTCTTTTCCCATTCTTCTTTAGGTGTCATCCATCTACCTATTTCACATCTCACATGATGAGAGTGAGTTCTCAATTGAATTATTGACATTTTTTCTTTCCATTTAATATTTGATTGTATGTAGGCTTTTTCCACAAGATCTCCCATGTGTTTGAATTCTTTGATATAATAGACTTCTTTACGCTCATTTTGTTTTGACTAGAAGCTACTCATGCATTTTTCCCTCAATTTAAAAAAAAAAATTCTCTCATGGTATTTGGCCATTCTTGAATATTAACATCGCATTTTGTCATCCATTAGCCATTTTGTTTCATCTATATGTTCTTCCTTCTATCTAGCCTTATTTCGAAAATCATCTTAGGCAAAGCACATTTTTTTTGTATTTTGGGTCTTCTTTAGGTAATGCTAGCAAGAAATTTGAGAGATGCAAATCAAATTTTTTTACCCTATGGATTTTTTATTTTGTTGTCATCTACCTCTAACTCAGTCCTCAATCCTATTGAAGTAATAGGTAAAGGTTTGTAGATCTAAGATTAGTTACAAATTAGAATATTAACACTATACCCAATATAATAGACTAGAATCAAAAAAGTATTTTGTATTATATTCAATCATGTGTTACATTCCTTGTATCTCATTATTTGATTCACCATTTACATGTATCTCTCTATATCATCTCTATATTACACACTATCATCCTTACTATAATCTCTATCCCTTATTGGTGAATAGATCTCCCTAGCTACGTATAGTTACAATAAAGGATGTGACCTTTAGATAGCAACCCTAAAATATATTCTATTCCAAGGTTCATATTTGAGTCTTCTTTTTCAGTAAGATATGTTGGCTTCTCTGTATCCGTATCTTTGCAATGTTTTCCAACCAACATTATCCTCTCTTCAAAATTTTGATTTGTCCTCAAGGCAACCTTTCGTCAGAAGTATGTCCTTGTAGATATCTTACAAAGACTTGAAAATGTAATCATAGTGTTTCTTAATTGTTTGAAGTTGACTGATGTATATTTGCAATTGGACTTTCTACTCTGCTACCTCTGAAGTGTGTTAGGTATCTAAATGGTCTTGAGAAAATTTTGGGCCTCTTGGAGTATTTTGATAGCTTGGGCTAACCTTAGGTTGATAGATTATGAGTTGCCCGAATCTTTCTAGGATTTTTTCCTTTGCTATTGGACATGTTGGAATTGATTATGAAGGTTTCCAATTGTTGCTCTCCCTTCCATCCATATCTTTTAAGGCCCCATAATTCCCTGCTTCCTATAGAATCTAGACTTCTAAATTATCCATATGAGTTTGCAAAGGGCTCACAAGGATTGGCCACTACAAATAGCATTGGTACAATTGGTTGATCTCTACCTTTGTATTCTTTGATATACTAACGTGTGCTTCTAGGGTAGATTGGGTTGTGGCACAATGTCTTCACTCTTTGTAGTTTTTTGTGTGGAATTCTGACTCTTACTTATTTGAGTTTGTCCTTTTGCAATGCTATAGATCTTGTAGTAACACATCCACCAGTGTTTGTTGTTGTACAAAAGTTGGTTGAAAAAGATCCCTTTTCAAGTAAGGGTACTTGCTCTATATTTCCTTGATTATTTCTTGTATTTTCTCAAAGGTTTGGACATGCTACTTGAGGAATTCATCCTAGGTTGTCTGCTAGATGATATCTCCTAATTTAAACTTTTGTAGGGGACGTATGATCCCTATATCCACTTGATTCTCAGTTACTGGCAGCTGAACCAACTGAGGTGATGTCACCGGTTGTAATAGTAGTAGTCAAACTAAGAAATTCTTGATATGCTCCATTGTAGAGATTGTGGATGTTGATGTGGTGTATGTTGTATTTGCGGAGGTGGAGGAGCTACAAGTTCATTATGGTTGCCTCTTCTTCACATAACTGATATCATAACTTTGTGGTTGTCTCTGTTATCTCTATTGCACTTGTACTACCTTGAGTTTGTCCAACATTAACTTATCTACCCCTTGTTTTGTTTGGAGTGCTTTGGTCTAGATTTCTTTGAGCTTTTGCACTTGGGGAGATGTCATAGTTGGGGCCACTGTTTGAATCACTAGATCCTTCAACTTCTCTTCTTGTGCTGATTTTCTTCTTTGAGTTCTAGTGCAATTGCTATAGGGTCTGGTAAGTTGTTCATGAAGTTTTGTACGGTATATTCATTGGGCAACACATATTGTATTAGTGCTCTCTCTATGATCTACTTATTGGATAATGACATGGTTGGGTACTTTGCTAGTGCCTTTGTAAACATCTTTCGGTCATACAGGGAAAAATAGAGTTCATCTTCATCCATTGAAGGGGCTTATTTTAGTTTGGACAAGCTCTCCAACCGACAACCTTCTCTCCACTCCGACGACCTTCTCTTCTAGGATTTCACTTCTCTCTCAATTGGAGTAGGGATTATGTTGCTTCTTGTTTGGATGAACCCTCCTTCATTGTGATATCTAAATTCCTTTTAATTGGTTGACTACAATTTTTGCATGTGTTGTGAGGGGAGTTTGGATGAAGTAGTCTTTTGGACTACCTTCTAAGGCTAGACTTTTTGTTCTTGTTCCTCCTAGTGGGGTTTTTCTTCTTGTTCCTATCATTTTCCTTTCTTCTTTTCTATCTTTTCTATCTTGTCTATTGCTTTCTTCTAGCCTAAGTTAAAAAAACTCCTACCAATTGGGTTCCTTTTGACCTTTGCATCTTTTGGTAATCTCGATAGTCCTTGTGCATATGAGTCAACTTTTGCATCTAAAAGCTCATAGGGTAGTGGGGGTATCCACAACGTCTAGGACTCCAATGCATCCATGATTGTGAGGTCTTTGTCCACTTGGAACACTATAGTGTCCTCATATTTATGGACTATGGCTTGTGAAATTATCCATCAGTCTTGCATTCTTTTTTTGAAACCCTTAAAAGTATTTGACAAAAAATTGTATGTAGGCATTGGAAGATGGGAAGTTTCTTGCATACTCTAACACTTGGGCTATTATCAATCTATCTATGGCCTATACTTTCTAGCATACTATGGTAGCTCATGCATAAAATAAAAATCCACATAGATTATGAGAGTAATTAATTGGAATTGGTAGCCTATCGGCTTTGTCCAAAATGCTTTCTCCAAGAGTTCCATTCTTAATGCTTTACACAAGTCAAAGTTCTTTCTTTCCATCACCATTTGATGTGCCACGTGAATTGACACTGCTGTTGTAGAGCCATCTCAGTTTGTGAAGTAGATTTTGTAGGCTATGACCTTGGTGGCATATAACACTGCTTTGTTTCTAATGTTGTTGATGTTTGGGCTCATGCTAACGAGGTGGCTCTTGTTAGATTTTGTACTTCAACATTTTTTATCCCTTTCTTAGATGAGTTTTTTTCTACTTCTAGTAATCTTTGATTGCCTAGATAGCTTCCATAGTAATCATGTTTCGTTTATTTAGATATAGGTACCTATCGTGTAGACGACTCGATACCAACTTGACGCATTCCTTGGTATAGTCTAAGAAGTCTTTCCATACATCCAACTTCTCTCCTACTTGGGTGTATTCTAGTGAATATAGGTTTGTTCCTATCTACAACAATTCTTGGTGCCAACCTTCAAAAGTAGTGTGGTTAGTCTCCTCCAATGGTGAGTATATATATTTCCTAACATCCTCCATGTATATAGTATCAAAGGGTACTCTAGAGAACGTGCCATTCGGATCAATCTCCATTGCCTTATAAGGGAACCATGTGTATTCTAGTTGAGGCTTCTTGATAGTAGGAACAAGCACATGGGTGGCCATAGTTGTGAGCTTGAGTTGGTTTTGGGATAATGCAACTAGGTTTTCATGCAAAGAGTTGACTTCACAAGAATATGATCATAGTGAAAACCTTTGTATCACAAGCTTTCTACAAGCACTCCACATGAACAAACATGTAACCACACATCCCATGCCATGTTTCATAGACTCACAAATTCTAAACAAGAGATGTTGTCAACCTTGTAACCAAATTAGCCAACTAAGGGTGTAGTCCCATGGAGGGGGACTTCTTAAAAAATTTCAACGGGTGCTGCTATGATTTTTAAGGATTATTTTAAAGTGGGAGGTCCCATGAATTTTGTAGTGGAATTTGTTCTTAAAATTTTAAGCTCCACAATTTATGGAAGTAGGTGGTCTCATGATTTTTTTTTAATTTAACATATTCAATTCACTTGACTAAATAAATAAAAAAGTTTAAAAAACTAATTTCAATAAGAATTGAATTTTTTTATATGATTGACAAGTAGCATAAAAAAAGTCTAAGCTAGTGGAGCAATTTCTAGCCCCCCACCTTTTCCACCCACTCAAATTTGCACCCTAAAAAGTAGGGTCCGCTATTTTTGAGGAGAAGATTCTAATTAATCCTGTAGCAAACTTTTTTTTGGCTCCATGGGATCACCTGCTCTGTAAAAATAGATCCTGAAGCCCTCCTCATGGGAACACACCCTAACCAACTTTAAACAATTACCTGTGTGGTTTCTTTCATAGAAACACACAACCACAAAACCACCAAGTGGTATTACATAAAGCCACATGCTTAATACAATGAGATTCCATATTGACCCCACATTTAATATTGGGTACTAAATTTGTACATTATTAACTCACCTTTCTCAATATTGAATAAATACAATTGCATGTGACATACAACACAAAGTGGCCCAAAGAATGTTGATTCCTAGTCATGCACGTCCATATGTTTTCCCCAAGGTGCATTGTACACATAATATAAAATAATACATTATAAACATTCTACAATGTGTACAACACCTAATTCCCACAATTCTCTCACTTTTCTATACATTGCTTAAGGGGAAACAAGTAATCTCAAACATGAACAAGGAAACAATCTTCTAGCCACATAAACCATCAAGAAATCAAAATACTCCATTTTCTCCATCAAGATACTTGTTGGTTAACAAATTTATGTTTTTTAGAATAACAAATAAATTGACTCTCTTTGCCCAAATATGGAGACAAGCAGTTGGAGAGATCATTGTTGTATCAATGATTTTTCTCTGAATTTTAGAGGTACAACTCCCTCATGATACACTGTGGATTTTAGAGGTATGATTTTAACTTGAAAGTAGGAAAGACAAATTACACCCAAGCATACCATGCTTAAGATGTAATTATCAATTTAGCATAATGGATAAACAAAGAAAAATGATACAAAGGTCATTAACTCAATACCTATTAATAATAATTAGAAGAAAAGTGATAGTTTCTTTCAAATACATGAGTAAATTATAATTCACTGATTTTGTAGAAATGCTTCTTCATAACTAGAATTAATAGAAGAAACATCATAGAATAATTACAAATTTACAAAAGAAAACTACAATTAATAAAGGGAATCAATTAGACTCACAATTTTGAATAATTCCTTAATTCTGATAAAACTAAGAGTTCAAAGATTCCTTTGGCTTTGTACAAAAGTTTATGTTTGCAATATAAAATTATTCTCTTCCTCAATTTCCAATAAAATTGCCTCCTTATTGATATGTCAAACAATCAAATCTTAAAGGCTTAAAAATTTGGATCTCCACTTCCATGTTGTCTCATTTCACATTGAAAAGATTTTCTTCCTTGCGGGACTTTTCAGTTCTCTACAACTGCCTCTTTAAAAATAATTACAAAAATAAAACATATTATCTATCTCTTTCTCACAAACATAATATTTTATAAAACATTATGTATCAAAAGTTTATAATAAAATAAGACCTCTTAAAGTTGTAATGTGGTTTGGATTAATGATTAAATCTTTCCCCGACTTACGACCTTAGCATCTTAAGTGTAGAAAAAAGAGACATCTCATTAGCACTCCCAATCCAATATATTTATTCCCAATGTCCACCAATACATCAATGCCACCGTTTGAAGCACGAGATGGTAGCTCAAAATCTATTCATCTGCATCAAAATCTACACCTGCACCAATAGGTGTTGACAATGCTTCCAGAATTTATTTCATGTTCTCAGCTTGTTTGTTGATCTCATCCATTTTTTTGTCCACATCATCAATATTAGTTGCCTGCTACATTGGTTTCATGTTGATGCTCTAGTCTATAATGCAACAACAATATCTGTTGTTGCTTTTGTATCTTCTAACATGATCATTTAATCATGAATTCTTAACTATAAATTACTGAGCTGCTCAAACTTCCACTTCATAGCCACTTTCTATTCAAGCATTGTATTTATGCTCTATATTTCAAATTTTTAGTTCAATAAACCATATGGTTTTCATCTATTTTGCTGCAGATTGTAAGATTATCCTCCTATATGTGCAATTCTTAATGATAAGTCAGGGACTTCAGTGTTTTGTGAACCACGTGGGGTTGTGAGGTGGTTCAAGAACCATATATACGACCCAATGCTACATTACTGGGTCCAATATAAGGTCATCCTGAAGCCATTGATATTGCTCTGAGCCATCTTCATAGTCATTATAGGAACCAAGCATAATAAATTGTACTCCTGCATCTTCAAATAAATAATAAAGGTTTGAACTTGAACTACTTTGTTCAAAAGGCATATGCCATAATGTATTTTATGTCGTAAATGGAGGCATAATAAGGGGAATTGATTCCTTCTCATGATTTTCTTGCATGACCATCCATAGCCTCAAACTTGCCAAAGGCTCAATTAGCCATCCATATGAGTTCCACAAAGGTTGCTAGTAATCTACATATGATAGATCACCTAGAAAAACGTGGATATGCATTATTAAATGTGTTCTAGAATTGAAGATGTTGATATTGCTTGACCAAGGTTACCAACAATAGAAAAAGTGATCGTGAACTATGATGGAGAGGTCTCAAAACTATGCTCTTCTCCATATCTTTCACACCATTAAAAATAAGTTTGATTAGCTTCAAGTGGTCTAATGAAAATCTGGTGTATCTTACCAGATCCATATAACATGATGAAATAAAATGTGAATCACAATCACCCATTGATAATGAAGTATAGACTTCTAGAGTAGTTCCATATTGTACCTGTTATAATTCTTAGGCATTGAGGGGGGGGGGGGGGGGAGGAGGATGAATTAGTGCAACCAAATTATAAACTAATTCAACCACTGATCTAAATAACTTCAATAATAATTTGTAAACCACAAAGCATATAACTGAAGTAAACAAGTAAAAGTAAACAAAATCAAACATCTGAAAAATCATCACACATGACACAATGATTTTTGCGTGGAAACCCTTGGTTAGAGGGAAAAATCATGGTGGGGATGACACCCACAAGCTCACTACTGCAGTAAAATGAGTTTTCCCTATTAGGATCTTACTGTTAGAATAGTTAATCTTTCCTTCGTTGTATTTATTAATTTATTTGAGGATAAACTAAGGTATCCTCCTTTTATTTAATTAGGAGATTCTATGGAATCCCTACATGTTTTTTTCCTCTTGTCCAAGTGGGAGGACATGCCATTTCTTGTATTTCCTTTATTAAGGAAATTAGCTCATTTTCCTTAAGAGGATCTTGACACTTTGCACACACCTATTATGGAGAATGACATTCATAGATTGGTGAGTTACTTAGTAACTCCTTTCCTCATCTCTATAAAAGAGATGCTCTCCTCTCTTATTTTCTCTCTATGAAATTATTGTAAATAATCTCTCTCTCTCTCTCTCTCTCTCTGGCTTTGTCATATTCATAATATCACAAAGGGTTTTTCTTTTCTTTTCCTCTTTCAAGAATCTTCTTGTCTCCTTCTGTTGGCTTTTGGATGCTTGCTCCTAGTTCATGGTTTTCTCATGGTAACATCTTGTTCTTTAACTATCTCTCTTGGATTTTTCTTTACATGGTATTAGAGCTTGGGTTACTAATTCTTGTTTGAGTATAATATTGAAGGTTACCATTCTTTGGAGCACACCTTATTGGAGACTCTTGTTTGAGAGAGAAGCTTGAGCTTCATTTACTAAATTTTGTGTTGCAAGGTTTATTATTTTATTTAGTTTTTATTTTCTCTAACCCTCTTTGGTCGTCTTGCCACTAGAGAGTACTATTTGAATTTTTTTTTGGGTTTGGCTAGTTTACTGCCAAACCCATTTCAATCTTATTTAGTTTTGATAACCTCTATCGGGCAACCACAAGGTTTATCTTCTTTTCTCTCACGTTTCTTGTAGGTTTTATGCTAACCATTTTTTATAAGTGTTATACACTGAATTTGCGCCTCTGATCTCAAGCTCTCTTGGTCTTGATAATCCAGTATAACATGGGACTCATCTCAAGGTTGTGGGACCTTTTGCTAACCGAGATGAGACCTCCAGATTCTAGGCTGGTTCCTCTTGGATAGTCACCCAGATTTGCTTCTAACAGGAAAGTAAATTTTGAGGGGAAAGGGATAGAAGGAGTGCATAAAAGGGAAATGACTGAAAGCAAATCTACCTACTAGGTGATGCACCGAAACTAGGGTTTGGATCTCAGTATAGAGGAATGAAACCAGTGGAAGAATCAGGTCTAATAGGCCACCACTCACTAGATAGGCTTGCATAAGTATTTCATAGGATGGCTTGGACAGAAGACTCAACCTATGACCTGCAAACAAACATCCTCCTCTGCAACTAGGTGTAGGAATGAGACAAGACTGCTAGGGGTTGTAGTATGCCCTCAAAACATCTGAATCAGATCAGACACAGTAACACACAAATCACAGAAAGAGAGAGGGACCAGGAACCCCAATTTTCATTAACAGCATTCATAAACCTCAATCCAATAAGAGATAATGCAAACAGGGAAGCACAAGGACATGAAGGATTGTCACAAATCGCCTCTACAATACTTGTATTATCAATGTGAATTTACAAAATGTGGAAAACCAAAGGGCAAGAAGAAATGCCACAGAGAGGTTCCCAAGAAAGAGCCTTTCTTTTTACAAAATGTGAATTCTGAGCACTATAGGCTCCAAAAAAGAATATATACATTCCCTACATGCAGGCAAGAACCAAACTTTTAGGGCTACATAGATTTTACAATATAATAATCAACCCTAGGAGTCAAAATCTGATCATAAATGAACTCTACAAAAATCAAACTCGACCGATCAGATATTTCATTTGCGTGCCCATGCCCTGTACCGCAATCAACCTGCAGATAAACAATCCTGGATCTATCACTCCTTTCTGCACAAAGTCATGCCATGAATGCGCACTGGTACCTTGCAGAGACAAGAAACGACCCCTGACGACCACCCAGACCTCCTTCATCATCTTCCTTTAACTGTGCATGCCCTAGTGACATAAATTTCTTGAGCTACCCGCGCCTGCAACATTCATCTTGGAAGAGAGCCTGCGAAAAGAGGCCACACCGCTTTGACAAAGCAATGGTCGCATGATCGCATGAGCTGAAAGGCCTTCATGCGATCATGTGACAAGTCTTTTGAAATTTTCCTCTACCCATGCAAGACACCTGTCAAACCTGCCACGTGGCCCAACAGGAGTCGACCACACGGCCTTGAAAAGTTAGCAGTCGCATGATTGAATGAGCCCGAAAGGCTTCATGCGATCATGCGACAGCCCTTAGAAAACCCACCTCTGCTTTCCACAAATGCTCAGGCCCAAGATGCACTGCAAACTTAACCCCGGTTTCACCCTAGGTCACCCTTCTCCTCTAGTCACCAAGCCGCGCTATCTTTCTTAACCTGGGGCACCTCTTAGTGACCATGCGAAAACCGTTGATCTTGCTTCATCCGACGGCAGTCGCTGAGTCACGTTACCTTTTCGGCATATTCCTTTCTGTCAAGAGATTACCCGACTAAGGAAAGTCTCGTAATCGCCAGATAGAATATTCTTCCTTTTATTGCGAGATTACCCGACCAAACATAGAACCGGGCCCACCTCCAATTGCGCAACCGCGCGAAGCTTGCCAACCCCGAGCCCAAAACTGCCACATGTCACTCCCCCATTCGGTCCGACTGCCACATTAGCAAACACCTCAGCACCCTAGCATGGACCCACAGCAACACAACCCACAAGCATGCTAACCGCTAACGGTTTGTCGCATGGTCGCATGGGCTCGGAAGAGCCCATGCGATCATGCGACTAACTGCATGATGCTAGCCACTGACCGCCACCGCTTGAAACTGGACCACCTACCGCTTGTCGCATGATCGCATGGGCCAGGAAGGCCTACGCGATCATGCGGCAACATCGACTTGTGACCCCTCCCTTCAACGCTGCCGTCTTGTAACCACCGTAACCATAGGTGGTTAGTCGCATGGGCGCATGGGCTTGGAAAGGCCCATGCAATCATGCGACCAACCACATGATGCTAATTGATGACCGTTGGCGGTACTATCCACCGAACCCCTGTTGACTGCCACCTTGCTAAGAAAATTGGACCCATCGAAACCGCTAACGGCTTGTCACATGGTTGCATGGGCTCAAAAGAGCCCATGCGATCATGCAACCGACCGCATGAGGTTAGCCACTAATCGCCACCGAAGATTGACAGCCGATCACTGATACCGCATCAACGGTTGTCACATGATCTCATGGGATCGGAAGATCCCATGCGATCATGTGACAACCGTCGGATCTTCTGCACTGGCATGACCTTAGGCACCGGGACCCACCTGATCAGAGTTGCGCGCTTAGGGACGAAAATACAAAAGGGGTGTTGAAAACAAAGAGGGTTTTCGAGCGAAGGTCGAAAACACACTCAATTTTCAGAGCGGGTAGGTCGAAAACACACTGAACTTTCAGACCAAAGGGCAGAAACACCCCGAGCCTGCAGAGAGGAGGTAAAAAACACACTGGGTTTTTGACACTTGAGCAAAAAACACACTGGACTCTCGACACTTGAGCATTTCTTTTGGAAAATAGGACTGTGGCTGAAAAAGAATGACAGGGAATTTTGGGCAACTTTTTTGGCGATCTCTGTGGGATGTCAACCTGCTAGACATAGACTAGTTGCCTTGACTCAATCCATTGGGCATGGGGTCATCCCTCGAGCACAAAAACCTTCTGACAGGGAGAGGGACAAAAAAAATGAACCAGGAAGACAAACCTGTGCACGTGCACTTCTTGGAAAGCAGGAAACTACTCTAGAAAATAGGGAAAAGAAGACAGGGAAACCTATCCTAACCTAAAACTAACCAGTGCAGAGACCTGGTTAAACAAAGCCATTCACTGGCATGTTGAAGTAGCTACCCTTCCTTCTTAGGATATTTTGCATTGGACTCATGAGGATAGCTACGGAGATAAGAGGCATACAAAGATTTGGCAAATGAGGATGCACGACCTCTGCAAAAACAAGATCAAGTTCACTCACCTCAAATGGATCAAATGGAGGTGTCCCAGTGAACTCCTTCTGGGCCAAGTATCTGATGGGGCAACCTCTTGAAAGTCTGAAGGTAGGACTTTCATTGCTAGTTTCTCCTTTATCTTCATGGGTGCCCTCCATCATAGATAGCCACGACAACTCCTCATCCACAGCCAAGAGACTGTCATCTTCTTCTTTTAAACTAGCCAAGAGCTCATTACAATCAGGCTCCATATACAAGCCATCCATGATGCTTCCCAAATAATCCTTGCCAAGGATCTGGTTAACTTCTGTAGATTGGGAAGCCTCCTCCTCAAAAATGAGATCAAGCTCATGAATTAACATATCATCAGGATCAACCTCTTCTAGCTGCTGCAATTTTATAGAGGTGGCTATGATCACATCTCTCTTATACTGCTCAACAAAACCAGGCAGCTCATCTAACAAGCACAAGGCATTCCTTATAGAATCAACCTCCTGTTGATGATAGACCTTTTGTTCTGATTGACCTTCAGCCATAGGCAATGACATGGTTTCTTCTGCATCATAAAAAAAAGGAGGGAGCTCATCATACAAATCAGCTAAGAGCTCAGGCTGAGCATCAATGTCCACCTCCACACCTTGCTGCTCATTTTCACCACAGTCATCACTCTGCACTGATACCTCAGATTTCTTTTCCTCCTTATCACATGAAAGCTCATTCACCAGTCCTTGCTTAGACACCAGACTAGTGTCCTTAAAAAGGCTTGGCATCAGACAACCAGGAGGCAGAGTCCATTATGGTATCCATATCACTTCATCATCCTGAGAAACTAGAGGGGCCTCTTGGGATAAATTTTTTTCTTGAACAGGCTGCTCTTGCAAAGTGGACTGAACCTCAAGCACAGGACCTTAAATAGAATTTTTTGCCTTAAAACTTGGGATGTGAAACTGAGGGGGAGAGGGGGGAGACAAAGAAGACATAGCAGCTTTAAAGCTTGGAAATAAATGCTTAGCAGGATCCTCATGTGTAGGTTCTTGATACAAATGGGCCCTCCAGCTTGGAATCTTAGGCCTAGGAGCCTCTTGTTGAGCAATCAGTGATCTTAACCTTGCTGTCTCCATGTCAGCTTGGCACCTAATCTCCTCTTGAAACTCTTCTGCTTGCTGCTCATCAACAAGAGTTTCTGTCATTTGGTAAGGAGTTGCCCCTTGCTCATAATTTTGAGCCTCCTGCTCTCTCTGCTCCCTAAGCTCAGATACTTGTTTGACTAAATCAAGCAACATAATCTTTGCCTCCTGTATCTCCTTGAAGTCTGAGCTTAGAGTCTGCATCTGCTACTGAATAGGCTGAGAAGGGGAGGGTGGGTGGTAAGCATGATGGGGAAGCTGGCCTTGCATCTGCTGTTGTGCCTCTTGTGCCCATGATCCATCTTGCCTGAGAGCTCTCTCATAACTTTGCACAAGGGAAAATTCATTTGGCTTTGGGTGACTTTGGTAAGGCTAAAAACTAGCTGGTTGAGCATTACTCTCATGATAGGATGGTGAGTAACCTGACTGTCCATAGAAACTTGACATGTCTACTCATGCAATCAGCTAGAACTTGAATATGAAGATTGAAAACATACCAGCACTTGAATTCTTTGAAACTAGTAGACTTTCTGGAGTTGCTAGATATGTAGCAAAATGACCTCTTCTAGGCCTGTAGCATGCTACCAGCATATCAGAGATAGCATACTTTGAACATGAATCTAAACTTCAATCCCACCGGGCGTGCCAGAAATTGTTATACATTGAATTTGCGCCTCTGATCTTAAGCTCTCTTGGTCTTGATAATCCAGTATAACATGGGACTCATCTCAAGGCTGTGGGACCTTTTGCTAACAGAGATGAGACCTCCAGATTCTAGGCTAGTTCCTCTTGGATAATCACCCAGATTTGCTTCTAACAGGAAAGTAAATTTTGAGGGGAAAGGGATAGAAGGAGTGCATAAAAGGAAAATGACTGAAAGCAAATCTACCTACTAGGTGATGCACCAAAACTAGGGTTTGGATCTTAGTATAGAGGAATGAAACCAGTGGAAGAATCAAGTCTAATAGGCCACCACTCACTAGATAGGCTTGCATAAGTATTTCATAGGAAGGCCTGGACAGAAGACTCAACCTATGACCTGCAAACAAACATCCTCCTCTGTAACTAGGTGTAGGAATGAGACAAGACTGCTAGGGGTTGTAGTATGCCCTCAAAACATCTGAATCAGATCAGACACCGTAACACACAAATCACAGAAAGGGAGAGGGACCAGGAACCCCAATTTTCATTAACAACATTCATAAACCTTAATCCAATAAGAGATAATGCAAACAGGGAAGCACAAGGACATGAAGGATTGTCACAAACTGCCTCTGCAATACTTGTATTATCAATGAGAATTTACAGAATGTGGAAAACTAGAGGGCAAGAAGAAATGCCACAGATAGGTTCCCAAGAAAGAGCCTTTCTTTTTATAAAATGTGAATTCTGAGCACTACAGGCTCCAAAAAAGAATATATACATTCCCTGCACGCAAGCAGGAACCAAACTTTTAGGGCTACATAGATTTTACAATATAATAATCAACCCTAGGAGTCAAAATCTGATCATAAATGAACTCTGCAAAAATCAAACTCGACCTATCATATATCTGGTTTGCGTGCCCATGTCCTGTACCGCAATCAACCTGCAGATAAACAATCTTGGATCTATCACTCCTTTCTGCACAAAGTCATGCCATGAATGCGCACTGGTACCTTACAAAGACAAGAAATGACCCCTGATGGCTACCTAGACCTCCTTCATCATCTTCCTTTAACTGCGCATGCCCTAGCGACATAAATTTCTTGAGCTACCCGCGCCTGCAACATTCATCTTGGAAGAGAGCCCGTGAAAACAGGCCACACCGCTTTGACAAAGCAATGGTCGCATGATCACATGAGCTGAAAGGCCTTCATGTGATCATGCGAAAAGTCTTTTGAAATCTACCTCTGCCCGCGCAAGACACCTGTCAAACCTACCACGTGGCCCAACAAGAGCCGACCACATGGCCTTGAAAAGATAGCGGTTGCATGATCGCATGAGCCTGAAAGGCTTCATGCAATCATGCGACAGCCCTTAGAAAACCCACCTCCGCTTTCCACAAATGCTCAGGCCCAAGATGCACTGCAAACTTAACCCCGGTTTCACCCCGGGTCACCCTTCTCCTCTAGTCACCAAGCTGCGCTATCTTTCTTAACCTCGGGCACCTCTTAGCGACCACGCAAAAACTGTTGATCTTGCTTCATCCAACGGCAGTCGCTGAGTCACGTTACCTTTTCGGCATATTCCTTTCCGTCAGGAGATTACCTGACTAAGGGAAGTCTCGTAATTGCCGGATAGAAAGAATATTCTTCCTTTTATTGCGAGATTACCCGACCGAACATTGAACCGGGCCCACCTCCAACTGCGCAACCGTGCAAAGCTTGCCAAACCCGAGCCCAAAACTGCCACGTGTCACTCCCCCATTTGGTTCGACCGCCACATCAGAAAACACCTCAACACCCTGGCACGAACCCATAGCAACACTGCCCGTAAGCATGCTAACCACTGACGATTTGTCGCATGGTCGCATGGGCTCGAAAGAGCCCATGCGATCATGCGACTAACTGCATGATGCTAGCCACTGACCGCCACCGCTTGAAATCGGACTGCCTACCGCTTGTCACATGATCGCATGGGCCAGGAAGGCCTATGCGATCAAGTGGCAATGTCAACTTGTGACCCCTTCCTTCAACGCTGCCAGCTTGTAACCACTGTAACCACAGGCGGTTAGTCGCATGGGCGCATGGGCTTGGAAAGGCCCATGCGATCATGCGACCAACCGCATGATGTTAACTGATGACCGCTGGCGGTACTATCCATCGAACCCCTGTTGACCGCCACCTTGCGTAACATTTTATCTCCTTCTATGTTCTCTTTCAAACTTTTAAATTCTCCTCCTTGCTGGTCAAAATCGCCTTAACCGGTTATGCTCTGTCCTTGCGTTTCCTTTCTCCCTTCATCTGTCCTGTCTTCAACGTCTTTGCCATTCTTTTATTTGCAATGTTTTACCTAAGTTTGGATTTGTTTAACCAACCTTTTTTTAGTAGTTTGAACGGTTTGGTTATTGTTTGACTCTTTTAGCATATATTTTTTAATAACATTTTTACAATAGTTTAATCATAATTAAAATCAACTGTCTTAATATATTTTTACAATTATCAACATTCATCTAGTTTTAATAAGTCTTTTAATTTCATTTTAATAGGTTTTTTCAATAAAGTTTTTGTTTAAAAATTTAAATTTAAGCTTTTAATAATAAATTTAGTTTTTTTTTACTTACACTATTTAAACATTCATTAACATTGCATTATTATTAGTTTAAAATATTTTTTATATCATTGTCAATTTAAAAACAAACAAAATAGTTAATTCACTTTATTATAATTCTCAATAACATTTAAATTGTTATTTAATAACGTTTAATTAGTTTCCCTATAAGAGATGTTTGTTTAAAAGTTTAAATTTAGTAGTAATTATCGTTTCATCTATTTATTTTATGTTTAAATTCAAACTTTAATATCATTTAATCATTTATTGTTTGATTTAATAAAAAAATAATTTTTAATTTAAACTATTCAAATCATAATTAACATTACGTTAAATTTTATTTTAAGATTATTTGAAGGTTGTTTATCACTATTTCTGAGGTGATTTTGTCCAATCCTAACATTTTTTTCTTTTAGTTTTTCAAACATGTCTACATTAATCCCTGAAATCAAATTGAATATTACTAATTACCATGGGTGGAGAACATACATTTCATTTAATTTTTGATTTAAACACATGTTAGACTTTCCTACTAGTTTGACTTCTGCTCCAGCCGCCACTGTAGCTGAAGCTAACATTGATGCTTGGAACGCTAAAAATGAGGAGGCCCTTGGCCTCATTGGCATTTCTCTCAGTCCAGAATGGTATGTACTCATTGGTAACTATACTATAGCTCATGCAGCATGGGACATTCTCAAAAACACCTATGACAATCTGAATGAATCCAAAAAGATTCAACTCCAAGATCAATTGGAGGATCTCAGGTATACAAATTTCAAGACCATGGATGGTTTTTTATTAAAATTTGATTCAATTCGAAGTCAGTTAAATGGTTTAAAAGTTACTATTTAATGATATTCATTTAATTCATATTATTTTAAAGAAATGTCTTCCTAGGCAATTTCAACAATTTATAACTAATGTCAATTCTCAATTAGCTATTGCTACTTTAGCTACTCAATTAACCTATATCATTTTTCAAAATTTATTGCGTCAAGAGGAAGCTAAGTTGATCCAATTTGGAACTCTTAAATCTAATGAACATGCTTTTGTTTTTAAAAATCAAACTCCTGTCTTTAGATCTAATAATCATAACAATAAGAATTCTCATTCTAGGCCTCATTATAACAACAATAATCAACATAATAATATTCATAATTATAGTCATAATAATAACAATAATCATAGTAATAATCATAATAATAACCATCAAAAGAATGGTCCTAGTAAAAAACCCCATTGCACCTATTGTGGGAAAGATGGTCATGTGACCAAAAATTGCTTTAAAAAACAAAATGAAAAGAAGCCTATGAATCAAAATAATAAAAAATCTCATTATAAGAAGAATAATAGTAATTCATCTCGTCATGCTTTTTAAGTAAGTTATGATGTTTTTAACCCTTTAGAGTGGATTGTTGATAATGGTGCATCTCAACATGTTACATCTCATCAATAAGTTTTTGATTCATTACAACTTGATACTTCAAATTTTCCTATTCAATTAGCTAACCATCATAGTTGCAAAGTTCAAGGTTTTTGTGATGTTTTCATTTCTAATGGTAAATTGTATGATGTTCTTTATGTTCCTGAATTGAAAAATAATCTTCTTTCAGTTTCTAAGTTATGTCAAGATTATAAGGTTGAGTATCATAAGGATATGTGCTATGTTATTGATCCTTGATCCAACCAAGTTGTTGCTAATGCTAAATTGGATCGTGATAATTTATTTAAATTTTATGAGTTTTCCTCTTCAAGGCACTCATTGCATGCTAATGTGGACTTTAATATTTGCAATGAAAGGCTTGGCCACTAAAATTTTGATTATATATCTTTGCTGCAAAAAGAAAATATGGTTTATGGATTGCCTCATTTTGTTTCTTCCAAAATTATATGCCATGTATGCATGAGTGGTAAGATGCATAAGGAATCTTTTCCTCATGGTCAATCTTGGAGGGCAGATCATAAGTTGCACCTCATTCATAGTGATCTTTTGGGTCCCATGGAGAATAAATCCTTTCAAGGTTCTAAGTATGCTCTTACTTTTGTGGATGATTTTTCAAGAAGAACTTGGATCTATTTTTTGCATAGTAAGGATCAAGTTCTAGATATATTTTCTGAGTTTCATATGTTTGTTGAAAGACAATATGGTTTTAAGATTAAAATCCTTAGAATCAATAATGGAAAGGAATATGTCAATAATGCTTTTAATTCTTATTTGAAATCCTTTGTAATTAAACATGAGCTTACTATTCCTTAGTCACCACAACAAAATAGTGTGGTAGAAAGGAAACATAGAACCATTGTTGAAATGGCTAGATGTATATTGCATGCTAAAAGTATGGATTATAAGTTTTGGGCTGAACCTATGTCATGTGCTACTTATATTATTAATAGGATTGCTACTAAAGCTTTAAAGGATAAAACTCCCGAAGAAGCATAGTCAGGTAGGAAGCCCAATTTGGCGAATTTAAGAATTTTTGGTTCCATTGCTTATGTTCACACACCTAAACAAAAGAGACACAAATTAGATGCTAAATATTCTCCTTATATATTTGTTGGGTATGATAAACAAACTAAAGGATATAGAGTTTATAATCCTATTGCTAACAAAGTTCAAGTTGCTAGAGATGTGTGTATTGCACAAAATGAAGTTCATGATTGCTCCAATGTTCAAGATTTAGAGTTTAGTGGAAGAAACATTGTGGTTGTGGAGGACCAACCTAGTTCTCTAAACTCTATTCCTAATGAATCTATTTCTATTTCTTCTAGTGATAATCATGATGATACTAATATCTCTACTCCTCATAGTGATGATTCAGTTACTTCTAAAAGAAATCCTAAATGGCTTAAATATTCACTTCATGAAGGTGATGATTATATATCTAGAATGGGTGGTCTTAAACCAATTAATTTTTGCAATTATGCTTTGATGACTTCTATTATGAATGCTAATGATCCTACTACATTTGAACAAGCTAACATACAATGTCATTGGCAAAAAGCCATGCAAGAGGAATATGACACTTTACTTTCTAATAACACTTGGGATTTAGTTCCTTTACCTCATGGTAAGAACTTGGTTTCATGCAAATGGTTATATAAAAAAAAAATTAAATGCTAATAATGAAATTAATAAGTTTAAAGCTAGGCTAGTAGCAAGAGGTTTTTCTCAATTTGAAAGATTAGACTATAATGAAATCTTTTCTCCTGTTGCTAATATGCCTACAATCAAACTTGTGCTTTCTTTAGCTTCTAAAATGAATTGGCCTATTCACCAAATGGATGTTAAAAGTGTTTTTTAAAATGGTTATTTACATGAAGAAATATATGTCTCAACCCCCTGGTTTTATTGAAAAAGGTAATGCTCATTTAGTTTGTAAGTTGAAGAAATCTATCTATGGATTAAACAATCACCTAGGGAATGATATTAAAAAATCAATGCTTTCTTTATCTCTCAAGGTTTTATTAGAAGTAAAAATGATCCTAACCTTTATATTCAATATACTCAAGATGATATTTTCATTATTATTCTTTATGTGGATGATTTGATTCTCACTTCTAGTTCAAATTCTTTAATTTCTAATATTAAGTTTCAACTTAATCAATAATTTCAAATTACTAATTTAAGAATTTTACATTATTTCTTAGGAATGCAAATTTGGAAAACCCCTAAGGGTATTTTTCTTTCTCAAAATAAATATGCTAAAGATCTTCTAGAAAAATTTAAGATGAATGATACTACTCATATTTCTATTCCATGTGAATTAGGAACTAAGTTGATGTTAGACATGCAAACTCCTTTTGTGGATGCTACAATTTATAGACAACTAGTAGGAAGTTTGAATTATCTAACTCTTACTCGACCTGATATAGCTTTTAGTGTTGGTTTAGTTTCAATATTTATGTCTAAACCACAAAAAACATATTTGAAAGTTGCTAAAAGAATACTACGTTTTATTAAAGGCATTATTAATATGGGTTTATTTTATGATGCTGATGCCAATGCCGATTTTTCCTTAAAAGGATTTACTAATTTAGATCTAGGTGGAGATCCCTATGATGAGAAATCTACTTATGACTATTGTTTTTTTGTTGGTTCAGGTGCAATTTCTTGGAAAGGTAAAAAAAAAATTCTATTTCTCTATGTTCCATCGAAGATGAATATAAAGGATGTACTAATGCCTCTAAAGAAGCCTTATGGATTAGAAGATTACTTGAAGATTTGGGTCTACCTCAGCAAGAACCTACATATCTATATTGTGACAACCAAAGTGCCATTGCCTTGGCAAAGAATCCTATTTTTCATGCAAGGACAAAACATATTGCACTCCAACATCATTTTATTAGAGGACAAGTTGAAGACAAGAAAGTGTCCCTCATCTATTTCAAGGGGTAAGATCACATTGCAAATAGTTTGACAAAGCCTCTTTCTAAAGAGAAATTTCAATATCATTGTAAAAATTTGGGGTTACTACCCTTTGATGTAAACTCCCCAAGTAAAGATTAAGGAGGGGTGTTAGAATAGTTAATCTTTCCTTGGTTGTATTTATTTATTTATTTAAGGATAAACCAAGGTATCCTCATTTTATTTAATTCAAAGATTCTATGGAATCCCTACATGTATTTTTTCCTCTAGTCCAAGTGGGAGGACATGTCATTTATTGTATGTCCTTTATTAAGGAAATTAGCTCATTCTCCTTAAGAGGATCTTGACACTTTGCACACACCTATTATGGATGATGACATTCATAGATTGGTGAGTTACTTAGTAACTCCTCTCATCATCTCTATAAAAGATATGCTATCCTCTCTTATTTTATCTTTATAGAGTTATTGTAAATGAGACTCTCTCTCTCTCTCTCTCTCTCTCTATTAGGCTTTTCCATATTCATAATATCACAAGGGGTTTTTCTTTTCTTTTCCCCTTTGAAACATCTTCTTGTTTCCTTGTGTTGGATTTTGGATGCTTACTCCTAGCTCATGGTTTTCTCATGGTAACATCTTCTTCTTTAACTATCTCTCTTGGAATACTTCCATTTCCTTGCTCTTGTTATTTTCTTTACACTTACAATTACCCTTTCTGAGGGTTCACCTGGTTAGGAGTGATTAGTACATTTTTAGAAGTACAATTAGATCTGCTAAGATCTACCTTGTAAGATGATTTCATGACTCTGTTAAGAGCTCACTCGATTAAGGGATTTATAATAAGAACCTGCTAAAGTTCACCTGTTAAGATATTTTCTTGATGTAGCTTCTATGGAACAACAAGTTGAGTGATCTGGATGTAGTACTGATTTATTGAAAGATCCAATATTTCTATGCTCTTTGTAACTGCTCACAACTCTGACTATATTAGATCTCTGATCACAACCTTAATTGATTTCACAACAACATCAATCTTCTAACTTTAACTCTTGTGACATCAAAATTTTCAATATGAGTACCACTTATATATACTTCTAGCACCGACTTCAAGAAATTAAATATTTTCCCATCAAAGTGATAAACTTGATGTAAAACACATTTTCCTATGACCGTGTCAGCTTTTAATAAGATCTACATTTTAATTCTCCAAAATAGTCAAACACATTTTGAATTCTCCAATGCACCACCTTAAGTCTTCCTTATACAATAGCATCGATACCAAAAATAACACCTCATTGATTCTATAACCAATATTACATGTTATCATAACATTAAGTATCATTGCAACTGCTATATCACTTACCGATCTAGAATCTTCCAACTGATGCTCAAGAACACAAGTGTTTTTACTTGTCTGAATGACTGTGTCAACAAAATCTCTCTCATTGATCAATCAAATGAATTTTTGTCAGAATCACACTATACTTTGACCATGTTGATATTGTAGCTATGACTAGACCTCATAATTCTTCATCTGTCACAACCGCTACCAAAGTGTTGACCTCTCTATCTACCAATCTTCTAGACTTAACCAATTTTCACCATTACTAATCACTTAACCTTCACACCGATTGTCTCCTACACTTCACCAATTATGATACATGATTGATATGACTTAGTCTCCATCAATGAAAACCAAACCAATTTCTACCTATGACTACAACCAATATGCATCACCATGTCAACTCTCAATCTCATCATAATGCCAACAAACTCCCCCTTTGGCATTGATGAAAAAAACCTTATGCTCCTTGACATATTATTCTTGTCATATTCTCCCCCTTTGACAATAATGCCAAAGGTGAAAAATTAAAATATGTTCAACTATGCACGATTTGCTTACATCCTCTCAAAGATGACCTTAAATTTTAACTTTGCTAAATCTAAGGATGTTTCCCATCACTTCTTTATGAGACCCAAGACAATAACTTTCTCAAATAAACTTGAAACTAGATTTTCTATACTTTCTAAAGTACTCGTCTGATAATACAAGTATCCCTTTAGCCTTCATGCTGTTGCATCACCTCCATTATAGGGGATACAAATGATTAAATCCAAGTATACTAACCAACTTGTTGTCTTGTTCCTGTTGGATCTGCTTCACCTTTTGAGACAACTACTTCACTTGACTATTGAAAGCAGTAACTAAGCTTGAAATAGGATCAAGCTGACCAGTTAAACTCTCTAGCTCCTTTAGGACTTCAACTATTTTCTCCTCTAAATCTTTTACAATCTTTGAATGATTGATACTTTGGTGAAAAACTATCTTTCCTTAACCAATGAAGCTTTAACTTCTTTCACCAATTCTATCAATTTGTCCTTATCCTCAGTGATCTTGTCCTTTAATTTACCTATCATCTTCTTCTCTAACTTCTCTTCTTCTATCTTTACTTTTGTAGTCCGCAAATATGGGCCTTGATCTAAAATAGCCTTAATCAAGGTGTCCATTTGATCTATAACAGAATCATATTCATCATATACAACTTGGGGGACCAAATCAGCTAGGATATCTCTTGCTTGACTTAATACTCTAGCTTTCTTCTTCTTTGTTCTCATGTTATCTCTTTCATCTTTCTTCATCAACTGTTCTGAGTACTTCATCAATTCCTTGGGTTTTAACTTTGTTATGTCTATTGTTGTGGTGAATATTTCTTCCTTTTCTACTTCCTCTTCTTTTGTTACTTGCACTAGTTTCTTCTTCTTCTTTACACTAGAATATTCAAGGTTACATTTCCTTTTCACATTGTATGGTTCTTCAACCTCTTTTTGACTTTCAACTTTTTCCTCTACCTTCTCAAAAATCAATCCTTTTGAATGCTTCACATGGGATGATGAGGGATAATTCTCTTTACTTGTTATGTCTTCTATTATTTCATCATCTTCACCAATTTGACCTTGTGCTACTTCTTGTCCACTAGTTTGTGCTAACTCAACATCTTAATCTTCAATGTCTTGCACTTGAATAGGGATGTCAATAATACCATCCCTGATAATCTCTTGTGTGGATGTGTCATTAATGTCCTCAATCACTTGTTCTTTTCCCTTTTGTTTCTCACAATTTTTTCTTTCTTTCTTTTGTTCTTGTTCTACTTCCTTCATCATTTGGACCTTTTTCCTCCATATCTCCATGGTTTCACTATATACATTTTGTGTCTTATCAAAAAGTATGCTTTATGCTCTATTTTTTTTTATGAATTCCTATCTGTAGGCTTCAACTAATATCTTTACTTCATCAGGACTCAACTCAAGTCACACTTGAGTAAGTGCTCTCTCCATAATTTCTCTATCCATTTTTAGTGCATCTTCCCATCTAGCATGGATTAGATCATAAAGATCCTTAGAAAAAATTTGGTAAAGCTCACTAGGGGTCATGCAAAATTTGTGCAGGCTAAATATGATAACCTCTTTTATCTTCTTTTTGTCTACAATTTATTGAAGAATCCATATCTTCTTCCAACTTCTCTCATGTTGCATGTCTCCATTATGTCTTTGGCAATATAATCAACACTTGGAGATCTCTTTTGAGTACTCTCTTTCAATTATTTTTCATCCTTGTGTGATTCAGTCTGGACATCTTCATCTCCTGGAGTTTCCTTTTGATCACTTTTCTCATCTATGGATTTTCTCTTTCTCTTGTATGTCTTCTTTACCGATTGCATTTTAATTTCAACTTCTTTTACTATGGGCTTACTCTGCTTACTTTTCACTTTTGCATATGTGAATAGAATGTTGGATGATGGGCCTTTAGATGTAGCATCAATAGTACCAGATATACCTTCCTCATCACTTCTAAATTTTTTCTCTAGATTAGATATCATCCTTCTAGTTTTCCTTTCAATGTCTGGTTTCTTCAATTGAATATTGATTTTGGAAAATGCTTCTTCATAAGTACCAAATCTATGCACTTGTTTATCCAAGGGTTTTGACAGTAACTCATCTGCATGAAGTCTCACTAACTCTTCTTCTACTTCATAACCCATAGGTGGGACCCAACAAGTTCTAGGTTCAACCTCCATCATAATACAAAAATCTTTATCTACTAGGAAACATATATCATTCTTATATATGTCTACTATGATAGCATGAATTATTTCATGCTTATGCATCTTAGATTGGAAATATTTGAAATAACCCCACATAATAATGTTAAAAATTTTACCCAATTCCTTAATGAATTCACTTATCTACACAACTACCGGTTTGGGCTCAAAAATTTGATAGAATAGGCTCAAATGATCAAGTGAATGTAAAAAGTAAAAAAAGTATAATCACTTCCCTCTATTTATCGTTGAGATATAACTGTTAAACGCTTCCAATGGTAAAAAAATTAGTTTCCAATGGTAGGAATAGTGTCATATCACCGATTAAGGCATATCCACTGATGGGTACTCAAACAATTATAACCGATATCAAATGGTAAAAGAAATATACCAAGAAAATTCAATGCGATCACCACATAATCCCCAACAACTCCAAAAAGATTTATCAAAACCAAAATCATAGCATCTTACACTATAATGTGCATATAGATCTTACCACTCTTAGATATACGAGATCTGTAAATGATTTTTCTTTAAGTGCTCCCCCTAAGAAAATAATATGCTTAGTTTGAAGAAGAATCCTCTGTGCCAAAGGATGGTGACTTCTCTTCGGATGATTTTACCTCTTCTTGTTTATCTTCTTGCTTCTCTCCTACTTTCCTTTAGATATTTTTCATTTTGTTGGAGCTCAAAACTCCAGTGTATATTTTGAGTCCATATTTTCAAAATTTCTCTAAGTATGAATCAGTGTCCTGAAAATCATTGTGAGAGGCCTAGTTTGAAGTGCATGGATAAAAGGGCTTGTTGATTTTTGTAAAGAATAACTTGGGTAAAGTATTCATCACCTTTCATTTTGACATATGTAATGGGTCCGAGGTTTCAGATTTTAGTTCTGATGTGATTTGGAAGTGGCCATTTAGAGGTGTTCCTAGAAATTTGCATTTGGTGTCTTTCCAAAATTTCATAAAGCTTCCCATTTCAGAAGATTGTATCTTATGACCAGTGAATATTCTTAGCATGAGGGTTGTTGCATCTCATTAAAGGCATGTGAATCAGTCTCCATGACTATTTTTAGTTCCCTATGAGTCTATTTGACCTATTTTCTAGAGCCATTCCTTTTCCAATTTATAATTTTTCACCAAGTGTGCATAGTTCAGATTTCTAAGTGACTTATTTTGAGGTCTCCCTGTTTGCACCCGGTTCAAGGTCAAGTCAAATTGAGAGTTATCCTACATTATAGACCTGGAAGTTTTCCTCTTTGAAGATTTTTGGATCTCTACCAATCCGTTCGGTTACTTTCCTAAGCCATTTCCAAATCAACTTTCTGCATTTTTTAATGTTTCAAGTCCAAAATGTTTCTAACGAGCTGACTTTTGTGTTCAATGATAATTCACCACTTGACCTTCTGGGTGTGCTAGTTGTGGATTCATTTTCCTTGTGGGGAGGTAAATCAGTGCCCAAGTTTCTGGTTCATGAAGGTTTCAGTTGGTAAGTTTTCGAAGTCAGTTCTGAAGGTGACTTATGCAGATTTGGCAGTGCAGATAGAATAAATGTTTCAGAGGGCCATGTTTGATCATTAATATCTTTTGGATCAGATCTTTTAGAGAAATCTCCTTTGGCGAGTGTAATTACATGATGGAAGTAAACTTAAGTCTCTGATGGTGTGTTCTTGTGAGGTTCTTTGGTTACTTTTTGAAGCCACTTCCAGAGGGCCAGTTGTGTTAGTTGACAGTCTTGTAGAAATGGAAAAAAGTGAACAGTGCGATTAAAATTCCGATGCGCTATGATCTGGATTCATCAGAGTTTGGTATTTTGGGTAAACAGAAGGTAAATGATGAAGTGTAGGATGTTGATCCACAAATGGTTGATGCTCTTTTATGCATGAAAGTGAGTTGGTACTTGTGTTTTTTTGCCTCTTGTGCTCTACCTTTCTATTGATTTTGGTGCACTCGTGTGTTTACAAGGAGTTTAATATGCTATTTTCTTCAAAGTATTAAATACACCATGTTCTCTATGCACTGACCATGCTGTGCTTCCAAATTTCTTAGCCTACCATTAAGACATAGTATGTTGGCATATATCAAAATGAAATTGGGCTTCACAGGATTCTGATAGGGCAAAGGGCATTTGAAAAGCTTTGGAACAGGCTATCGCATCATTTGGATTAGAATCAATTCAAGTTGAAAAGGTTAGCACTTCTAATCCTGGCATACCTCCATCAACACCAGGGATTGTCTTGGAAGACTTTAATATGACCTTCACAAATGAGTTTTATCATAGTCAATTGGATGATTTATTAAATATTAACTCTATCTCAATCACAAAAACAACTTCTTTAGTTTCACGAGCCCTATATATTCGAGCAAACAATGGATCAGGAAGAAATGCAATAATGTAGTCAATCAATGTGAATGAATCTCTTGTTGAAGAACTATTAGAGTGTCTACTATCTTGTGAACTAGGGCTATCTTGTAGATTGGTGAATGATCTCATCAAACCTACTCAAGTTTTCCCAAATCACAATGTTGGTGTTTTTCTTGGTGCTCCATCATCTTCTCTGTATCCCGATTACATAGATGACACTTCCCAATTTGTTTGGAATTTCCTTGCTGACCGAACCTCCATTCCAAGAGATGGATGAGATAGACTTGCCTACAGAAGAATATGAGGAAAGGAAGAGAAAGAACAAAGAAAAAACAAAGTGGCAGCCAAAAAAAATGGAGGAAATGCACATAATGGAGTGGTGTGTGCCAGTAAGAAAGGATGGAAGATTTTAAATAAAAGGAAATGCATCGTAACTAGCTTCTAAGAGTAACAAATTAGTGGTGTTACCACCTGAACTACTGTTAGGCCGGTGAGTCAAAACTTTATCCCCTCTTTTGATCAACAAGGCCAAAGTGATCCTTCCTCCGTGTTTCCACCCGCGCTCTGATTGCAAGTTAGACTAGAGTTATTTTGTGAAAGGATGGGCACAAAAGGAAGTCCAAAACCAAATGGAGGAGGTTGTGCGCCTTGTTTTCCAGTGTGTGAACATCTTGGGTAAGGGTTGTGTGCACCATGAGATGGAAATAAAATGCACATTTTCTTGTAGAGGGTGGTGCGTACCAACACCTACAGATGAAACAAGGATGGGGTGTGCACTATATCATGTTGTGCACACTTGTTTTGGAGTAAAATACATCGCATAAGTATGCCTGCAACAAAAATAAAACAAAGAAAAGGGGTTGGACGCGCATGGAAAAGAGGAATGAAGAGTTTGCAAGGAACCAAAACCAAAAGAAAATAAAAGGAAAATGTGCAGGTATGGCTGGAGAAGTAAGACACAAAGGGGTTGCATGTGGGTTTATCCCACATGCACCTAGATTCCATGCTTGAAGATTTTTAAAAGAAAAGGGGCTCAACATTGAAGTAAAGTGAAGAGAAAGAGGCATGTTGTTGCCTCTTGGCTTGTGGGCTTGCATTGGGAAGTGTGCTAGCTGGGTGCACTAAGACCAAATTTTAATGAACTATTTAAACATATACAAAAATTTAATCCCACATTGGTGAGGTGAGTGAGCTTTCATATGTTTAAAAGGAAATGTGCTCACATGATAGTCTGAAGAAAGAGTAGGAGGCTCTAGATGTGCGCGCGCATGGAGGTGCATCAGGAAGTGTGCGAATGGATTGATGACCACATAATTTTGTAGATAGGTGGTAGTTGTTTGGACGGGGAAGGTGACACATGGAAGCTAGTCGCATATTCTCCTGATGAGCTTGCAGTTAAGGATAACCTCCAGCGACCCAGCGAGCGGTTAGTCGCCAGATCTTTAGATCTTGGCGGTTAAGGCCTATACATTGCATAATCTGGAGAATACATGGTCACCATATCTCTAGATTGATAACAGTTAGTGTCTAACATCTAGAGACTTAGAGAATTCCTCATTTGTGTGATCGCTAGATTCCTGGCGGTTAGTGCAAAAATCATGAGATTAAGAGAAGGAGCTTGGTCGGTGGTTCTCCAAGTGTAATCGTAGTTAGATGACAAATTCAGAGACTTGGAGAATAATGTGTTCACCCAATCTCTAGATGTGACCAGGGTTAAAAAATACATTTAGAGAATAGGAGAATGAAGCATTCGCGTGATCTCTGAATTAGGTGGTTAACCCTGAGATAGTTTGAACATCCGGTCAGCTTGCGACACTTGTCCAAATCTGGTGAGTTCTGGATAGAATGTGCAAAAGAAAGGCTCAAATATGTAGATTTAAAAAGTTATGGAAACTGCATAGTCCAGACTATAAGAGAAATTTGAAACTTTAAAAGAATGTAACTGCTCACAAATTTTTGACCTAGAGATTCAATTTTTACCAGAACATAGACATATTATATGTCATCGGAAACGATAGGAGATGACGAATCCAATGGCAATGATTAAATTCATATTTGACTTAGTGGGAAAGAGTAGTAAAGGATTTTGTATTTTGGATGCAAATTTGGAGGGAGAAATGGTTGTAGAGGTAAAGGCAGTTGCAGGAGACAAAGTAGAAGAAGATCAAAATTTGGAGGGAAGATGAAGATTTTTACGGAAAATTGGCAGCTGTCAATTTGTTGAAACTGGCTTTGATTTTCCTTTATCTTTTCTACCTCTCCATTATTTTAGGGGTGGTGAAAATCTGAGTAGAGAGAGTCTCTGGCATCCATGTCTTGGTCTAAAGATTTCTTGTCTTAGAATGTACTAATACAGAGAAATATCAATGAAAATAGACTGAAATTCCTTTATGTATCTATTGTCTTCATGTATGAGTTTTTTTTGAGTTTTTCATATGTTAAATCTGTAAGACATTTTTATCATATCATTTACAAGGTAAATAGCAGGGGATAAACTTGAGCTTCTTTCAAGGGAAGAATAAGTCTTAAGGGAGATCTCTGAGAATTCATGGTTTATACAAGAATCTGATGACAACGTATGTAAATGAGAGGGTGATTTTTAAGGCATCTCACCTGGGTTTTGGGTATATTAGATTTGAGGAATTTCTGTAGATGTATGCTTTCTTTGTCTCTTTGCCCTAGGATTCAACACTGGTCCATGCTTGATCTACGTTTCTCACCATCAACACAATCAAATAACAGTTCATTTTAAAGTTTATGTTGAAGAAGTTATATGTTTATGTCTATGTCAAGTATACAAATAACCATTGTGATTCTTTAAAGAATAGAATCTAAGAGGTACACCCGCTTGAGCTTGAAGCTCAAAGTCGAAGAAGGATCAAAATCCTTAGCAACCTTAGTGTTTGATGTTGTCAGATACATATTTTGGGTCCATAGGGTTAAGTATCATATTTTTCTGATTGGTATTCATCATCTACAACTTTGAGTGCTAACAAAAATGGCGACTCTGCTGGGGAGGCCATTGTATAGAGTCAAATTTCATAAAAAAATTGTCATATTATCTCACCGAGTGTGAGTGGCCACTCTGGTGTCTCTATTTGATCAGTGTGTTCTTATAATAATTGTAATATATTTGTAATCTTGACAAACAATTCTATCATGTTGAAGATGTGTTGTGTTTACTGGGTTTAAAAGAAAGTTCAGATTTGAGAAATGGTTCTTAGCTGATTTAGTTTTTGTCCTCTGCAAAGAGGTGGCAACTCTACCGATGTTTGAAAGGTGATTTTGAGGAGACTTCAAATCAGATTTTCAGCTACCATAACATCTCCAGGTATTCTGATTTTCATATCCAAGTTCTTCATGAAAATCATGTGTATAAAATTTGTTTCCCTATCCAGTGATTTCTAACACTAAGTAAGAGGGAAGAAATTAGTAAGCTTTGCATACCAGTCTTTTGAAATAGATTTAGCTATTATGATTTAATGGTGTATGAAAATTATTTTGAAAGGGACATGTCAGTTTCATTATGGATAAAATTTGCATGAGAGATGTCCTCTTGAGTTTTCATGTGCAAGATTGTGGTTACTTGTAGAGAAAAGTTGAGATGTATTCAAAATTTTCCTAGCCTTGTGTATCTCCAAATGTAATCATGTCCCATAAAGTATCCCAGCCAGGAGATAGAAGAAGTTTTAAGTGTTTTTCACCTCTATATTTTGAGGGCATTCTTGGCTACCCAAATGTTATACCTCGGGAAATCAAAAAATGCTTGCCCAAATTTAGTGGTGGAAAAGATGAATCGACTAAAAAATATTTAAGTGCATTCATGGACCTGATTGAAGATTTTGAGGTCGGCCATGCAGATGTAATTATGAGATTGTTTGTGCAATCACTAGTGGGAAATGCTAGGGAGTGGTTTTCAGTTCTGTCCCACCATTCTATCTATTCATGGAAGAATTTTGAATCAACATTCATTGAAACCTATGGAGAATTAATTTGTGAGTACAATCTGTTAGTTGATCTTGTAGGCATTCACAAAGGAAAATATGAGTTAGTGCTTTTAATCTCAGATTTGGGAAAGTATTAAAGAAAATTCCTGAGAGTTTTAGACCCCATGATGCATTGTCTTTGGTTGTTTATTTGGCTGCCTTTGATAGTAAGATGGGTTACTTGTTGAGAGATAAAGAACCACAAAACTTATATCATGCTTTTTAGCTGGCATCAGATATAGAAAGGATGAAGAAGTTTGTATTACCAAAACTTCATTGCGCTGAAAATACAAGACTTTATGAGATAATTTTCCCAAATAATACCAAGTTAATTCATTGATTCTAGTAAGTAAAAAAAATCATGGTGAATGTTATGACCTAGTTGGTGTTATTTCAACTAACAAAAATTAGGATGAGCCTTTAAGATTGTGTCAAATTTCTGAGCCTAATGTTGTTTGCAATATGTATAATCAGCCCCAATTTGAGAATAATGATAAGTCAAATGATTTGGGGGAAAATGAATTCTCAGCAGTGGCTTTTCAGGGGCGACAATATGATGATGTGATTGCAGAAAATAATGATCACTTTAGAAGTCTTGCAAGTGATCTTTGTGATTGCTTAATTGATAAATATGTTGATTCTCATGAGCCTAGGGTGATGTTTTCTTTGTTTGAATTGCAGCAAGAGGTTTTTCATCTTAATGATTTCCATGATTTATAATTTATGGCATTTAATGTTTGTGAAAGTGATGATGCCAAGTCTGAGGTGCTTTCAGATTGTGATAATGAATCAGAGTCAATATCTCTGAATTCTTCTACTAATTTGGATATTTATGAATTTGAAAGTGAAAGTTGTTTAAATGAGAATTTGTTTGAAAATGATGAAGTGGATTTGCTTTCAGAATTGTATGAACCAGTTTATGAAAGTTTTCATGAAACCGTTTCTTATGGCTATAAGATTGACACTGATTATGACTCATCACCAGAAATGGAAGTCAACTTTTTTGACGTAGACATTGATATTTGTGATATTATTAATGGTATTGTAATAATGTCTTGTTAAATGGAGATTAGCAATGCCGACAGTGTTCCCTATGATAGTGATGTGTGTCTAAAAAACATGTGCCAAGATGAGGATGTGTGTAATGGGCTGCCTACTGATTTGTTTATGACACATCTTGAAGTGTTTGATGAAGAGCTGAAAGATGTTTTAGGTTTTACAACTGATTATTTGTTTCAGCCAAAGGTATGTGTGTTCCTTCAAGAATATGATGAAATAAATGTTGATGCTTTGTTTTTAAAAGAGACTAAAAAAATCAGGAAGAATGTATCAGTTATCGGTTAGAATTTGAGTCTTTCATCTTCCCAGTCCAACATATTGTTGTTTTTCAGGGTGATTTGAATTTGAAACCACAAGTTGTGGTTCAAAGTGATTTGCTTGAACATTCATATGGTATAGATGGAGTTGAGTTTCATAAATTTTATTTTGATGTTCAAGCAATTTTTCTAGAAGGCCAACATATTTCCAGCTTTATGGTTGAGTTAGAGTGTTTTCCTCCTCGACTGGTCAGAATTTCTGAAGAGTGTGAAAGTTTTATGTTGCACAATGATCACCATTTTCAGATTTTTGATGGTTTCTAAATGCTTCATGATAGTGAATGTGCTAGTTATTTTCTTTATGATATGTTGGAAATACGAAACAGTGTGATTGATCTTGTCGGTGAAAATAATTTTTTCAGATTACCTTGGATTTGTGGAAATGAGAGCAACATCTTTGATCGGGGTAAGGATTGATTACAATTTTGAGGCTTTAAGCCTTTTTGTAAATAAAGTAAACCTTGTATAGTTGCTTTCCTTTTGGTTGTGTGTTTTTGCTTTCAATAAAGGGTTCCAAGTTTTGAGAAGAGAGATGAAAAGTAAGTTTAATCTTCTCTGGTTGGTCTTCTGTACCAAGAGATTCTGATTTCTCTGCATGCCCGCAAGGGACACGCATCCCCAGTCAGAGTCATTATTGGAGCTCAAAATTTCAGAGTATATTTTGAGTCCATATTTTCAAAATTTCTCTAAGTATGAATCAGTGTTCTGAAAATCATTGTGAGAGGCCTAGTTTGAAGTGCATGGATAAAAGGGCCTATTGATTTTTGTGAAGAATCACTTGGGTAAAGTATTCATCACCTTTCATTTGAAATATGTAATGGGTCTGAGGTTTTAGATTTCAGTTCTGATGTGATTTGGAAGTGGCCATTTGGAGGTGTTCCTAGAAATCTGTATTTGGTGTCTTTCCAGAATTTCATAAAGCTTCCCATTTCAGAGGATTGTATCTTATGACCAGTGAATAGTCTTAGCATGAGGGTTGTTGCATCTCATTAAAGGCATGTGAGTTAGTCTCCATGACTATTTTTAGCCCCTCATGAGTCCATTTGACCTATTTTCCATAGCCATTCCTTCTCCAATTTATAATTTTTCACCAAGTGTGCGTAGTTCAGATTTCTAAGTGACCTACTTTGAGGTCTCCCTATTTGCACCTGGTTCAAGGTCAAGTAAAATTGAGAGTTGTCCTGCATTATAGACCTAGAAGTGTTCCTCTTTGAATATTTTTAGATCTCTACCAATCCGTTCGGTTACTTTCCTAAGCCATTTCCAAATCAGATTTCTGCATTTTTTAATGTTTCAAATCTAGAATGTTTCTAACAAGCTGACTTTTATGTTCAATGGTAATTCACCACTTGACCTTCTGGGTGTGTTATTTGTGGATTAATTTTCCTTTTGGGGAGGTGAATCAATGCCCAAGTTTCTGATTCATGAAGGTTTCAGTTGGTAAGTATTCAAAGTCAGTTCTGAAGGTGACTTAAGTAGATTTGGCAGTGCAGACATAATAAATATTTTAGAGGGCCATGTTTGATCATTAATATCTTTTGGATAAGATCTTTTTGAGAAATCTCCTTTAGCGAGTGTACTTACATTATGGAAGTGAGCTTAAGTCTCTGATGGTGTGTTCCTGTGAGGTTCTTTGGTCAGTTTTTGAAGCCACTTTTGGAGGCCAGTTGTGTTAGTTGATAGTCTTGTAGAAATGGGAAAAAGTGAACAGTGTGATTAAAATTCTGATGTGCTATGATCTGGACTCATCAGAGTTTGGCATTTTGGGTAAAAAGAAGGCAAATGATGAAGTTTAGGATGTTGATCCATAAATGGTTGATGCTCTTTATGCACAAAAGTGAGTTGGTACTTGTGTTTTTCGGCCTCTTGTGCTCTACCTTTCTATTGATTTTGGTGCACTCGTGTATTTACAAGGAGTTTAATATGCTATTTTCTTTGAAGTATTAAACACACCATGTTCTCTATGCACTAACCATGTCGTGCTTCCAAAGTTTTGATCCTACCATTAAGACATAGTATGCTGGCATATATCCAAAATGAAATTGGGCTTCGTAGGATTCTGACAGGGCAAAGGGCATTCGAAAAACTTTGGAACAAGCCGCCACATCATTTGGATCAGAATCAATTCAAGTTGAAAAGGCTATCACTTCTAATCCTAGCATACCTCCATCATCATTAATGTCTTCAAGGACCCTTCAACACCAAGGATTATCTTGGAAGACTTTAATACGACCTTCACAAATGAGTTTTATCATAGTCAATTGGATGACTTACTAAATATTAACTCTACCTTGATCACAACAGCAACTTCTGTAGCTTCACGAGCCCTATATATTCTGGCAAACAATGGTTCAGGAAGCAATGCAATAATGTAGTCAATAATTGTGAATGAATCTCTTGTTGAAGAACTGTTAGAATGTCTATTGTCTTGTGAACCAGGGATATCTTGTAGATTGGTGAATGATCTCATCAACCTACTCAAGTCTGCCCAAATCATAATGTTGGTGTTTTTCTTGGTGCTCCATCATCTTCTCTATATCCTAATTACATAGATGACACTTCTCAATTTGTTTGGAATTTCCTTGCTGACTAGACCTCCATTCCAAGAGATGGATGAGACAGACTTGCCTGCAAAAGAATATGAGAAGGAAAGGCAGAGAGGGAACAAAGACAAAACAAAGTGGCAGCCAAACAAAATGAAGGAGGAAACACACATAATGGAGTGGTGCATGCTAATAAGAAAGGATGGTAGATTTTAAATAAAAGGAAATGCATCGTAACTAGCTTCTAAGAGGTAACGAATTAGTGGTGTTACCACATGAATTGTTGTTAGGCTGGTGAGTCAAAACTATATCCCCTGTTTCGATCATTAGGGCCAAAGTGATCCTTCATTCGTGTTTCCACCCATGCTCTGATTGCGAGTTAGACTAGAGTTGTTTTGTGAAAGGCTGGGCACAACAGAAAGTCCAAAACCAAATGGAGGAGGTTGTGCGCGTTGTTTTCTAGTGTGTGCACACCTTGGGTAAGGGCTATGTGCACCATGAAATGGAAATAAAATGCACATTTTCTTGTAGAGGGTGGTGCATACCAGCACTTGTAGATGAAGCAAGGATGGGGTGCACACTATATTGTGTTGTGCACACTTGTTTTAGAGTAAAATACATCGCATAAGTATCCCTGCAACAGAAATAAAATAAAGAAAAGGAGTTGGATGTGCATGGAAAAGAGGAATGAAGAGTTTGCAAGGAACCAAAACCAAAAGAAAATAAAAGGAAAATGTGCAGGTATGGCTGGAGAAGTAAGACACAAAGGGGTTGCATGTGGGTTTATCCCACATGCACCCAGATTCAGTGCTTGAAGATTTTTAAAAGAAAAGGGGCTCAACATTGAAGTAAAGTGAAGAGAGAGAGGCATTTGGCTGCCTCTTGCTTGTGTGCCCACATTGGGAAGTGTGCCAGTTGGGTCCACTAAGACCAAATTTTAATAAAATATTTAAACATATATGGAAATTTAATCGCACATTGGTGGAGTGAGTGAGATTTTGCATGTTTAAAAGGAAATGTGCTCACATGATAGTCTGAAGAAAGAGCAGGAGGCTCTGGACGTGCGTACGTGTGGAGCTACATCAGGAATTGTACCAGTCAATCGATGACCACATAATTTTGTAGATAGGTGGCGGTTGACTAGATGTCAAAGGTGACACATGGTGGTGAGTCACGCATTCTCCAGATGAGCTTGCGGTGAAGGCTAACCTCCAGTGACCCAGGGGTGGTTAGTCGCCAGATCTCCAGATCCTAGCGGTTAAGGCCTATATATTGCACGATATGGAGAATACATGGTCGCTAGATCTTCAGATTGCTGACAGTTAGTGGATAAAATCTAGAGACTTGGAGAATTCCTCAATCGCGTGATCCTCATATTCTTGGCGGTTAGTGAAAAAATCATGAGATTAAGAGAAGGAGCTTGGTCACTGGTTCTCCAAGTGTAATTGCAGTTAGATGACAAATTCAGAGACTTGGAGAACAATGTGTTCACCCAATCTCTAGATGTGACCGCGGTTAAGTAATACATTCAGAGAATAGGAGAATGAAGTATCCACATGATCTCTAAATTAGGTGGTTAACCCTGAGTTAGTTTGAACATCCAGTCAGCTTGTGACACTTGTCCAAATCTGGTGAGTTATGGATAGAATGTGTAGGAGAAAGGCTCAAATATGCAGATTTAAAAAGTTGTGGAAACTGCATAGTCCAGACTATAAGAGAAATTAAAAAATTTAAAAGAATGTAACTGCTCACAAATTTTTGACTTGGAGATTCAATTTTTACCAAAACATAGACATATTATATGTTGTCAGAAATGATAGCAGATGAGGAATCCAATGGCAACTATTAAATTCAGATTTGACTTGGTGGGAAAGAGCAGTAAAGGATTTTGTATTTCAGATGCAAATTTTGAGGGAGAAATGGTTGCAAAGGTAAAGGCAGTTGCAGGAGACAAAGTAGAAGAAGATCAAAATTTGGAGGGAAGATGAAGATTTTTATGGAAAATTGGCAACTGTTAGTTTGTTGAAACTGGCTTTGATTTTCCTTTATCTTTTCTTCCTCTCCATTGTTTTAGGGGTGGTGAAAATCTGAGTAGAGAGATCCTCTAGCATTTGTGTCTTGGTCTAAAGAATTATTGTCTTATAATGTACTGATACAAAGAAATATTAATGAAAATAGACTGAAATTCCTTTATGTATCTATTGTCTTCATGTATGAGTTTTTTTGAGTTTTTCATATGTTAAATCTGTAAGGTATTTTTATCATATTGTTTACAAGGTAAATAGTGGTGGTTAAGCTTGAGATTGTTTCAAGGGAAGAATAAGTCTTAAGGGAGATCTCTGAGAGTTCATGGTTTATACAAGAATCTGATGACAGTGTATGTAAATGAGAGGGTGATTTGTAAGGCATATCACCTAGGTTTTGGGTATATTAGATTTGAGGAATTTTTGTAGATGTATGCTTTCTTTGACTCTTTTCCCTAGGATTCGACACTGGTCCATGCTTGATCTATGTTTCTCACCATCAACACAATCAAATAACAGTTCATTTTAAAGTTTATGTGGAAGAAATTATATGTTTATGTCTGTGTCAAGTATACCAATTGTGTGCTAGAAAGTAGTCACACTTCTGTGAATCATTACATTCAAGAACACTCAAGAATGAGGTCTCAAATAGCGATTCACAGCTCTCTATTCGTGGAGTGCAGGGGTTTGTATATGAGGCCCTCAGATTGACCTAGTTATGCCCATGCAAGTACACCAAGAAATGAGAGATTCAAAGATGAATAGAAAGCATGCTAATCTCTATGATCATCAAGTTATTGCATGCAAATGAAACTAGTCTAGATGATAACAATGCAAGAAATAAACTATTCTATTGAAATGAATGCTTATACAATGTTAATCTATGAAAGGAAACATGAATTTAAACTATTATGTGAATGCAATATTAATCTAAACTATGGATTGCCATAAGGCATGAGAGAAAAAGACAAGAAGAAAGAAGTCTCAAATATCCAAAGCTCCAAATGTGCTCAGCAAGCTTCTTCCAAGATTGCTCTCCAAACTTGCATTATAACAATAACATGAAAATTCTTGGATCTGAAATGAGAAGGAGAGGGCTCCTTATATAGGAAAATGTGGAAGAGAATGCATCCTCAAGAGCAATGTGGGATAAATCCAAAAAGAGGAAATAAAGCTCATTTTTTAGAGAGTGTGTAGAGAAAAGAGATTTTATTTATTTTTAATTATTTGTTTCCCTTTTTTCATCACAAAGAGCTTTAAGAGGACTTTTTATTTATTTAAAAGAATGATTCTCTATTAATTAAATAAGATAACATTATTTAATTAAAAGAGATATTATTCTAAATAAGATAAAATCATTTAATTAAAAAAGATTTTATTTCATTTAAAAGATATTTCTTTCAATTAAATAAGGTTATTTTATTTATTTAAGAGAGAATATTTCTTTTAATTAAATAAAATTATTGATGACATGATTAAACCTTAGGAGATTATTGAAATGATTGAAATAGTTATGATTTGATCAAGGAAATTGATTTGAATATGTTGTAAAGCATTGATTCAGAAAATTGATATTTGACAAATTGAGTAAATGGGGCCCAAAGTCTAGGCGACCATTTTAAGGTGCATACACCAATAACCATTGTGATTCCTTAAAGAATATAATCTAAGACGTACACCCGCCTGAGCTTGAATCTCAAAGTCGAAGGAGGATCAAAATCCTTAGCAACCTTAGTGTTTGATGTTGTCATATGCATATTTTGGGTCCATAGGGTCATGTATCAGATTTTTTTGATTGGTATTCATCATCTACAACTTTGAGTGCTAATACATTTCTTGACCAACTTCCTCAACAATAATAACCTTCTTTCCTTTTCTATCTTCTGACTGGTAGGATGATCGGTGCCTGAACCAACAATCTTTAGAAAGGTGACTGATCCTTTGGAGAACAAAGCAAGCCATATCGGTTGACATCCAAGGTCTAGCATTACCTCTTTGAGTTCTCATTCTACAATTCATCGCTAGATGACCATAATTATCACATACAAAATATGTTGCATCAAATTATCTTTCACTTCTATTAGGGCTTACCAATTTGTTTGGAGACCTAGGAACATAAACTTTAGACCTACAATTCTTAGCTTCCTGTCTATATTTGTTATATGAAAAATAATATCTATTAAATCTACCTCCATTGGATCTATACTCATAAAAAATATGACCATACTTATGATAATTGTAGCAATAAACATCAAAAGTATAAGAGTTGTCCACCAGTTTTTTCCTACACACTTGCAGTATGACTAGGATTTCCACAGTTATAATGAGTAGGTTTGTTAGGTTTCTTACCTGAATTGCTTGTATCTACCTTTTGATCTCTTGGCTTCTTATGTTTAGATTTTGATGTCACTGGTTTAAAATGTTCCTTGACCAGTGTAACCAAGACCGGTTGGATCTTTGTGTCTTCTTTGTCTCTTTAATTGTTCATTAATATTTTGCATGCTTTCATTGTACTATTTCAATTTTTCATTTGTTTATTTCTCTGATTTTAATTCATTCTTCATTTTCTCATTCTCTTCTCCAAGTCTTTCTTTCTCACTTAAAACTTGCAAATTTTCTTTAGTTGTATCTTGCATTTGTTTTTTATACAAATTATATTCCTATCTCAGTTTATAGAGTTCTTCATCTCTTTCTCTTAGGGCATCCTCAACAAATCTCTTAGCATCTTCTACAGTCTTCCTTGCACTTTTAGCTATTCTCTTTCCTTAAAGATCTTCACACATCCTAATAGATTGACTTTCAAGCTCTCTTTTTAGATTTTCCACTTCTTCTTTAAGTCGTTTATTCTTTTCCATTAGATCTACAATTTATCTTCATAATCTTCAGACATACTACCTTTAGATGTTTTTTCAATGTAATCCCGACTCTCATTCAACTATTCAGTAAGTTTTCTCCTTATAGAAAGTGACTTCTTTAGCTTCTCCTTTAGCTCATTGATCTTCTTGTGTGCACAATCAAGTTCCATTTCATGTCTGTAATTCTCCATAGTTGTAGACATTTCTCTCAAGCCGTTAGAATTATCAACAAGAGGACTAGTGCTATGATACCAATTGTTAGAATTATTAGGCACTAAGAGGGGGGGGAGGGGGGGGGGGGGGGGGTGAACCAATGCAACCAAATTATAAAATAATTCAACCACTGATCTAAATAACTTCAATAACAATTTGTAAACCACAAAGTATATAATTGAAGTAAACAAGTAAAAGTAAACAAAATAAAAAATCAACAAAATTATCACACATGACAATGATTTTTGCATGGAAACCCTTGGTTAGAGGGAAAAACCACAGTGGGGATGACACCAACAAGCTCACTACTAAAACAAAATGATTAAACCCTTTTAGGAGCTTATAGTTACCCTTTCTAATGGTTCACCCGGTTAGGAGTGATTAGAACCTTGTTAGAAGTACAATAAGATCTTCTAAGATCTACCTTATAAAAGGATTTCAAGACTCTATTAAGAGATCAATTGATTAAGGGATTTAAAATAAGAGCCTACTAAAGTTCACCTTGTTAAGGGATTTTATTGATGTTACTACTAGGGAACAACAAGTTGAGTGATCTGGATGTAGCACTGATTGCTTGACAAATACAATCTTTTCTCTTCTCTCTGTAACTGCTCACAACTCTGACTAAATCAAATCTTTGATCACAACCTTAATTGATTTCACAACAACATCAATCTTCTAACTTCAACTCTTGTGACATCAAAATTTTCAATATGAGTAGTACTACTCATATATACTTATAGCACCAACTTCATGAAATTAAATATTTTCCCATCAAAGTGATAAACTCGATGTAAAACACATTTCCCTATGACTGCGTTGACTTTCAATAAGATCTGCATTTTAATTCTCCAAAATAGTCAAACATGTTTTGACTTCTCCAATGCACCACCTTAAATCTTCCTTATACAATAGCATCAATCCAAAAAATAACACCTCATCGATTCTATAACCAATATTACACTCTATCATAACATTAAGTATCATCAAACCACTATACCATTTAGTGATCTAGAATTTCCCAATTGATGCTCAAGAAAACAAGTGTTCTTACCTGTCTGAATGATTGTGTCAACAAAATCTCTTTCATCGATCAAACAAATGAATTGTAGCTAGAACCACACTATAATCTGACCATGTTGATACTGTAGTTGTGACTACACCTCATAATTATTCTTCTATTACAACCACTACCAAAGTGTTGACCTCTCTGTCTACCGATCTTCTGGACTTAACCAATTTTTTAGCATTAGTGATCACTTAATCTTCACATTGATCACCTCCTGCACTTCACCGATTATGATACATGACTAATATAAATTAGTTTCCACAATGACAACCAAACCAATTGCTACCTATGACTATAACCAATATGTGTCACCATGTCAACTCTCAATCTCATCATAATGCCAACAATACCATTGTAGGTGTGTTATCCTCATTTACAATCCATGTGACCCGTATGTGGGAATTTGAAAAAATATGGACATAATTTAAATAGGATTAAAATTTTGAGAGGGGTTCAAAGTCACAAGTAACACCTATAACAAAAAATAAATTGATGACCTCATCATGTCACTGCCACTGCACAAATATAAGAAATCATCCCAAGAGAAACCACATAATTTGTCACAACGAAGCATAAACACTGCCTTAATTGATATCCCAAAAACAAACACTCAACTCAAAGATACTAATATACACCAATAGCTATCAAGAAACTATATCCATAGCTGAAATATTACTTACAATAAGTGTCAACATATCCATACGACCATGCCTCAGAGGTATACAAATCATATCAAGTTAATATCATTTCATCAACATATAAAACCCATAACATGTAATCATAAGCTCCAAGTGCCAACCTACCAAGAAAGACCGTACACACCTAAGAAATCGCACTGCATACGTAATGTAAAATTTGAAAATGATCAAGACATCCAATAATCGACTGATAGCATTACATATAGAAGTGTAAAAATAATCATATACTATCGAGGAACATTTACAATGATGTACAAAACTTGTGAATCATCAAATTGCAAGTAAAATGATCACCAAAAGTCTCTAAAGTTGTCTAATTCTCTCTACACCCAATAAGAAAAAGAGATAAATGAACCTCCATATCAACTCCCACATGACAACACATCATCAAAAACTAGTGATCATCATAGCTCCAACCAAACCTTGAATCCAGTGTAATATGAAACCAAATATCTAGGAAGATAACCAAACCAAAGATCTAATTTGTATAACAAAACTTGTAGTATGTTCCTTCTAAATACACTTCTAAATGTGAGCTATGTTGAAAATATGATCTCCATAAAACACCCAAAGAGAATATCATTGATATCCATTCAATTTCATAAGATCAAATAGAAATTTTTATTGTGTAATCAACATGGATGTATGTCTCTCAAACCAAAGAGATCAAACCAATAACATTTCCAATCTAAGGGAATAATCCTTATACCTGTATAGTCCTAAAAAGTTAGCAACCATAATTGGATGTTTGTTGGGGGTGAATCAGTAATTCTAGAATCTTCATACCTTTAAAACTTTCTTTGATAAAATGCGGTGTCAGCTCGATCAGACATAATTCACTACTTATCGACACCAGTGAACAAACTATATTAATAAAAAATAACAAACACAATAATCATTCAACACATATAACACCAGTATTTAATGTGGAAACCTAGTTTTGGGAAAAACCACTATGGGAATTGTCACCCACTAAAGAAAATACTCTTTTGAAGTATGCTTGGTTAAGAGCAAATCTTGTTAAAGATTACAATACACACTGCTAAGTGTGACCCAGTTAAGGGATTTTCCTCATATCTATTAGGATCTTCACCCTATTAGGAGTGGCCTAGTTAAAGGTCTTCAAACACTCTTTAGAATGTTACCTTTTGAAAGGATTTGACAATAAGACTGTTAAGTCCACTTGGTTAAGAGATTTTTTTGTTACAAATGTTAATAAGAAACAATAAATAATTTGACCTATAAATCCACAACTATCCTTTTCATAATAAGATCCTTTGTGCACTCTTCTTCTTCACTTTAATCCTTCACTTTCCACTAGCTTCAACACTTCATCAAATTCAGCTTTTTGACTCAGAATTCAACCTTTTCCTTCTTCACTGCATCAGTCGGTGACTCAATAACCCTTCAGTTTTCTAGCCATTTGTTCATACATATTCATCCTTTATATAGACTTTTATTTTTCTGCTTAATCTCCTTTATCACGTTTGATTTTGATTAGCCTCATCCATTCAATTCATTTCACAAACTTATTCAATGTATATAGATCTTGGTAACATGTTTTACCTTCACCTTGGAACTTGAACTTTCTTGTAACTTAGATCTGTACCATAGATCATCATCTTGAATTTTCTTGATTGTATATCTCTCCAACTAGCTCTTCCTTATCATCACCTTCCATCTCATCATAGCTCAACATTAAATGTCATTCTAATCCTTGTATTTAATTTATGTTCCTTGCTCGGTGACTAGCTTCTTTCTTCAACTAAATTTTGGTTAACTCACTCGGTGACTAAAACCTTATGCTTAGTGTCTTGAGTTCAATTTCCTTTACCAAAACTTACTTTTCTCTTACCGAATGGAATATTTTGCTTGGTAGCCAAAACAATTTTACTTACTGATTTGTCTAATAATCTTACCATTCTTTACCAACTTGATATAATCATATGTTAGGTAGAAAAAAATTATATCAACGTAATCTTAGCATTGTCTGATCTGTGTCAGTTTCCCAATTATCTTCTTCAACTTCATAACATTCCACTTCTTCTTCTTAAATCATTCAACTTATATCATACTCTGAATGATATGGAAACACAATATAAATTAGATAATGAATTTCTTGACATTAATTCCAAGATAATAACTGATCTAGTCTTTCTACTATCTTATATTCCTCTAATATTAGTCGGTCTTCATCATCATCACCATTAGTTATAGTAACAATATTCATCTTTGGAATTGATGGAAAAACACTAACAATCTTTATTGTTCAATTGATGATGAAAATACTTCATTGTCATTCTTTGTCATGTACTCCCTCTGAGATGCGACTTCTTCTTTTCTTGATCTCAATCTACACATCTTATCCCTCTTGGATATTTCATCTCTCAATAGATCTTCTCTTAGCATATTCTTCCTCTTTGCAATCTTTAGTAAACTTCTCCCTCATAGTAGTATTCTCCCTCTTTGTAGTCATCAATATAGTTCTTCTCCCTCTTTGACAATAATTCCAAAGACACATACTCCTGAAAAATTTTCTTAGGTAGTAAATCATACCTCAAATGTATTGATTTCTCATTGCAGACATAAACATCTTTCACAACTTTAGGATTCACCTAAAGAGTGAACACTAGCATCGACTCACAAAATAGATATTCTGTTGAAAACTTGAATTGATTCAGCATGCATCTTGCCTTAGGGAATATTGGATAGGGGAAGAATCACTAACTTACCTTAGAGATACTCAAAAGCATCCTTCGGTAGTGGTTTGGTAAATATATCAGCTATTTATTCCTTTGAATTCACATACTCCAATATCACATGTTTATCTTGTACTTGTTCTCTCAAGTAATGATACTTATAGGTTTGTTTGTTAATGCACGATTCATTAAGTGCAAGGTTATGCGTCTCCTGATTGTGTGTATTGAAATATTTTCCTTGTTGTAAGGGAAAATTTATTGAAAAAAAATGAAAAAATGAAAATGACAATGAAATGAAACTAGTGCCAAAAGCCAACACTTTATTACTTTGGATTTTTAAAAGTTATTTAATTTTTTTAGATTTTTATGATTTTTTAAATTTTTGTTATTTTTTTTTCATGACTTTTTACAATTTTTATAATTTTTTTAGGACTTTATTTAATTTTTAAGATTTTTAAATTCGTTTACAATATTAATGCTTGAGAAATATGTATTTGTTTTCTCCTAGTTTCTAGTAATGTAGGGACATTATGAATGTATGAGTGGATTGATGGAATGATAATGGATAAAGGAAAGATGGTGGAAGCTTCATTATTGCATTGGGGATGATTTGACTCCCAAGGACTATCTAACGAAGGGAGAACATGTTTCTTTTTTGCAAGCTAAAGGATTAGACATGACAAGATAAGGTAATGACATAGTGCACTAAATTGCATGTGATATACAAGAGTGAACATTCCAAGAGGTTTTTTAAAACATTTTTTTGCATTTTACCTCCTTATTTTGTATCAAAATCAAGGCACATGGATTTGGATAGGACACTGACGATACAAGGATAAGACATGAAGGGATAAGAAAGATCAAAAAAATGGATAAGGGATATGGACTATAGGTCGAATAAGGACCAACAAGAAGGACTAAAATAAATATGAATAGGATCAACGATGAGGACCAAAATGGATATGGAAATGTGAAGTAGATAAAATACATGATACTTATGAAGATCTTCAACCTTGTCAATATCAAAGATGGAAAAAGGAATATGTATGTAAAGAAGGATAAAAAATAATGAAGGACGTGATGGATAAGATATAATAGGATAAACATGAATAAAACCTGCCCCAAGTATGAAGGACGTGATAAGTGGGAAATTATAGAATAACATGGATGAAAGTTGTCCCCAAGTATGGAACACAATATGTTCATATATTACGCATGATTCTTGTCTGCCAAGTTTTAATCATGGTATTTTCTCAAAGCACCTATTTTCTAGGTATTCTCTAGTGGATGAATATTTTTTTCTTTTCTTTTCTTGACCTTGTTTGACATTTTTGACCTTTTTGAAAAATATGGATACATATAGAAAAATGACTCGTGAACCTTATTCTTTGGATGATACTTTTGAATGATATGAAATAATGGACTATGGATATGAAAGGTATGCTCTATGACGTTGGTAGGTAATGACAAAGGGAAATGAAATGGATGATTAGATGGAACAAAGATAAGGATTTATGGAAAGGTTTGGATAGAATGGATGAAAGGATGGAAAGAAGGTGTTGGATAATGAAAGGGTGTAAGGAGAATTGATTTTGAGTGGATGTGAATGTGGGAAAGAACAAGATTGACACACACATTGAGGGATGAAGAAGTGGTGGAGGAAAAGAAAATTTTGGATTGTGGAATTTTAATGGAGGAATAGACATGCATTTTGGGACATAAGGACACAAAATGGATTTGGAAGATGGAAGATGTTTAGATGGAAGGATGGAAATTTTGAATGCTATATTTGACTTTTCTTTAGGATGATGTTCTTTAATGAGGTGCTTGGGAATTCACATAGCTTTTGATTTTTCATTCTTTTGGGGTTCCTTATAACGCATTGCTTGCACAAGATATTTAGGGACTCATATGGATTTTTATTTTTTATTTTTTTATCAATGGGAATTTGTGACTTTTTGGATATTTATTTTTCTTTTTGGATCATATTTTGATTTATTTTAACATGTTGATTAGATGAGACGTGTTGATCTTTGAATGCAAGTGAATTACTAGACTTATGGGTTTTATGCTTGGAAAAGAAATGGGATTGATAGATGGATAGGAATGATATGGAGGTATCTTGGATGGATGGGAATTATATGGAGGTCTTTTGGATGAAGATTATGTAGGTAGGTGGTTGGAAAGTTTCCAAAGATGCATGCCTTTGTTGATCTTGACTTGTGAAAGAATAAATGAGTTGTGAGCTAATGGATGGAGGGATATATGGACCTAAGATGGATGTGAGGGTTGAAGGAGGAGGTGTACATTTAAATTTAGATATTAAAGGGATACCAACATCTTAGGATTGAGGTATCTAATTAAGTCCATGACCATTAGGATTTTCTTTGATATGGATGGGTTCCAATATGCCTTGGTCATGGAGGCTTGACCCTTTGTCTTGATAATATATGCTTTGACAACTACCAATGGAATTTTTCTTTGGAAACAATACACGATTCCATTTTTAGGTGGATATGATATAGGGCATGATAGGAGTGAGAAGTAAAACAAACCAAATGTAAGGAGAGGAACACTTTTGGTCTATAATAGGTTCATAAACATCTTGCACAGAAGTGTTGGAATCATGAAGGGGACCAAGAAATGTGAAAGGTTCTTCATGAGGTGGAATATGAGGAATGATGAAATATTTAGAAAAATAGGCTCTTGTGGTGGACATGGAGGAATAGGACAAGGAGATTAAGGGATGGAGGGATCTTGAGGAGGATCTAAAGGGATGGTGGGATCTTGTGGTTTCCATGATGATAGAAGAATACTTTAATTTTGGAATAGAAGGGGATCATTAATTTTCATCTTAAAGGTATTCTACTATTTTCCTTGGGTGTAATCATTAGAGAGAATAAAAATGATTTCATGATCTTCCTTAAGTGGATCAAGAATTTTTGAAGTGTAAAAGGGGCTTGTATCTATACCCTATCATCCTAATACCGAATTCAAATTTGAGTTTATTTTACTAGTGAATAGTGTTAAAATGGAATCACACCTATTCAATGTAATGTATGGGGGAAATATGAGATCCACTCCTAAATCCAACTTCCCAAAGGAGAGATCCAATTTTATCAACCAAAAGGTTAATGCACAATCGAATCAATCTATGGAGAATATGAAAGAGAGAGAAAAATCCTATATTTCCCTATGGAGAATTATGCTTGAAATCTAAAATAATTGAAATACAAGTACTAACCTCAAAATAGGGAAAATTTGGAAAATGCCAATTTTTTATGTCTGTGTGTACTTTCAAACAATTCTACAACCTGTTTCAGACTGGAAATGCCAAGACGAAGAAAACCCATAAATATTTTGTCTTTATGATAGCAGGTAGTCTTTGACCCTCATAAAAGGTCAAAGATTACATTCTTTATTTGAAGGTCGATTCTGACTTTGTTCGTAGATCTTAGAAGTTTGCCGAAAAGGGTATCCAAATCCGATCTCAGATCCAAAATTTTGCACCTGTACCTGCAAGAAAAAGGGGGGTTTTTATTTTTATGGGGGGTTTGCCTTGGTCAAACCCCAATTTAGGAATTAACCTTGAAATTGATTTGAAATGTAGTATGCATAAACAAAGCAAATGAAATAATTCACCTCGCTTATGTTGAACTCCTTGTAGAGGATTCAAATCCTCAAATCCACAAGTAGGAATGCTTCAATGGATGTAGAATGAATGTAGGATGTCTCAAATCAATGGCATTTGATCTTCAACACCAATCTTGAATATATCTTTTCATATGAGAAGGCTTGGATGAGTGTAGAAGAATGGATCTTCAAGCAGGCTCCAAAGAGATTGAATCCTTCAATGGCTAACAATGTATCTCCTTGATGGATGAATGCTTTAATTCACTTGCTTGCACTTGAGAGCTCGCTCATGAAATTGCTTGAAGATGAGATATGAAAAATGGATGTCAAAATGAGAGAGGAAGGCCTCCTTTTATAGTGAACTAGGGCACAATCTTCTAGAGGGGCCACCTTGGAGATTTAAATCCCAATTAGGTCCTAACCTTTAGAAATATACCTAGATTAAATGCAATTTAAGGATTTACCATTCAGAAACCCAAAATGGCTGACCCGGAGGTGGGAAAACATTAAATATCCCCGAAACCTGACTCCTAGAAATCATAGGAATTTGAAATCTAGACTGGGGGTCAGGGATAAGGTCGACTCTACCCTAGGTCAGGGTCGAGGTCAACCCTGACCTAGGTCAGGGTCAAGGTCAACTTTGATCCTCAAGGTCAACTTTGACCTTGAGGTCAAAAACCTCAAGACCCTAGCCCAGATTGCCAGGAAATGCAGATATGAAGTGGAAAATGAGTGCAGAGGGAAGAAAAATAGGGGGAAAAGCCAGATACATGCAAAGACCTAATCAAGGTGCTTGAAATGACCCCAGACCACTTACTCAGAGGGATAAACTCTCTTATCATGGAAGTACTTCCATTTTAAGATGATACATTAAGCCCCCACTTTAGCAAGAGTATGGAATTGATGCAAACTCTTGGTAAAGGAGATCAGAATGAAAAGAATAATCTCATCATAATCCAAGGGATAAAGAGAAACCTTAAGCCCCCAAGGACTCAAGTCTTTGTCAACTCCCATATCACAATAAGAGAGACATCTTTAGAGAGAGAAAAGAAAGGGTGTGATTACCTCGCCCAATGAGAACTTATGTCCCATTGTGAACCACACAAGGAAATGACACAACTGGAAAGATGGAATTGAACCACCTAGTGAATGTGGCTACTCACTAGTCAACCCATCAAGGATTTACCTTGAGAAATATTCTATTCCATAAGAATAAAACCAAAAACAAAAGAGATCCAGTCTTAAGGACACCTCCGACCTTAAGGGATCAAAATATATGTATACTTGAAACTGGAGGGATCAAGAGATCCTAAAATATAAATCCATGCTTTAAGGATTAGTTACTAATCCAAAAAGGGAGAAAAGGTATCTTGAAAAATATGCGTGTATCAAAAAGTGCGTGTGTGCAATATGTGAGTAGAGCGCATGTCCCCATGTTAAAGTCATTGCTGACACTTTAACATGAGCAATGTCTTTAATAGAAACATAAACAACTCCAATGATTACGTCTCCACATCAAGATGCCCCCAGATGAAGAAAAATCAAGGGAAATATCATAGAAACATATAAAGAACACAAAAGGGATCTACCTACCATGGGGTTAGTATGATCATAAGATAATATATATATATAATATTATTGCAAATGAATTGAAATCATTCCCTAAAGAAAGTAGAACTACAATCACAAAGGAGGAAAGATCACATAAGATATACGAAGGAGAATATTTTTAGACCATGACATGGAGACCAAAAAGAATTAGTGCTACCATATCTCGAATCCAGGTAGATTACACAAGGAAACATTTATGAACAATAGCACAATTACAACATAACATGGAACAATGCATAGAAGAATAGAGATACATATAGAGGAATTTGAGCAACAGTTTCAATTCCTTTATCGCCTTGCACCAACTGAGTAACAAGGATCGTATAAAAGAATCTAACAACATTTAGCAAACACATTATGGGAGAAGCACAGTACAACAGGAAAACACACAACAAAGCTACCACGAAGGACAAGCCGATCAAGCATGCCACCTACTCCCCCCATCTTGTTGTATATCATTTAGGGAAGGTGGGTAAATCGCAAGAGGGACTATATCCAACACATTAGGAATGATAGCTAGTTCCAAACAAGGATCCTCTTGAGAATCACAATGTTCGACACTAGGTGTAAGAGTTAATTGTGATGAAAGCATATTAGGTAAATCAATGTCAATGTCAATAGTCTCATATTCATCATTAACATCATCAGTATCATCAAGCGTATCTTCTTCATCCAAATTAATTAAAATAGGATCTAAGATATGAATAGAATCATCATAATCATGCATCTTAACATCATTATTAGTAACAACTTCTTCTAATACATCATACATAGATTTATCCGAATAAGATAGAGATCTTTGAAGAATAGAATTACAAGCTTTAGCATGAGCACGATGCTTCTTACGATGTTCATTAGCAGATCGATTATGTTTTAATTTATTTGAAATAGGTTGAGAACTAGGAGGAGCAATCACAAGATCCTTCATAGGTTCTTTAGGAAGATCAATAGGATTATCAATAATAGGAGGAACAATCACAGGATCTTTGATAGGTTCTTTAGGAAGAGTGATAGAAGGAACTTGATTAACAAAACTAGAAGTAATAGTTAAAGGAAGTATAGAAGGTGTAGGCAAAAGACCATGATTAAGATCCATAGGATGTATGCTTAATTCAAGAATCTTACAATGTTTATAAGCTTGATATGAATGAAAAAGATTATCAGGTCGAGGAGGACATGAATTAGGTAATGAAGGCCAAAAGAAATCCAGAGCAACACAATCTCTAGGCCTTGAAGGTTGATATAAACTATGATTAACCATCTTACTTCTTCATCATGAATGAACTTAAGACACTTATGGATAGGTGAAGCAACAAAATTCATGTCATTTAACCAAGGAAAACCTAGCTTAACTTGAAATTGATCAGAAATAGGAACCACAACAAAGGTAGTGTTCACAATTTTTCCACAGAGTTCAACTGATAAAGTAATAGAGCCAAATGATGGATAAAGAAAACCATTGCAAGTTTGAATCCATACATCTGATGTATCATAAGAATCACATTGTAAGCTTTTCATAAAAATATTTTCTTCAGTAATAAAATTGACTAAGGATGTAGGATCAACAAGACAACCACGAGTAGGTTTCTGAGAAATCCTAGCATAAATGTAAAGGGGACCATTAGGAGCCTTAATAGTCTCAGAGTCATCAAAGGTAATCAAAATTTCCCGAGGTCTTTTATTCTTAGGTTGTTGTCGAGGTTTAGGTTGAGTTTTCAATTTAGGTTTAGGTTTTGGTCGAGGTTGAGATTGAACTTGAGGTTGAATTTGAGGTTGAGGTGGAGGTTGAGGTGGAGATATAGATTGACCAACATTCTCCACTTGATTAACAACATGATTGAGATTATGAATCATACACAATTTCCATAGTATATGGTTGAGTAATGGTATTACTATCATGCGTAGGTAAAGGATTCATATAGATTTGAAGGTTTTGATTAGGAGGAGAGACAGATTTGTTCCCACTACCATCAATATTATCAAAAGATAAGGCATTAGAGTCAATTAAGTCTTGAACCTTATGTTTTAAAGATAACATTTCTCAGTATCATGACCATTCTAACGATGTTATTGACAAAAAGCATTTTGATCAAAATATTTAGATGCAATTGTAGCAGGTAAAAGAGGTCGAATAGGAGGTAAAGTAATCATATTAGTAGTTAACAACCTATTCATAATAGTATGTAAAGATTCAAAAAGAGGAGTAAACGTATGATTTAATCAAAAAGAAGTGGATGCAGAAGTGGCATTGTGAGATGCAACAACAACTTGATTAGCGATTGCATTTGCTTGTTTGTTTATCTTGACATAGTTGTTGAATTTTTGAATTTTGTTTGGATTAGGAGCAACATCACTCTTATCAACTGGAATAGGAGCCACTGGAGTGTTTCTCTCAAATTGAATCACTTGTAATTGATAATGATGAAGCTGTGCACAAAGTTGTTGAAAAGAGGTAAATTTACTAAGCAGAATCTTATCTCTAATATCCTTTTGCAAATTTAAAATAAACATATGTTGAATATCAATATCAGGAATAGAATAGGAAATCTAAGCATACAAATGCTTAAATCTACCAATAAATTTAGTTAATTTTTCTTTAGCACTTTGTTTACAATGCATTAAATCAGTCAAAGACATTTGCGGGCCAATGTTGTTTTGAAATTGTTGAATAAAGGCATTAGCAAGTTTTGGAAAGGAATCAATAGAATAAGGAGGCAAGGAACAATACCACTGTAAGGCCTTGTCATGGAAGGTTCTAGCAAACAGTTTGGCTAAAATCCTATGGTCATGAGCATAATCACTACAAAGGATTTGGAATGTTTTAACATGATGAACGAGATCTCCTTTTCTGTTATAATTCTCAAGACAAGGCATATCACCTTTCTGAGGAATAGGAGTACGAATAATATCCAAGGACAAAGGACTTCCCATGTCACATGTAGGGATACTAAACTTGTTTTGAGTTAAGGAAGTGAGTTGTTTTTGTAAGGATGACACAGTTTGAGCCAAACTGATGATTGCTGAATCATTAGAGGAAATAGGAGGAGTAGCAACATTAGACACGCTAGGTAAAGTTTAAGAAGCTGTAGGAATAGAAGACACAACTAGAGGAACACTAGGAACTACAGTTGGAAGTGGATTGGAATAAGTAAAAAGAACATTATGATATGAAGGTTGTGATGTAGGAAGGGACACAGGAGGAACACTCATAGGAATAGAGGGAACCATCACAATCACCAAAGAAGGAGTATAGGTAGGAATACTAGGTAAAGGATTAGAAGGAGGTTCAACACTAGTGATAGGAGGAGTCAACCCTAAATCTTGAGCTTCTTGAGCTAAAGGTTTAACATTTGAATGCATGAGGTGAGTAATACCATGCAAGAGGTTAACACCTTGATCACTATCATGAAGAAATTTCTTAAGAGCCTCTATAGCTTGAATAGAATCTTGATTATGGTTCTCTTGAATAAGCCAATTACCCATTTTATCAAGTTTAGTTGAAAGTTTTTGGACTTGTTCAGGAGGAACTCTTAAAGCGTCATCCTCATCATGAGATGAGTGAGAAGAGTTTTTCTCCATTGTAGGATTGGAATCATGAAGAATCAAATTATCATCTGGGACCCTAAGGAAAGGAGAGGAAGATTCAGGATCAAAGGCACCCATGATTCTATGAATTCTTCTAACCGGAATGTTATAAGTAGGACTAGTAGTAGTAAAGCTCATAAACCAATGCAATGCAAATGAAATAAACTAAGAACACATAAAGCATGAATATTTTTGTATTTTTAAAATCTAATTAGCATGCAAGATCTAACACAAAAGAAAAATATAATAATGACAAGCTAAAAGGAAATCTAACACCACAAAACATAATAGGGCATCCAATTCCACAAAAGAGAGGAGAGTAAGTATGTCGGGTTCACCAAAATGAATAGTGAAGGTGAACACACACAATAAGACAAAGGAAAATCTAACACCAAAAAGAAAGAGAGTAAGCTAGTCGAGTTCACCAAAATGAATAGTGTTAAAATGGAATCACACCTATTCAATGTAATGTATGGGGGAAATATGAGATCCACTCCTAAATCCAACTTCTCAAAGGAGAGATCCAATTTGATCAACCAAAAGGTTAATGCACAATCGAATCAATCTATGGAGAATATGAAAGAGAGAGAAAAATCCTATATTTCCCTATGGAGAATTATGCTTGAAATATGAAATAATTGAAATACAAGTACTAACCTCAAAATATGGAAAATCTGGAAAATGCCAATTTTTGCTGTCTATGTGTACTTTTAGGCAATTCTGCAACCTGTTTCAGACTGGAAATACCGAGATGAAGAAAACCCATAAATCTTTTGTCTTTTCGGTGACAGGTAGTCTTTGACCCTCATAAAAGGTAAAAGGCTACATTCTTTATTTGAAGGTTGATTCTGACTTTGTTCGTAGATCTCAGAAGTTTGTCGAAAAGGGTATCCAAATCTAATCTCAGATCCAAAATTTCGCACCTTTACCTACAAGAAAAAAAGGGGTTTTTGTTTGTATGGGGGGTTTGCCTTGGTCAAACCCTAATTTAGGAATTAACCTTGAAATTGAATTGAAATGTATTATGCATAAACAAAGAAAATGAAACAATTCACCTTGCTTATTTTGAAGTCCTTGTAGAGGATTCGAATCCTCAAATCCACAAGTAGGAATGCTTCAATAGATGTAGAATGAATGTAGGATGTCTCAAATCAATGGCATTTAATCTTCAACACCAATCTTGAATAGATATTTGCATATGAGGAGGCCTGGATGAATTTAGAAGAATGGATCTTCAAGGGGGCTCCAAAGAGATTGAATCCTTCAATGGCTAACAATGGATCTCCTTGATGGATGAATGCTTGAACACTTGAATGCTTTAAGGCTTGATTGAATGCTTGAATTCACTTACTTTCACTTGAGAGCTCACTCATGAAATTGCTTGAAGATGAGATATGAAAATGGATGTCAAAATGAGAGAGGAAGGCCTCCTTTTATAGTGAACTAGGGCACAATCTTCTAGAGGGGCCACCTTGGAGAATTAAATCCCAATTAGGTCCCTAACCTTTAGAAATATACCTAGATTAAATGCAATTTAAGGATTTACCATTTTGAAACCCGAAATGGCCGACTTGAAGGTGGGAAAACAAATATCCCCGAAACCCGACACCCAAAAATCATAGGAATTTGAAATCTGGACTGGGGGTCAGGGACGAGGTTGACTCTACCCTAGGTTAGGGTTGAGGTCAACCCTAACCTAGGTCAGGGTCAAGGTCTACTTTGAACCTCAAGGTCAAATTTGAACTTGAGGTAAAAAACCTCAAGACCCTAGCCCAGATTGCTAGGAAATGTAGATATGAAGTGGAAAATGAGTGCAGAGGGAAGCAGAATAGGGGAAAAGCTAGATACATGAAAAGACCCAATCAAGGTGCTTGACATGACCCTAGACCACTTACTTGGAGGGCTAAAATCTCTTATCATGGAAGTGCTTCCATTTTAAGATGATACAACTAGGTACATAACATTATGTATGTGCTAGTTTTGGCTCAAATTTGACCTGAAGCCCTATGTTGAGGGTTTAGTTGGAAATTAGATCTCGTGGTTGGCTAGGATTATTTTTGAATCCTAAAATGTAGGATTAGTAAACACATTATATTTCCTCATTTCAATTAGAAGAACTCATATACATTCATGATTAATTGTAAGCAACCAAGCATTTTCAAGAGATCAATCAATCAAGCATTCAAGTGATTGGATACAAGATTTCAAGGCAAGCATCCGAGATCTAGTTTTTCTTCAAGAATTCATAGAAAATTAAAGTAAATATTCTTGATTGTAGCAATATTATCTCCCATTAAGGCCAAGTATAGGAGTTCACAATAAATCAAGGATATCCTTCCTTTCATATGCATACATTCTTCGTTCATTGCTAGTAATTATCTAGCATATCTAAATTGAAGATCTAGGAGTGGTGTTCATAGATCCATGCATTTATGAGAGCATACTTGATTATTTTCTACATTCCAAGGTCAAAGCCTAAAATTCAAGAAATATTCAAGCTTCTTCATGAATATGAGCAATTTCTACATCCATTCATGAGGTTTTATGCAAGGTGAATCAAACATTTACCTTTTTACATATATTTCCTTATGAAATTTCCTTTCATTTTCAAGGTTCCTAAACAAGGGTTTGACCAAGGAAAACCCAATTTACCCAACCTTTTTCTCATTTTTCTATGTGCACGAACATATTAGGAAGTTGTCAAAACTTTTTTAGGATGATCAAGAACAATCAGAGAGACCTTAAAAAATTTAGTCAAAAGTACTAGGTACAAAATATTAATAACATTTTGTACCCAGGGAAAAAATGTCTAAAATAGTCTATACCCTACAACTTCAGCTCAAATTGAAATCACACATTAGTAAAGTAGTATGGACCCTAATTCAATTTATTTCTTATTTTTGGCAGCTAGTTATTAGTCTTTAATTTCTATATCTTTCTATATGTGCCTATTTTTCTTTCTTTATTATATTTTCCTATTTCCATTTAATAATTTACACATCTTAGTGAAGGATCATTGTCCCATTCAGCGCTTAGGTCCTACTTGATCCTATTGGGAAATCTTCCTTCTGAGTGTAGAAGTTTGAAAAGGAGTAATCTACCCCTTTGTATTGCTCCCCTTTTCCCATTGTACATCTTGGTGAACACAACATATGACATTTCCTCTTTTTATTTTGGTAATTAGATATCCTTTGTATGCACGTTGTTCTTCTAGGTCCACCTCATTGTACATTTTTGTGAACCTGACACATGACATTTCTATTCTTATTTTTGTTGTTAGATCCCCTTTATGCATTAAATCCTTATGTTTGATTTGATGGTTAGATGTGATTTTTTATTAAATTTTCAATTTTACTTACTTGATGATTTTTTTCATAGCTCTTTCAAATTTCACATTTACATTAAATATATTTACCTTTCCTTTTCTTATGCATGAGTTTTATAATATTGAGTCCTACCTATAGCATTCTAGTTAGGAGAAGTTGTAGACCTTATTTTCCTAGGAATATTGATGAGACAAACATGCCTACTAATGAAATTCCTCCTATTATTGAGAAAAAATCTTCCTAGTCTTCTCATGATGGAGATGGTACCTTAAGAGTTCCTCCTATACAAGTGCAAAATATTTCCTACGACTTTAAGAAAATTGAGCAATGTTTAGGACAAGAAAACTCCAATCCCAAGGTCATCTTTGGAGTAGAGGATTTGAGGAAGATAATAAAAAATGATGAACATGGTGTTAATATATTTCATAGTATCTCTCATCTTATTTATAAAAATATCAATCACATTAGAGATTGTTCCCAAGAATTAGGTTTCACTCCACCTACCACTAGTGTTGATACTTTTATTCCCATTTCAATACCTAGTGTGTCCACTTATGTTACACCTCTTATAACCACTTTCATTCAAAAAATAAATCCTACACATGTTAGCATTCCTAATCTTATTGTTTCTCCTCCTTCAAGTGTTCCATGTGTTTCTTTACCTTTATCCATGTCCACTTACAATAGTGTTCCATTTTTATATTCCACCATTCCTTCTATTTCCAATAATGGTCCAAACCTTTTACACATATATCCTACCACTCTTTCTACAAAATCCACTTTCAATACCTTGGCTCAATCCATTTCATCTTTATAACAACAAATTGTGTCCATGACTCAATTCAAGTTTGACATTCCTACTTATGACATTGAATGTCCTTTGTCCTTAGACATCGTTCATTTCGTTATCCCTCAATACATGGAAATTTCTCATTTAGAGACATATAATAGTAAGCATGATCCTTTGACTCATGTTAGAACATTTCGAACATTATGTAGTGATTTCTCTCATAGTCATAGGTTTGTGGCTAAACTATTTACTAGAACCTTTCGAGAAAAAGCCTTGCAATGGTATTGTTATTTGCTTCTATATTCCATTGGTTCATTTCAAAAAATTACTAATTATTTCATCCAATAATTTCAAAAAATAATTGATCCTAATATTTCTTTGACTGATTTGATGCATTGTAAACAAGGTTTTTATAAAAAGTGACCGATTTCATTGGTAGATTCAGGCATTTGCATGCTGAGATTTTTTATCTTGTGCTTGATGTTGATATTCAACATATTTTCATTTATAATTTATTAAAAGACATTAGAGATAAGATATTGATTTGTGAATTCTCTTCTTTCACTCAATTATGTGTAGTGCTTCATAATTATCACTACAAGAGAGTGAATTTGGGAGCACCACTTTAATAGCTCCAGATAATAAGAATGATGGTGCATCCTAGTCCTTTCAAAATTTTCAAAAACCTAAGTGTTTCATCAAGATCAATAATTCATCAAATAATATTGATAAGAAAGTTGCAACAACATCCAAAGGTGTGGCTCCTTTGCCACCTATTTTTGGACCTCATACTTTTACACCTCTTTCTGAATCTTTGCATAATGTGATGTTGAATTTTATTAATGATAATGTTTTAACACTTTTTCCCTATTAAACCAATACACACATTTAAACCTTTTGCTAAGTCCTCTGATCACAAATATTTTTGTCAATATCATTGTCAACCTAGCCATGATATCGAGAAGTGTTTTTGTTTGAAATTTGTTATTCAAGACCTCATTGATTCTAATGATATAACTATTTAGGGTGTTAATGACCAAGGAAACAAGTCCATGGAACCTCCCAACCAGAACTTGTAAATATATTCCAATCCTTTACCTTCTCATTCTACCAATACCATTGAGTCTACTTAGTCTTTACCCTCTTCCTCTACCCATTTTGTTGACTATGACGTTGAGTCTAATGAAGTCAACAATGTTTTCAAACTTATCGATCAATCTGAACCCAAACCCAAACCTCAACCTAAACCTGAATTTTAGCTTTGCATTAAATTTGATCCTAAAGAGATGATTAAAGCACCTGATTATCCTCTTTACATTGTATAAAAGGTTAATGGTCTATTTTATCATGGTGTCCTTATAGATCCTAGTTGCATGGAGAATGCTATAATTGAAGAACATCTTTACACTAGATAATTTTAACAAGATTTCTATGAGAAATATGATGTGATGATCAAAACTTTCAATGGTTTCTCTTTGTTAGAATGATTTTAGAATAACTGAGAGGGGGGGGGGAGGGGTGAATCAGTTATCCTCAGGTCCAGATGTATCAATTGAACTTTCTACACCCATAGGTCCACATAATGAAATACTTATCACCACAATAACTTTGTACACCCATAGGTCTACAAAGGCCAGTATGAACCAATTCCAAAATATTGTCAGAAGTATATGTCTTGCTCTTAAAACTAGAATTTGTCATTTTTCCCAATTGACACTGTTTACACATCACATTATCAAGTTTCTTCAATCTTGGCAAACCTCTAAATTTCTTCTTTTTACTAATATTTACCAGATTGTCAAAGTTCACATGACACAACCTCTTATGTCATAACCATACATCATCAAATTGTGAAAACAAACATGTTTCTCCAAATAGGTCTAGATAGAACAAATTACCTCTTGTCTATTCTCCACTTCCAATTAGCTCACCAATGACATTACATATTTTAGCCTTTCTGTGATGAAATTCAACTTGGTAACTAGTACTGTTCAACTATGCCACACTCAATAAATTACAATTAAGACCTTCAACCCAATAAGCATTATCACATCTGATCTTATTAGTCAATCTTATTGATCCTTTTCCTTTCATAGGACATGGTGCATCATTACCAAACTTAACACTTCTACCTTTGTAATGATCTAAGGTTTCAAACTTACTTTTATCACCAGTCATGTGATGTGAGAAACCACTATCAATAATCCATTTATCACCTTTACTCCCATAAGAAATAATTGTAGTTTTCTCAGCTTCATTAGAATCATCTTTGATAGAAACTTAAACAACGTCTATATCACATTCATCAGATTCACTAGTTTCACTGTTAGTTTCCTCTTCAACAATATAAAAATATTTCTTACCTTTGTCTTTGTAATCTTTGTACCGTTTGTGATTTCTATCATTTCTTTTGTCCTTGTATTTTTTTCCCCTTCTCTCATCTTTGTCAGTCCTGTTAGGACATCTTGCTGCAATATGGCCAACTTTGTTACATGAAAAACAAATTATAGGAATTTTACCTTTAAATTTTCCTTTTCCTCTTGATAATCTTCTAGCCATAAGTGCCTCAAGATCATCTAGATCATCATCAGAAGTATCACTATCACTGTCATTGTCACTGTTACTATCACTATTCACACATCTTTCTTTCCCCGTCTTAGACTTATGAAGAACCATTTGAGAATTGAATGTAGGTTCAATATTATGAACAATGAAATTATCATAATTAGACAACTCAAAAGCAATAAGCTTACCAACAAGACTTTCCAAAGTTAGGACATTACCAGGGTTCCATCTTGATTCTTGTATTGTATAAATTCTAATAGCATAGATAGGAAGCAAAGTTCTCAATACTTTACTGATAACAGTTTCATCATCAATGTTTCCATTAGCTCCTCTAATAGAATTCACTACCTCCTTAATTCTACCACAATACTGAGCAATATTCTTACCTTCTTAATTTTCATTTCATCAAACTTACCTCTCAAACATTTAGATTTGACTCTCATTACATTTGTATCTCCACCATAGATAGCTGCAAGAGTGTCCCACATTTTCTTTACATTAGTACAATTCTTCATGTCATCAAATTCAAGATAGCTTAGGGAAGATGCAATCTCCAGCATTGCTTGATTGTGTTCTTATTTTTCTTTCATCTCCTCGGTAGTCAAAGGTGCAACAGGTGTTGCGTAATCATTTTCCACATAGTACTTCATTGAATCAACAATACTAGCTAGGTGCAGCTTCATCAAACTCTTCCATGTAGTGAAGTTCTCCTTGTTCAACTTCAGTACCCCCTTTTTGTACATCTTGATCATTAGCTTCAAGTACCTTTAAAAATTTTCTCTACAAGAATCAACAACTTTGATACCAATTGTTAGAATGATTTTAGAATAACCTGAGAGGGGGGGGGGGGTGAATCAGTTATCCTCAAGTCCAGATGTACCAATTGAACTTTCTATCTCTTCAACAAACTTAGATCTAATCAATATTCAACTCAGTCTTTATAGCATAAATCAATAACATAAACTTGCAGTCCACTATCTAAAAGTAATTAACTTGTAGAATATAACAATTTCAACATCATTCACATCAAATAACATTCACACAAGTATAACACCATGATTTATAGTGGAAACCCAATTTGGGGAAAAACCACTTGTAACATGCTACTGATTTTCACTCTTCTAAAGTGAGCTTTGTGAGAAGCCAACCCTATTAAAGGTTTACATATGCACTGTTAGGTGTGACCCAGTTAAAGGATTTAAAACACTATGTTAAAAGTGGCTTGGCTTGAGGACTTAACAACACTCCATTAGAATTTCACCTTGATTAAAGGATTCACACAATGATGGTTAGGTCAAGCTTGATTAAAGGATTTAGACTGATACAATGGTTAGAAAGTAATAGTAGGTTCTAATATGAAAATATACAAATGACTTTGCAAATATAGATCCACTTCGCACATATGCTGATTCACTAACTGACCTTCATTTTCATCTCCATCTCCGATCCACACAGAATTCTCTTCAAGAAATCACCACAACTCTGTTTAGCTCTTCACATCTTCACCTTCAACCTTCTACTTAGATGCGCCAGTCAATAACATCAACCTCTTCATACCATTTTGTAACCTCACAATTAGGTCATCCTTATACCTCCTTGATCAGGTATATTAATCTTTTGCCACTTAATCTCTTCCATAGATCTTAGATTTAGGTCAGATTCATCGAATCCTTCCATCATTTTTTTCTTCTTCTTTTCCTTCTAGATATATCTCCAAACTTCTCCTTGAATCCATAAGAAAATGATTTACCATGCATTAAATGCTCCATACCATTCATTAATAATGTTAGCACATTTTACATATCCCAAGAATTCAACTATGTCAGCTGGGATTCTCAATTCTTTCTCAAAATATAAATTATTGACAGTCAGTCAATATTGTGTTCATCTCCTCGGTTATTACTAGATAACTTGGTCATCACTAAAAATTTCCTTCTCGAAAAACACTATCTTTTCTCAGTAATTAACTGTCGCTTGATTGACACTAGCATCACTTGGCTTAGACTAAATTTCTTCACTTTTGCTTAGTTAAGCCTATGTTTCCAGTCTTTCTTCTTCACTTGGTGTTAAAGATAAACAACACATTATTTTTCCAATGTGCCAACTAATCAAGTACCCATTGAAGTATCACATAACTCAACCTTTCCCTAGGTCCTCTTTTTATCTCCTCTTTTCAAATCCTCTTCATCAATCAAAAGATATGGTACACTCCTAGATAGCAACTGTCTTACTAGTTAAGGTTTGACATCAATGGAAATATAACAATTGTTTCAATTGTAGTTTTCAACACTCTTATCCTACCCTTGGTTCCATTACCTTTCCTATAGAATTTTGTGGTAAAATCCTATATGTCACCTTTGTTGTCATCCCAAATTCTAATCAATTTCAAGTTAGACTTGGCCTTCATTGGCTCACCTCCATAAAAGTTGTAGTCTCGCATATCTATAAGTATTTGAAAATTCTTCATAATTGAGGAATCATAATGATTATTCATAATATCTATCAACCTTTAGCACAATGAGGTAAATTTAACCTTGAATTATTTTGGCCTTTCATATCTCATCCAATTTAACCTTGCAAAGACAATCTTTTCCTACCCTATCAGAAATTAAAAATCCACAACATCTATGAGCTTAGAAATCATAAGATTGTTCCATATCCTTTCTCTGGACTTCTTCCTACACCTTCTTCACCTCCCATTTATGTTTTTTCTCTACCTCCTATATCCTATAAATATTTCTTATATGCTATCTCTCAACCTAGTTTGGTTCCTTCCATTCTTCCCCTTGAAGAAGAAAATGACCTAATGTTGATTGATCCTAAACCAATTCAAATTTCAAACAGAACCAAATGTAGTCATTGTGCTCATGAATGTTACTACAAATATCATGCTAGAGCTCATGAGTGTGCTTCCCAAAACTTTTCCTTTGCTAAGAAAACTATTGATTCCTTGATTCCCTTTGACCAACCTATGCATAGCCCAAGGGAGGAAGTAGATTTAAAAAAAAATGAAATTGAACAAACATGATAATTCAATTTTTATGTTAGATTCTATTATAATTAATTTGGATGAATAAGATACTCTTGATGATGATGATTTCAATATTTCTAATGAAAATGATGATGTTCATGCTAGTGATTCTGATGACATATATGATCTTATTGATGTTAATCATGATTTACTAGTTAAATTTTTAAAATAATCATCTCTTATTCCTAGTGACAAGAAAAGTGACTCATCCTTACAACATGGTCCTTGTTTGGAATTGGCTATTGTTCTATTTTTTGTTCTTTATGTTTCTCCTCTTACATATTTCCCACCTTCCCTAAACACTACAAACCAAGATGAGGGGGGCAGAAAATGTGTTTGATTAGCTCCTTTTGTGTGGTGGATTTAATTGTATTTTCCTATTGTAATATGCTTCCCCTGTGATGTGTTTTTTGTTATATTTATTTAAATGAACCATGTTTCTCTATTGGCACAAGGTGATAAAGGAGTCAAACTATTATGGTAGTCCTCTATTTGTATCTCATTTCTTCTATATTTCATTACATGTTATGTTGTGCACGTGCTATTGTTCATAAATGTGCCTTTTTGTTATCTAATTGGGATGATGAAAAATGGTACCTACCTATTCTTTTGGTCTCCATGATGTCGGCCCAAAAATAATCTTCTTCATGTATGTTACATGGTATTCTTCCATTGTTCTTGTAAATTTACTACCTTTGAGGAATGATGAAAGTTCATTTTGATATAATTTGGATGTACATGAGTTATCATATGATCATACGAACCACTAATTTAGTAGATCCCTTTTGTGATATCTTTTGTCATGTATTAATTTCCATTGGTTTTTCCTTGTTTGGGTGCATCTCATAGTGAAATTTTTTCTTGTGGGTTCTTCTATGCCATGTTAAAGCCATTGCTCACATTAAGGCATTTGCAATCATTTTAATGTAGAGGCATACACTCTGCTCCTTGTTTCATATTTGCACGCGCGCGCGCACACACACACACACACAAAACAATATGATACAATCTCTTTTAACATATGGCTAAGGATATAATGCATTCCTTGTGTTCATCTTTAAACTATGACATCCCTATGCATTATTCATCAAATCCTTAGAATGATCCTCCTTTCCTAGGTCCCTTTGGAGATAATATTTTCCTTAGGACTGATCACCTTTTTAGGATCCCTTAATGGAGACAATTATTTCCTTAAGGACAAATCCACTTTGTTTCAATGAGTTTACTAGTATAAAACAACTTGCTAGACTATCAATATCATCTTTTGTAGTAGCGCTTTCTCTTTGCATGTTCGAGAGTAAGGAAATACCTTACTAGGATAGTGGTCATGCATCTTTCTCTTTCTCCTTCTCTCTCTTTTTGATAAATTCCTATTTTATCTTAGGTTTGGATTTGATGAGGACTTAAGTCACTTGGGGGCTTGATGATTATTTGTCTCCTTGACCTTGATAAGATTTCTCTTATGCATTGATCTACTATATCATGAGAATGAGATTTTCTCATACTCTCGCTATAGTGGGGGCTAAATGTACCATCCTAAAAAGTTAGCACCCATGATTGGATGATCTATTTGGCCCCATTTTGGTGATTTTGAGATCTAATGTTCGTCATAATTGATCCTAGCAACCTAATTCTTCTTTTCTTGCATCTACCCTATCATAACGACACCCAATTCAAATTTGGGTTGATTTTCCTAGGTACATAACATCTATAATGTTATGTACCTATGTAAATAAAATTATGTACTAGCTAGTTTTGGCTCAGATTTGGTATTGAGCCCTATGTTAGGGTTTTTGTGAAAATTAGATCCCATGCTCGGCTTGGATTTAATTGAATCTAAAAATGTAGAATGAGGTATATAAACACCTTATCTCTCCTTTATTTTCTAAGAAGCATTCATATGTCATTCATGATCAATTACAAGAAACTAAACATTTTCAAGTGATCAAGCAATCAATAATTCAAGTGATTGGACTCAAGATTTAAAGACAAGCATCCAAGATCTAGTTTTTATTCTAGAATTCATATAAAATTGAAGGAAATCTTCTCCATTGTAGAAATTTTCTCTCCCATGAAGGCCAAGTAGAGGAGTTCATAGTCAAGTAAGGAGATCATTCCTTCCATCTACATACATTCTTCCTTCATTCCAAGTGATTATCAAGCATATCTACATTTAATATCTAGGAGTGGTGTTCATAGATCCATGCATTTGTGAGGGAATACTTGATTCCTTTGACCATTCCAAGATCAACACCTTTAATTCAAGAAACATCTAAGAATCCTCATGAATATGATCTATTTGTACATCTGTTCATGAGGGTTTATGCAAGGTGATTAAAACATTTACCTTTTTACATACATTTCCTTATGTAATTTCCTTCAACTTTTAAGGTTGATTCCTAAACATGGGTTTGACCAAGGAAAAACACTTTTAGCCATTTTTTCTATGTAGAAATAGGTTATGAAGTTGTCAAAACTTTTATGGGATAATTAGGAATATTCGGAGAGACTACAAATTTTAGTCAAAAGTACTAGGTACAAAACATTAATAACATTTTGTACCTAGGTACAAAATGTCTAAAACATTTTTTACACTACAAATTTGACTCAAATTGAAATCACAAGTCAATACATGAGTTTGGACCCAAATTCAACTCATTTCTAGTTTTTGGTAGTTAGTTATTAGTATGAAATTTCCAAATCTATCTATATTTTCCTATTTTTCTTTCTTTACTGCATTTACCTCTTTCCATTTCACAAATTACACATCTTTAGAGAAGGATCATTGTCCCATTCAACACTTAGGTCCTACTTGATCCTATTGGGAAATCTTCCTTTTGAGTGTGCAAGTTTGAAAAGGAGGAGTAATATACCCCTTTGTATTGCTTTTATTTTCCCACCATACAATATTAAGAAATGGATTAGCTTTAATTTGTATTGTGGATAACCCTTGGTAGGTTTCATCATTCAATATGCCACTTGATGGAGATGGTGTAGATTTTTCTTGTAAAATTGTAAGGGTTGAAGGAATGTTGGGAGGTATGGAGGCTAATTGAGGGATAATTTATTGATGGGATATAAATGTGCTATTAGTGTGGTTGATATTGAATGTGCCATTTATATACATGGGTAAATAATTGTGATCATACTTAAAGATAGTTTCTTGTGTATAGACCAAATTTTGAGGAAAATCTTTGAGAGTTTGGGTTTATAACTTTTTATTTTTGAATGGTTTGGTTTGGTTTCAAAGTTGTAATTTGGCCTCACTCCACATAGATTTAATCTCATAATTTTATTCTATTTTATCTTTAAGGTTAAGGTAATATGCAATAGGGTCGTCAAAAATTAATCTTTCCGCATCTTCATTGATTTCTTCTTGAGAAATTTTTGCTAAATGAACATGACTCTCTAGTAGGTGTTTCTAATTTGAGGATGATAGACGTTGGATATAAGACTCTTTTTGAACATGTGGAGGTGATTTGGGTTGGCCAAACTTATAACCTAGATGGAAAATTGATTCAACATGAGAGGACAATACTTTTTGGACATGATATTTGTTCTATTTCTCAAAGTCAAGTGTAAATGAGGAGCTAGGTCTAGGGAATTGGGAATCATTTCCAAAGTTGGGTTTTTGTGGAGCTCCAAATAAATCCATATGCAATGATGGGGGTAAATTTGTAGGTGATCCTCTATTATAATCGAAATATGGGAGTTTTCTAGGTTCAAATTGAAATGGTCTTGGGTTGATATTATCCATGGATGGTTGTGAGGAATTCTCTTGTCTCTTAGAAATTTGGGATTTTATTTCAACCATGGGTATGGACCTATATGGGATATGGATAAGGAGGATTATAAAGGGTGGAAAAAAAATCAAACCTAAAGGGGATAAATGTACCATATAGATCTAAGATGTCTTGGGTAATCAAAATCAAATGTCACAAATGGGATAGAATGAGACTCTAAATCAAGTCTAACAAAATGATGGAAAATGATAGTATGATAATGGAAAAAGGTTATAAAAATGTGGAGGAAAAGGACCTTAATAAAATATAGGAGTAAGGACCAAGTGAAGGATGAATAAGGGATATGATAAGTCCAAAAGGATGATGACAAGATGGTAACAAGGATAAGGTTCTATAAGAAACCTAAGGATACAAACTAGGATAAGTTAAAAGAGATGACCCAAGAAAGGTATTAAGACAATGACCAAAGGGGTACTATGGAAGACTATAGCCTAAGATAAAGGATGCAAGCAAGAAAACCTAAGGAGTACCCATATAAGGTTGACATAAAGCTACAAGGTTGGAGTTTCCTAAGTTTAAAATTTTAGACAATGCTTTTGGTCAAGGTTTTGATAAATGTATTTGGGTAAATAATCAAAGGTTTGGACAAGTAATGTTTAATTAGGGATATGTTTTGAACACATACACAAAACAAAGTGGTCATTTAGAAAATTGAAGACAAGCACAACCTAAGGTTTAGGGTAGGACTATACTTGTTGAATCCCCTTACAATAAAATGCCACTTTCAATCAGATAGATAGAATCTTGGAGGTACGAGCTCCCCCTTATATGATACATACTTCTCAAGCACACCAAGATTAAAATTTATAAAGACCCAAAGATCTAAAGAAAATTTCTAGCTCAAATTGAAGACTAGTACATGAGGGGTAACTTTGGGATGCACGTATCAAAGTCCCTGAGTCAACAAGTAGTAGAATTTTGGCCACTAAAATAATTAGTTCATAGTAGGGGACCTTTGGTATTCTAGTATGCATCCAAGAAACATAGTCATAGTCCTTTTTTGGGCAGGAAGAAAGGTTTTAATACATCTCACATGAATGTGGGTACTAGGGAGACTATGGGGATCACCTAAATGTTGAAATCAATTTATATAGTGGACCAAAGGAGTGCCACTCATGATTATGCTTTGGGGTGATACACAAGATACACACACAAAGATAGATTATGTTCCCTTAAGAAATTTTTGAAGTGTGATCTATTTAAAAGAAAAACACATAAAATTAAAAAATCACAACTTCATCAAGTATCGCACAACAAACTCACATTGAAAGCCCCTAATTAGCCTATGTGAAAAGGTTGTGATTGATTTCAACCCCTAGTTAGACTAGATGAAAAGTTATTATCAATTGAATCCCCTAATTAGCCTATGTGAAAATATTGTGATTCATTTTAACCCTTTTGATCAAAGAAATACAAAAATACATGTAAATTAACCTCCTACTTACACTAGGTGAAAATTTTGATTTTTTTCCTTCATAATTAAGACTAGGTTGAAGTTGTAGGGTTAATTCATCCTCCTAGTTAAAATTTGTGAAATTTGTTGTTCATTAACCCGTTAAGAAAGAAAATATGATTAAAAAAAACACAATTTGTTGTTCTTTTCCTTCCTAATTAAGACTAGATCAAAATTGTAGGGTCCAAATATCTGCCTAATTGTTGTTCATTTGAACCACTAATTAGGCTAGATGAGAGATTGTTGTTCATTCAAAAATCCTAATTAGGCTTAATGAAAAATTGTTGTTTATTTAAAACCCCTTTAATCTATTACTTCAAAAGAAATAATAAATCAAAAAATTAGAGTGAAATGTTAAAATAAGAGACCCTACATTGACCAAAAATTAGACTCCAATTTCCTACATGCCACAACAAAAGAAACACAAAAATTAATCAGAAGGAAGGTTCACATTGGGTTCACCAAATCTGGATTAGGAAAATTAGGGAACTAGAAATAAAAAAATGATTAACCCAACCACAAAAGCCATAAAAACCATGTTAGTAAAATCCTAATCACAACCAATAAGACTATCGAAATGAAATGCATAAATAAAGTATTCAAATAAAAATACCAAACAGTCCTTCAATGGAACGTCATTTCTTTTTCTTTCTCCTCTAATCTGATATGTTTATCTTTGTTGATGAATGCACAAATAATAGCCAAAAAGAAAGGATTAAGTTGGCAACATAACTATGAGGATGCTATAAAATCGTGGTTTTTAAAAATGAGAGAAAAGGGGTCAATTTATAGACTCCAAATTTGAAAATGAATGGACACAATAAAAAATAAATGAGTCAATAAGAGCAATGGAAAATTCAAAGGAAAAAATAAAATAAAAGGAATATGAGGGGAAAATTAAACATTTGCATTTAATAATTTCCTCCAAATTAGTAAAAGGAAAAGAATATGAAAAGACAAGTGGGAAAGAAGGGCCAAAGGTCAATAATAAATGAGAAAAAATAAAAACCCACTTACCAATTTCCTCCAAAATGAAAAGGAAAATTCAAGTAGAGGAATATGAAAAGACATCTAGTAAAGAAGGGTCAAAGGTCAATAAAAACCCACTTACCAATTCCCCCCAAAATGACTAAAAGGAAACTAAATATTGCATATTTAATTATGATACAAAATGAGAAAGGACATAAATAAATAAGATTTATTTATTATTGGCAAGTTGTATGTGTTTTCATTGATTTAAACATGTCTACTTTGATTTTTGTGATGACTACAATGTTGTTATGATGTCTAGTGTGAAGATCAGATGGTTTTGATATCTGTTGTGAAGTTTGGTTCACAAATGTGCAGTTTTTCTAGTAATACAGAATGTTCAGATGAATGACGACATAAGGTTACTAAAGATGAGGAGTCTCACACCTCATGAGATGATTTAGAGGTTCTCTAGATGATTCATGTCAAGTTTGATTTGTTGACATGATGATTTGATCAATTTATGGTGTCACAAATGAAGACTGGTTATTTTATTGATTGGTAGTGTTACAAATTTATAGAGTTGCAAAGATTGCTTTCACACACGTGTTGTAGATGATAACATTGGTTGTGTAGATAGGAATGTGTTTAGTACATAGAAATGTGTATACCATTCAAAGGGTTTGTGATTCTAATGATCAAGAAGGTAGTTACAAGAATTTTAGTGGAGTATGACAATGTTATTGAAAGTTTATCATAAGATGTTGGTAGATTCGATGAATGCAATGTATTTGTTTGTTTATTTGAGCTTAATGATGCCTTAGGATGATCTAGGATTATGTTCCTAATGAGTTGGAAGTTAAAATTAATCAAGGTGGCCAAGTTCAATGAATTTAAGTTGTGTTTTTGTGATCTTAGTCGACATGTTAAGGAAAGATTATAAAATAGTTTATAAGAGATCAATAAAATATTTTAGGGTCATGATCATGACCTCGAGATGATATTAATGGATCAAAGGGATGTTTGGAAAGTGTATAGAGATCCTAATGGTTGATTTTGGTTTTAAGAGATGAATGCTTAAGGATTAGGCTTTTTCTGACCTAGTTCTTGATAAATATGGTGAATTAGGATTTGACTGATATGTCGTGTGTATGCACCAATGTTTTTTAGATTTTGGAAGAAAGTAAATGCTAGTGAAGCATTTTTATAGATCTATTAAAGGATGAATTTCTTGTCTGTGGTGTGGCAGAAAGAATTGCAGCAAGGGATCTGATTGTGTTGAAAAGTAACTGACCAAGGCATAGTGAGATGATACTATCTAGCTCATGAATTATTAGATTGGTGTCTAAAAAGTGTTTGGAATTCAGTGAGACTTTTGAATTGTAATTGTATGACATTGTGGCTTTCTTAGGGAGGGTGCCCAAGGAAAATTGAGTAGTGAACTCTAGGAAGTGTTCCTGAATGCAAATGAATTCCTCATATTGTAATAAGATATACTTCTAACAAGGTATCAATCTTATTGTGGGTATCAGTCCCACCATGGTTTTTGCCCTAGTTTGGGTTTCCATAATAAAAATCTTTGTTTTATGTGGTGTAGATGTTTTCTTATTTTCATTTACAAGCTTTACATCTTTCAAATTAGTAATAACATTTTATGTGATAAAGGGTTTTATGCTTGAAGGGTTTAAGGATTTTAAAGCTTAAGTATTTTAGTAGCAAATAATTCCCCCCTCTCAATTTCTTGTTGCTTATTTCCTACATTTATGTCAAAGGGGGACATGTTAGGACATAGGAGAAATAATTAAATTATTAATCCCCTAGGGACAAACTAAGGAACTTGATTAAATAATTACAAAAATTATTTAATTAAACAAGCGATAATGATCGACGAGGGATAAAATGCACAACATGGTCACAAATAGATGACACAAAGAAATTGTATCATCGTAAATTGTAAGCACTTAAGTGGCCTACAATTTTATGATTGTTTAGCACCTACCTTACAATGTTTTCATTATAGATGGCATATTTAGGACTTCATAATTGTACCTAATGCATACCTAATTTGAATATGAGTCCTCTAATCTCTCAAAACTTGTTCTAAATCAAGGTAGGAACTTATTTCTAAGTTCTCTCCTCTATTTTCCCTTCAATCGTGAAATTTATTAATTCTCTTAGGCCCTATTTGACCTTTAGTAGCCTTAGAATGCTATCTCAATATCATAATGAGCTATCTATCAAAATCTTGCATCTACTCACTAACCAAGATCCTAAAGCAAATTTTGGCCTATTTAGGGTGGGACAGAGCACCATCAATGATGTTTCCTTGGGATAAATTATAATTGGCAATGTGTCCCTAGGAAAGATCACCATTGTAAATGTGTCCCTAGGGTTTTGAGCCCGTATTTGGGGAAGGTTCCTGTCTCAAGGTTTTTGCAAGGTTTCCATATCTATGGTCAACCTACTTGGTTCTATCTCCTTATTTTAGTCTAAAAGGAAACCCTCACACTTGATTTTGGAATGATGAAAGGAATT